>MNCI01004656.1:567464-658186 GCA_015680685.1 Gnetum montanum
TTAATTAGTTAAATAATTATTAATAGATTTGAGATTTGGCCTTTCCAAGAGAATATACCAAATTTAAGAGTGTTATGGGTTTTATATAATCTTAGCTATATATGAGATAGTAGTAAGCTTTGGTCTTCCAATCATTAATATCCATAATGCTTTTCCATAGTAGGGATCTTGACCACTAACACCTATGGAAGGTATAATGGGACACAAATGGATGATCCTAGAGGTTTAATTACTAGTGAACAGAATAGATGGTAGCCAAGTAGAAAATTGGAGGGATATGACCTAAATTATAGAAGTAAAATAAGAATAGTAAATATGTAGAGAGATTTAACAGACAATACTCTTTAAGATATAAAGTAGCACAAGCTAAGGAATGAAATGAGCTAAGGTAAATGGTCAGAATTGATGGTTGATAAAAAATAAATTCTTAGATAAGTCAACACACCTTATTCAGTATCTTATCCTAGCTCAAAGGAAATGACATATAAATTTATTATGAGGAATCTCTGCTCCATTCATATACACTCTACTTATAGAAGGGGGTTTTTGTTAGATGCATTGAATTGTGAGTTTTGAGCATTGCCCCAACTATAAGGTTCTTGTGGGAGTGTGGCCCTACTCATGGTTGAAGGTTCTTATGGGACCATTTTTTAAATATGAACAACTTCTCTTTCTCTTTTGGTTATTCCCCTTTCTTTCAAGGCCTTCTTCAATCATGTGATTCTTGTGAAAGTGAATTGTATTTTTGGAACTTTTTAATGGGCTGATTACTTAGGCACTAATCTAGTTTCAAATGCCTATTTAACCTTTGTTGCTAGTCCCAGTATGACACACCCTTTCCACCTTATTGACTTATCCAAGTAAGTAATTAATAGAACCATACATTGATAATCATGAACCTAACTTAGTTATTTCTTCTATGACTCATGGAATTTTTAAAATTAAAGAATATCATTGAGAAATAAAACAAAAGAGTTTATTATACATAGTTTATTTATTTATTAATTTAAGTCTCACCCTTAGTTGGATTTTGAATTTAAACCAACCTATCTTAAGGTAGCGAGAGATGTCCTTCTCCCTTACATTTTAGACATGATGTTAATGAATTCTTTAGAGTCCCAACTAACAATAGAGTTTCCTATTATCATCTAAATTTTTCAAGGAAAAATTTATAGAGTGTTGTATTTATTAAGTTACAGATTGAATAAGGCATTTTCTTGAGGTTACTTCCCATAGCCTAGACTTCTCATTGAGTCTTTTCACATCCTAAATTGTCCTTGAGTAAGTTGGATCCTCATCCTCTCTCGATTGTTCTATTTTGTGTTGATGATATTGCTTAAGTATTTGGCCATTTACTAAGAATGTAGTAGATAAGTCTTTGATAGGCACAATTAGGACACTTCCATTACTATGGAGTTATAACATTATTTACGGACCTTCCCACCAAGTTGTTAGCTTTCCTAGAAATTTATGTAATCTCATGTTGTGTAATAGGAATTTATCACCTACTGAGAAATATTTCTTAAATATATTTTTATCATGAATAATCTTCATTTTTTCTTAATTATTCTTTTCTTATCAAGTTCATGCAAGTGTAATTCATCATCTTCATGTATTTGAGTCATTCTAAAGTTTTTATTTATTTCTTCATCAAAATTTAACTGTTGTGCTAATATTAAATATTGGTATTTGACCTATATAGGAAATAAAATTTTTTTCCCTAAACCAATTGATAAGGTGAATATCCTAAATTTGGTTTATCTGTAATCCTATAAGCCCAAAGTGCATCTTGTAATTTTTTTGATCAATCTTTCTTCTTATTGAATATGGTTTCTGTTAGGATCTTTAGAATAATTTTATTTGCAGTTTTCACTTGACCATTTATTTGAGGATGATAAGTAGTAGCTATCTTATGTTGGATTCCACAATACTTAAGGAATTTCATCATTATTCTATTTACAAAGTAGGATCCTTGATCACTAATGATTGCTCATAGGATTTCAAATTGTGCTAGAATATGTTCCCATAGAAATGAAAAAAACTTTTAACATCATTTTTTGGGGTAGGTTTTGCTTCTACCCACTTAGTAACATATTCTATACAAACCAAAATATATTGACATCCATTATAGGGTAGAAAGTTTCCTAATAAGTATATACCCCATACATCAAAAGGTTCCATTATTAAGATTGGATTAAGTGGTATCTCTTTTCTTTTTTTCATTGCCCTGAGTCTTTAACATTTATCACATCCTTAGACATATTTATGAGCATCTCTAAATATAGTGGGCCAATAAAATCCATTTTGTAATATTTTTATAGTAGTTCTTAGACTATCAAAATGTCCACCTCTAAGGTCATCATGGCACATGTGTAAGATTTCTTTTTACTCCTCCTCAGCTACACATCTTCTTGCCACATTGTCCTTACATATTCTATAAAGGTATGGTTTATACCAAATTTATTTGGAGATGTTTCTTAGAAAATACTTTTTCTCCTCTTTACTCCATTGAGTTGGTGTTTTCATAGTGACAAGGTAATTTGCTATATCTACAAACCAAGGGTCTTTGGTTATTGAAAAGAGTTGCTCATCAAGAAATTTGTCATTAAATACTCATTTTGTCCTATTTTCATCCTTGGTTTCTAGTCTAGAAATATTGTATGCCACAACATTTTCCCTATCCCTTTTGTCTAGAACATCAATATCAAATTCTTGGAGTAAAAGGTACTATCTCATTATCTTAGCATTTTCTATTTTTTTTTGTTTGCTAGAAATTTAATGGATGAATGATCAATGTAAACTATGATTTTATATTGTATTATATAATGCTTGAATTTATCCAAAGCATACATAATGGCCAAGAGCTCTGAATCAATATTTGTATAATTCACTTCGGCTTGATCTAGACTTTTAGAAACATAATAGATTACTATTTTTTTATTTTCTATGTATTGTTCCAAGATTGCCCCCATAGCTATGTCACTAGTATCATACATCAAATCAAATGAAAAACCCCAATTAGGTGCATTAATTATAGGAGTAGTAGCTACTCTCTTTTTGAGTTTGGATAATGCTTCTTGATAGTCATCAATCCATGTAAAAGGAACATCCTTTTCTAAGAGCATGTGAGGTAGCATGGCTATTTTTAAGAAGTCTTTAATAAATTGTCTATAATATTTGACATGTCCTAAAAAGGATCAAAGATTTTTTAGGTTTGTTGGGGCTAGAAGTATGGAAAATAATTTTACTTTTTCATCATGCATTCTTATTCCTTCCTTGGAAATTACTTGTCCCAAAACTACATTTCTTGTGACCATTAAATGACTCTTTTCCCAACTTAGTTTTAAGTTCTTATTACTGCATCTATCTATGACACATTCCAAATATTTCAATGTTTGTTCATAAGTATCCCTGTATACTAGAAAATCATCCATGAACACTTCTACATATTCTTATATCATAATAGAAAAAACTAATATCATAGAACTTTGGAAGGTAGTAGGTGCATTTCCAAGACCAAAAGGCATTCGTCAGTAAGCCAAGGTTCCGTATGGACATGTAAAGGTTGTTTTATGCTAATCTTCTAGCACAATGGCTACTTGATTGCAACCACTAAACCCATCCAAAAAGAAATAGTACTCATGCCCTTCACGTCTCTCCATAATTTGGTCTATTTAGGATAGGGTAAAATGATCTTTTGTAGTACTTTGATTAAGTTTTCTATAACCCACACAAACTCAGCATTTGTCTTCTTTTTTATGTATGACAATGATGGGGCTTACCCATTCACTATTAACTACTGGATAAATAATTCCTTCCTTCCAAAGCTTATTGATTTCATCTTTAACACATTGCTTCAAAGCTGGGTTAATTCTTCTAGGGGGTATTTGAATTGGTTGAATGTTGTCTTCAAGATAGATGTGATGTTGGCATATGTTGGATGAAATTCCTTGATAGAGCTCCTCATAACTCCATGCAAATGCCTAAAACTTTCTTTTTAAAACTTCTACTAATTTTACTTCTTGTTCACTAGAGAGTTGTAAATTTATTATTAAGGATTTATTTTTTTCAAGGAAGATGTGCTTAAGATTGCTAGGTAATTATTCAAGTTCTAAGGAATCATTCCTTGGTGGTTGAATTGTTTCTCTTATACTCTTTAATCCCAAATTCAAAATTTGATCTAGATCATCCTATTATTCTTTTGAGAAGGGATCTAAGGACCCTTCCAAAAAATGGTTGAATACTAATGTTTCCTTATCTTATGTCATTGCTAATGTGGGTATTGTATAAAGTAGTCTTGCTACTTTGAAATCTTTTTTTAATTAGTCTTCTTTTGCTTTGTCATATATATTAAGCATAAAAGTAAGTTTGACAAAAGATAATTGGAGTTTTCCTGATCTACAATTAATTATTACATTAGCTATTGCTAACTAGGGTCTACCTAATATAATGGGGAAACAATCTAGTTCTTTTATTTCCAACATAATAAAATCAACTAGGTATTTTCCTTTTCCAACATCTATGATTAAATGTTCCACCAATCCAATGGGTTTAACAATTGAGCCATCAGCCAAAGATATTGTTATCTTAACTTTTCTTACGTCCTCCAAATCAAGTGACCTAGCCATTTCATATGGAATAATATTGATGCTAGCTCCTAAATCCAATAGGGCATTTTGAATCCTCTTTCCATTTATACCTATTAAGATTGTGGGAACAACAAGATCTTGGTATTTTGAAACTTCTTGGCTTTTTATAAGTTTAGACAAATTCTCAACCCAATAAACTTGTTTAGGAATTTTTTCTTTTCTTCTTTTTATGTATAATTCCCTCAAATATTTGGCATAAAAAGATCTCTCTCTAATAGCTTGTTCTAATGAAATGTTTAAGTATAATTCATTAAACATTTTTTTAAATGTGCTTTGGTTGTAAATTCCTCTTGTAATCATTTAGGGAAAGGAGGTGTAATTTTTTTTCTATTAGAAGGAGGAGAAGTTAATGGTTATTCTCATTTTTCTATTAGTTCATTACTTCCCTCCTCATTCATTATCTTTGGTTGATCCTTCTGTTATGTCTCTTCTTTTTGAAAACTAACCTTCTTTATAGGTCTAGGCTTAATAATTTGTCCACTCATAGTGATGATAGAATGCAATTATTCCTTAACCTTCCTTTGTGATGTGGGGTTTAGCTCTAGGTGGGAAGGTAATTCATTCTTTTTTAGGTCTTGGAATCATCTTCTTGTCTCATTCATAAATTATCTATTTTCTTCAATAATGGAAGTAAGACTTTGAGTGAGTCTATCTAAATGTACACTAGTTTCGCTTTTAAAAGGTCTATAATTATTTTGGGAATACTACTTTTGGAAAGGTGTTCTTTGTTGGAATGTGGTTGTTGGTTGAATTCTATATTGTTGAAAAGCCTTTATAGATTCTTGTACCTCCTCATGACAAAAGGCTAAGGTTGGATAGGTGGTGCAATTGTGTTGTTGGCTACAACAAAGGTTACATACTTCACCTTACACCATGTGGTCTTGTTTCTTTATTAAAAAAGTTAATTCATCAACCTTTTTATTTAATTATGAAGTTTTTTGAGTCATTCCTTGCATAACATTAGGTTTTGATCATCTCTTACTATGATCAACCAATGAATCTATTATTCTGTAGCCATCCTCTGGTGTTACATTCAATATATTTCCACCACATGCAAAATAAACATTTTCCCTACTATATGGTAATAGGCCTTCTTCAAAGATTTGGATAAGTTGGTGGGCTAGTAATCCATGGTTGGGATGTTTCAAACACAGCCCTTTGAACATATCAAAAGTACCCTCATAGTCCTCAACTTCTTGTTTCATGAAACTCATCAATTGCTTTCTTAACATGTACAACCTGTCATTGGAAAGGAATCTTTGGAGAAAGATAGGCTTGGACGCATCCCAAGAACTAATTTATGTCCTAAGGTTTTGTAGGCAACAATCAACTTTGTCTTTCAAGGTTGATTTAAAGGTAATCATTTTAGTTCTTTCTCCACATTGAGGTGCTAACATTGCAAGTGTGGTTTCAAATTCTCTTATATGAGTGATTCCTCTAAAAATAGGTAGTAAATGAATATTTTTTACTTCAACATCCCTACCTTGGAAAAAAACTAATGGTCATTAGGGTATTACTAGTGTTCTTTGGTTTAATAAGTCCCCAAGAATTTTTCCTTGATAGACGTATCCAAATAGAATATTAGAGCTTATACTAGTGAAAGAAAAAGGAATTGAATCATATGAAAATGGAGGGGATGAATGATGTGAAGGGGATCTAATTGTAAAAGTAGTAGCTACATTTGGGACCACAAATGTACTTGGTATGGAAATAGAGGCTATTGAAGTGATGGGAGTTTGAAGATTTAATGTACTTATCAGTTGGGTGGTTCCTCTAATAGTGGATATGTTACTCAATATTTGGCCAAGTCTTAAATTTTGAGAACTAGCTACCATGGTTGAATTTGGGGTTTTCTTTGTGATTTTTGATATTTTAAAAAGAGGGTTTAAAAATGCAAAAAAATTAAATTTTGGTTTTAAATTTTCTTGATTGAAAATTTCTGTTGGATTTCCTTCTTTGTTATTGTTTTTCTTCTCTATGGAGGTTTGTGGAATAGAGCTAGGTTGTCCTTATTCCTTCTAGGTTTGTTTTTGATTAGTTGGGAGGCATTTATAATAACTAATGATATTCCTAGAAGGTAGAATTCTTGTTGGATTTTTGTGTTGCTTAGTTCATTTCATTTAACAAAAAAATTCTTTAACACATTAATGGACAATTAATCCTAAAGCTTAAAGTGTGACTTAATTTCCCCTATAATTATTTCCTTAATTGTAGATTTTCTATAGATTTATTTATTTTTGAAAATTAAGGAAACTGATTCTTGTGATTGTACCTTTTCCTTGTTTTAAATATTTTAGTTTTCTTCTTACAAGAAAAGTAATTAAAAGAAATCATTTCTAAAACTATTAACAAAAGAAATGAAAATGAAAATAATGTCTACCTTTTTAGAAGCTCTAGCTTAAATTCATAAAATAAATCTGAAAAATATACTAAATCCTTGATGATGATAAACTTTGCCAACCTCCCTGGCAACAACACCAAATTGATAAGCTAACCAAAGTTTGGTACTAAATTACCTTTATTGTAGAAATTTCAACTTTTTTGTGACTAACCCATGAGTCATATCAATGGAGGAACAATTCAAAGTTAAAGGGATCATCTAGACAATAAATGGTTAGATCAAAATCCAATTAAAATCCCACACTTATGACTATCACTCATAAGTAAAATCATAAATTTTCACCCTAACTTCTAACCATAAGTTCAAGAGTGGAAATTAAATGATTAATTCAAATTGAAATCATATAATATTAGTATAGCCAATGAAGATTACAAGGGATAATTCACCTAATCTATGATTCTACCTTGCTGGTTTCACAATGCAGCAACTTCAATAGCTCATCAATGGACTCTAATGGTTGATAATAACTACAAGGCTCAACAAATATTCATTGGTAATTTACAAAAGAAAAATCTTTAGATAATGGTTCCAATTTGATGAGGGTTTCTCTAGATATTTAATCCTCACTTATTAGGTATTGAGCTCCTCCATTTATACTAGAAGAGGTTTGATTATAATTGGAAAAACATTTTTTATTTGGGTGAATCGATCTTCATCGAACACATTGATGGAGATTGGTTTAAAAGCATCAAACTATATCCTAGCGGCTATGTCCTTTGATAGTTGTTCTATATCACGTTAGTAGTGCAAATCGATATCTTGATTCCCTAGTGAGGCACTTTGTCCTATAATTGGATGATATTGATCCTTGTCATGATAGCTATGAAAATCAACATATTTTGGATCAATCTAAATTGATTTGGCAATGTATATCAATGTTGTTTTCGTTAATACATATTAAAGTTCTTAGTTCCAATTGATATCCTTATTGATTTAGATAGATCATGGGATAACATGCATTAATAGAAACTTATCAAAGTAATTAGTGCATATCAATGGACATCGAAGAAATCAATGCACTTTGATATAGTAAAATAGTAAGAAAAATAAAAAGAAAAGAGTTTTTATTCACCAAAACATGAATAACTTGGGGTTTATGAGTTCTCTTTGGTATTCCACCTTTCATAAGCTTTATGATCTAAATAATATTCAAATAGCAATCCCACTATGACCTTGGGATTCAACTTATCAAGATGTGCTTATGAAAAATAAACATACAGAGTCCTCCCAAAATGGTGAAGATGTCCCTCCTCATTATTGAACCATTTATTTATTGGAGGAGTGTCATTCAAAGTTGTATTTGGATTTTTGTTAATGATATGAATAGAATAATAGGTCATCTTAATCCAGGAAAATTTTGGCACTTTTATATCATGAATTATAAATCTAATCATATTTGTTCTTAGTTTGTTTTTGTTCTACAACTTCATTTTTTGTGGTGTGTATGACATTATCAACCCTTTTTTTATAGCATTAATATTATAATAACCTTCAAATTTATTTCAAATGTATTATTTACAATTTTTAGATCTTAAAAATTATAAATTTTTATTTTTCTTATTTTCATTCCTTGTTTTGAAATGCTTAAACTTTTTCAAAACTTCTAACTTATGTACTAAGCCATAAATCCATGTTATGTTATTCAATTGAAATCATCAATGAAATTGATAAGGTATCTTTAATTTCTTATTTCTTATGGCATTAATAAACCATAAATATATGAATGGATGATTTCAAGTGGTTTTACTATTTTTATTTCATAGTATCTTGGAAATGGAAGAGAATGTATCTTTCCAATCTTACATGCTTTATGATGAGCGGCGAGGTACCCCTACGCTCAACCATATGAATACGAGCATGTACACACGATTTGGTCAAACTTTGTGGATGGGCTAATTGTGAGTTCTAAGATAGTTATTGTGCTTCGTTGTTCATTGTCTTCCCACATCGGACTAGTGGAAGCTTTGTCACATATGGTTTAGTCTATAGTGATATGTATGATGTAATTCTTTAACACTACTCCTACCATGGAATGATAATAACGAGTTGATTAATTAAAGGTATGAAATAATTCCTAGATTTACCCTAAGGCAATGAGCATCTGATTGTTCGTATGCACCTTGGACTTCACGGAGATGCCACTAGGATTACCAAACGCTAATCACTACTAGGCAAGATGCTTATGTGTTCGCATTAGTTGTACTCATTTCGCTTAATGACAAGGAATGTAAATAACATTAATTGGAAATAGAAATAAATAAAGACATTGAAATTTTAATCTAAGAAAACCACAAATGCAAAGTGGATGTTGCAATGATGTAAATGATCTCAATCTTTATCACCGAACATGTAATGTGCCCAAGTACATTGCACTCGAATAAGGATGTCATGCAACCATAAACATCACACTGCAGACATACATTGGAACTAAAATTGGAAAAATTCTAATTGACTCCCTTCTCTTTTTCTCTACTTCCCCTATGTGATATTTATAGGTAAGCATGGCAGAAATGACATCAGATATTCCACATCACTTACTAACCTCGATATCGGATTCCCAATATTGGTTTCGTGATATCAGAGCCTCGATATTGCTTCTGACGTAGATGATGACTCATGACTTTACAATAAAATTCTTGATGTAATTCAAATTTAAGAATGTCATGATAGAATTGATGCATCCTTCTTAAGGTTTTAACATTTACATACCCAAGCCTCAAATTCCATTTTAATAATTGACCTAGATCACCTAACATATATAGACATTCAATATGGTGATCCTCTAATTTAAATATACCATTGTAAGGTACACTATGGGCCAATATCTCATCATCATAGTGTACAATGCAATATGGATTACCATGACTATTTTTATTAAATTTAATATATAAACCTTCATTAATGAATTGATATATAGAAATTAAAGTTATGGAAAACTTAGTACTATAATAAATATCCTTTAAACTTAGTTTGGAAACTTTCATGTCCTCACATTTAGTAATTTTTCTTAAATGATCTTCCCTAATTCTTATAAATATGAGGTTTTACTTTATCTTTTGTATTAAAAACAATGCCAAATTATTAGTGAAATGTCATAAGGCACTAAAATAAATATACATAGAACTATCACATGTATCATTATTTATAATGAGGGAATTAAAATCAACTATTTTTTGGTTGAGATTCGTCTTTTACAACATTGGCAAATGTGAGCTGACTTAGATTATTTTTCATTTTTCTTATTGAAATGCTTAGCCTATTACTTACTAATGACTTTTATTTTAGGATTATTTGGGTTATCATAATAGTGATTTGTATCATGATTGTTCTCTTTCTTACAAATATAAAACTACCTAGATGATCATTATTTTTTTGATCACTTTCATTCTTCATTTTCATTACTTAAGAGGATACTTCAATGCTAGAGCCATAGCTATTTATTTTAACTTCTTCTTCTAACACCTTTGAACAAAGATTCATCATAATATATGTCTTTCTACCATTTTCTACTATGTGGTAGAAGGCATCATATGACAAGGAAGCACTTCAATAAATCAAACTTGATAGTATGATCTCACACTTGGGCCTTCTGTGCTTGAAGAATAGCTTAAAATATGGAGATATTTCAAATAAATGTTTGCCTTCTTTTAATATAATAGAATTTAATTGATTTTGAAGGAATCCAATATTTAATTTATTATTGACTTTAAATGTTTTCCAAGTTTTTTGCACATCTTGTATGTAGATTCTTATTTTTCCACAACTACACAAATTCTCTAGACATGCTTCAGGCTATGAGCATATACACCATTTTGCTGTTGTCATCCATCATAATAATTTCTATTAAAATTTCCTTTAGGCCATTTCCCTAAAGGAAAAATCTCATCTGTAACCTTCAAACATTCTAATTTGAAGCATTTAGGACTTGACTCTCAAGAAATGGTACATAGGTTCTTTTCCTTGTCATATCTATATAAAATTCCTTTTGCTAATTCTTCTTAAAAACCACTCTCAGCGTAAGAGCACTTATCATTGTACATTAATATTAAATTAAGTTCCTAGGATGTTTAGTGGAGTAACCTTTGTGACAAAAGAATGGAAATTATGAATCATACTATATGCATCCATGCTCAATTTGTGAAGGTTATTTAAGTTATATAAAATGACATGTCTTCAAGTTAAACTGTCATAATTGAACAAAATACAACAGAAACAATTAAAAATTTAATTACAAGTTAATTAAGATATTAATTACTTTTACACTATGATGGTGATATGAGAACAATAATGATAATGACCACAATAATAATAAAATTAATGTAACAGAAAAACAAAATTAAGCATTTGAATATCATTAACATATTTTGATCAACTATGATGGGATTTGAACTTGTAACCTAAGAGTGGTATTTTTAGCTTTGCTGAAATTACAAATAAATATTTTTATTGTAAAGAAAGTAATTCTTTTTTTATTTTATTAGGCATTATAGTTTTATCTTTAAAAGAGCATGTTATCTAGTCCATAGCAAAAAATAAAATATATTTTTGATTAGTGAAACTATTAGTTGGAGATGTGATCACAAAGTATTGAATTAACTTGAGGTCTATAGTGATTTGTCATTTTATTTCTTTGTGTGGGATAATATAAGGAAGATAAGGTTTTATTATTTTGGTGCTTAGGGTAGTAAATTGGCTCTTGGAATTTGACATATCTCTCTCAGTATTATGATTGCTTTTCTAGTGGCTTGGTAGATGTGTGTGTAAGAGCTTCGTTAGCTACGAATTTTTCATTATTCTATCTAGTAAGGGTTTTACCATAGATTTTCTCCCATTGATTTGGATATAATAGTGTTGTGCATGTAAGTCTATAACCATTTATAAACTAGATTGGATGTTTTTCACATTTGAAATTTTGTGATTCGGTTAGTGAGGATTTGGTTTTGAATTTTTACTAAAGTTGTTGAAGTCACTACTAAGAAATCTTGAAAGTTATGAAGTTCTTATGACATTGAATGATATCTTTGATTTACTCTAGATATTTTGTTGTCTTGAAGTTTTAGAATTCATTACCTTAGTATGTTGGTTTTGTAATTTTGAAACTTTTTAACTTTAAAACCCTTGTTCCTACTATTGAATTACATAAATGCAAGTTTTTTTGGATTTTTGTGTTTCATAGTGCAAGAGATCAATACCACCAGTCCACTAACCTACCCTAGTTTAATTTTCTTTAATTTTGGAACATTTTTGTTCTAGTCAATTGGACTATAAGGAGAAAATCATGGTTCAATGTTGATCTAGGAGACTGAATAATATGATCTATTAGACTATAAAGCTTTAAAAATTATTTGTCATTGGAAGATTTGCCTAGATTCTTAGGTTTGCTTGTTGAAAGAGATGATGAAAAAGAATAGGTTTTGTGTCAACGTTAAAATTTTTCTGATCTAGAAACAATTGAACTTGTTGCCTAAGGAATTAATATTAAACATTGTGGAAACTTGAGAATACTAGTAATCTAAGCTAATCAATTGCATGGAAAGTAAATTGTATGAAATCTAAATTAAACTTAGTAAAAATGTTTTAATGTAAGAGGAATTAATATATATCTTTATTTCTATTCATAATTATACATAAACATAACCACTTAAATAAGAACTCTTGTAATTGATACCAATTACACATTGGATGTTAGAAAGTAGGGATGCATTAAAAGTGTTCTAATTTTTTTTCAAACTAAGGAAAAACTTTAGAGGATGATTTTGTATGATATTTCAATAACAAATTGAAGGATACTAAAGAATAATACGGATGGAGATCCAAAATTTAAATTTTATATAAAAAATAAATAAATAAATTACATGGATAAATGTAGTTAATTATGGACAAAATTCCCATTAAAAATTCATTTTATGAGAAAAATCCATCTCAAGTAATGTACAAAGGCTCCTACATAGTTCTATAAGTAGGCAATCCTTCCTCTCCTATGTATGTTGACGAAATTACTTAATGAGAAGATTACTTGATGATTTTAATGAATTAATAATCCAATGATGATGATTAATGATTAATTAATAGTTTCTTTACCATATAATAAATCTCTTTCTCTATTCTTACTTACTTTCACCATTTTCTTCAACATTTACATCATCACTTTCAATAGAAGTGTAATAGTCAAATTTAGGGGCATTATTTTGAGCTTGATTTCACTAATCAAATGACATGCAATAGATGAAATTTTATGACTAGATGAATATTTAAAAGAAATTTCTAATAAAGCCAAGGTTATTCCAAAACTACAAGAAATGATGAAGTAGTGACTCACCACTACCTTATTATGGATTGGATCAACTAGCATTAGAGAAATAATTAAGAAGTTAGAAAATATTTTTTCAAAGTGAGTGTTAAATTAGCACCTAACTACCACTAAAATAACTAGTGAATTATTTGTAGCACTACACTCGTGCTGAGGTCATGCTCCAAGAATTAACCAATTTTTTCCATTTTAAGTGTTTATGTTGCACTAGCATTATGGTAGCACTGAGGTTGTACTTCATAATAGTGCTGAAGTCACATTCTGTTTACACTTCCCTTGGATTTCTCTTTTAATATACATGATGATAACACTATGACTCATAGTTAGGTAGCATTGATTTAGTGGCTCATCCATAGTCAAGTCACCTTCATTAACATGAGCTTTAGAAATCCATGAATAGATCATTCTCATATTTAAATTAATATTTTTGTAAGAGTATTCTACTATTCAATGCTTATCAATTGATATCGAAGCATTGATTTTAGTCTAGGATCAAATATGATAATAAAAAAAGACATTAGAAAGTATCACATGTTAATTTATCCCATGTTTTAGTGATCTATAATGTAGAAGATGAAGATGTATGATCAGATGTTCATGTCTGCAAGGCACCTTCAAGATGTTGAAGCTTGGAACATTATCAAAGATAAGAGAAGTTGTTGTAGGTCCATTTGAGCAATTTAGGATGCATGGAAGCAAGGTTCGGGAAGTAAAAGGGCATATTTTATTAGCCTTAGATACATGAGCATTGTCCCAACAAAATCGGATTGGCTACATGAGTTCTTTTTTGTCATTCACCTCTATGAAGAGCTAGATCTTTGTCTAATGACAAGCCCTTGCTCATTTTTCATAGCAACTAAGCCCTATGACTACTAGGCATCACATATAGGGAATGCTCTAGCAGTTAAGAAATCTAAAAAAAACTCATCCATAATATTTGGAAAGGTTTTATAGCTAGTTGCCAACCTGATGCTAACCCTCCTTCTTTTGTATCTAGGCTTGGGACTAACATTAGTGGAGTTATACCTTGGCATATACTCACTTGCAAAATAAACTAATAAGTCTTAATATAACCTCGCTAATAATATCAAATTATCCTAATTAATTTAAAGCAATCCTCTAATGGTTTAGTCTTAGTAATAGTCTCACGACTAACATCATTTGTAGCATATATCATACAAACTTTGGAAAAATAGGTCTTGGATATGCCTTACTACATACCATTAGACTCAATGACTGAGAGCTATGATTTTAGCTAAATCTTCAGGTGCACATGAACTTATAACTCAAAATCCATTCTAACCTTTGTTCTTGTGAGGTGGGGGTCAATAAGGAATACCTCATTACTACATGTAGAGGAGCATCTCAAACATCTACAGTTCCCACTACTAATTGAGTAAACTTGGTCATAATATAGAATGTTTTGTTTTGTTTTGTATATTTTTATCTACAAAAGACCTTTAAAGTCACTATACTTTTCACAAAATTCTAGCAAAATCTCATCTTGTACCAAGAATGATTCAAAATAATCATAAAATATTTAAGAGGCAAGTTGGGAAAATTTTCCACATATCTCAAAAAATTTATTAAAAAATGGATAAAATGATTTTGATATAATTTCAATATAATTTCCATTCAAAAAAAATCCAAGACTATGAAATTTAGTATAATCTCAAATTAATAAGAAAATTAATAAAATGAAATTAAATCTAAATTATTTTTTTTTTACTTTCATTCACTAAGACCTCTTGGATTTATCAAACTTGTTTTACAATTCCTTTTACTATTTTTTCTTTAAATTTATAATGTAGTGCTACCTAGCGGAATTGAACATGTCACCTAAGATTACCAAGCCAAGATTCTTACCACTAAGCTAACACTTCATTGGTAGTAGAAAATCATGCAATAAGCAAGAAATGAACAAAACCCATAACAAAGTAGGGCAACATCATCACAAGAAAAATTAAATATCTTTGCAGCCCTTCAAAATCTCTATCTTTTTCCTTCTACTTTTCACCCAAAACTCCAACAACATTCTCTTTCTTCCCTTCAAACTCATAAACTTTAAGCCTCCTACAAATTAAAAAAAAAAAAACAAAAGAGTAAGGACGTATTTATAGGATAGAAGAGTCACATGTAATGCAACACATATCAAAGGTACGTGTAAGCATGCATGATTTTTTCTCTTACATTGCACACATATCCCTTCCTCTACAAATACAAAAATATGCATTTCCTGCAATAGGCATAACATAAGGAAATATGGGCATTTATTCAAAATTGTACCTATTGAGGCCAACCTCGCCCATGCTGTATGATCAAAATTAATATGGTAAAAATAAAATCTATATAATCTTTTCTGTGTTAGCTACTATGTTTCATATATATTGGGTCCCATCTCTTTTAGAAGTGTAATTGATCTTCTGAAAACTAGGAAGAAACTTATTAGACTAAATATATGAGGATGATTCCCATAGCCTAACAACATTCTATCAGTAGATTAAAAGAAGACACACCACTTATACCTTATTTTAACACAACATTGTTGAATCTATTTAGTACACAAATTCAAAAATTTTCAATACAACAATCAAGTTGATAAGATAATCCTCTTTTTTTTTTAAACTTTATTATTTAAGCATTAAAAGTTATGCTTATAGGGAAGGTTTAAAGAATGAATGTATTTTGCAGTGATATAATTGAAACAATTAAGTTTTATTTTTTATTTTTTTAACGTAGAGAAGCCTCATTTGCTCATTTGGTTTAAGACTACCAAGTTCATAGTAAGATTATTCTAGTAATCTATGTAGCCCTATTTTTACTGTTAAAGTATTACTAGAAATGATACAACAGAATCGCATTCAAAGTCTTATTTTAAATGAAAAGGAAAATCAAATGTTCAACTTGCCCTCAACCTATAACTGATATAATGGTCTTAATTAGTTTCCCATATTTTGGCACTTTAGAATATGCAAATTTTAAATAAAATCATAGACAATAGCAGGTGCCTTCACTGACGCAAATTACAATTTAACAATTAACAATGAGGTTTTGACAGTAAACAGAAATTTAGTTTGGGTTTCATATCGGAAGGGCTTCGTTGGCCTGTGTGCAGAAAGAAGACAGGCAGGGAACAGAAAGTTATACAAAACACAAGTGGACATGGACAGGCACCTTGTGTTCACGGAGCTGCCAGAAGAAGAGCAAGAGCAAAAGAGCGCAGTAGAGGAGTACATAAAGAAGCTGGAGACAACGGAGCTGGATCCATCTAAGCCGCAGTGGGAGTTCCACATACTGAGCGGAGAAGCCAGAACAGTAGCAGCGTTCAAAATTCATCAGACGGCGTATCAATACTATATCTTCTACGCTTGCCATGGCTCGGAGCGCCGAGGATCCGTCAAGGAAGCCAAAGCTTCCATTCATTAGAGCACCCACTGTGCCTCAGCAGAACCTCTGCGAGATGTTGCTGCTGACGCCGATGTTGTGGATATAATGCTGGGCCTCTGTTGTGACACAGTCTTCCCTCGCGCCCAAGTCATAGTAGTCACTGAAATTCAGGCCGGCGACCACTGAGCAGTGCACCTGTCACTCAAGCTCATCAAATCCATAAAAGAATAAGACGGCAGCGGCAACCGCAGAGACGTGGCGAGTGGTGAACGGCAGTTGGCAGCATTCTCTGAGGGGGGAAGTCTCCGGCAAACAGAGAGAACCCAGATTGATCCAGCAGGCAGCGCTTTCCTTCTTCTTCTTTTTTACTTTGTTTCTTTTCTGCACCCCAGCGGGCACCCTTCCCTTCCGTCTTTCCAAGAGGCAACCTTTTTTTCTTCTGTACCCCAGCAGGGAGCCTTCCTTCTTTCCAAGAGCGCTTTCCTTTCCTTTCACGGCATGTGGCGGACAACGCGTGACGGTGCAGGCGCGGTGGCTCATCTGCAGTAGTGTGCCTTGCAGCATCAAGTGCAGAACGGCGTTTATTTTATTTTATTTTTTTTCTCTGATTTCCTTTTTCTGACTGAGAGAAACGGACACGGTTCCTCTCCTCTACGCACGCACAGCGGCGGCAACCTTCTTTCTATCTTCTGCGGTCTTCACGTGACTGGCAGACAACGCCTTGCAGCAGTGAAAAAAAATGCAGAAAGTCCATAAACGTGTGCACACACAGCAACGACGCTGGTTTTCTATTTTTTCTCCCACTCAAAAGGTGGCACACCAAACAACGGTGGTGCACAAAGAGTGGTGGCCATATAAGTGTGGTGGGCTTCTTCTTCGTTTCATTTTCTCTCTCCTATGCATGAAGACGTAAATATAATAGGAGACGTAAATATAAAAGGTGATGCTAGCAGTCACGTTTCTCTCTCAATCCAATGGCAACTAGGCAATGTTGTGGCAATATCCACAATGGACTAACACTCATAAGCCATAAGCAGTAGCACTAGAACCCAAAAAAAATTTGAATTTTTTTGGTTTAATTATTTTTACTGGGTTAATTGTTTTCAAAATGTGGCATAATCTTATTCAACTAACACTATTATGCGGTTTTCATACCCATATGGGAGGTGCCCTAGTATGCGGTTTTCATACCCATATGGGAGGTGCCCTAGGTGATATAGTCTCCTAAAGCGATTTTTTTCCGAGGTAAAACTTACTTATCAACAGTGCCTTATGTGGGATTTTTTGGTATGTTTAAATTTGCTTAAAACAAACATCATAGTTTTGATTTTGATGAAACAAGGATTGAATTTAGTATTTTTAAACATCCAAGATACATTGATAAGGTTAAATCTAATATCATTTAAGACATTTCTTTAGGAAAACTATTTTAAAAAATATTTAGTTTTAATTAAAAAATTAGAATTCTAGTTTGATAATAAAAAGTTACAAAATGTAGGACTTGAATAATGCTCCAAGAATAGTGTGTGTGTGGATGGGGGGCATGGGTAGGAGGAGGATGTTGAAACCTAGAAATAATTGTAAAATAAGTACATCCTAAGATATATAGTTCAATTATCACTTAACATTGCCTACCAAAATCAAATTCATGATTTGGAACATTCAAATTAAGAGTCTTAACACTAGGATAACACCTTATTGTTTTATAATACAAAGTGTTATGTGGTATTGGAACCTAAAATAATTGAAACATAAGTTCACCTCAAGATTTATAGAATTTTATAACTCAATGCTACTTAGTAGAATCGAACCTATGACCTAGGGTTACCATATCAAGGTCCATATTATTAGGCTAATATCTCATTGTTAATACAAAGTGTTAATTGTCATGATCATCATCCTAACGTTATCCTAACAAAATTGGATCAACTATATAGATTAGAAAATGCATTATTAAATATTTATCAGGATGTAGGAAGACTTATATTTAACCAATTACATATTATAATTTTCCTGATTCTAAAAATTTATTTGACAAATTCTAGGTTATTCTATGGTGAATTCTATCAATGGTTTATTGACCTTGAAGGCTTTTGGTGATGTTTTTGTAGCAGAATTTTCTTTTGGTGAGAAATGATGTAAAGATGGAAAATACTAATATCTCTTAGACCATAGAGACTATGAAAAATTTTGAAGTTTTCTATTTTTTTACCTAATGTTGTTTTACATCTCTAATGTTTCCTTTTGAAAGCCTATAAGAAAAGTAGAAGTGCATACAGATGCTACTTTGTCAAATCATTTTCCTATTAGCATTTTTTCTCTAGTATTAATTCTTCATTCCCTCGAAAGCAAAAGTTTTTTTGTATAAATGCTACTATGTTCATAGAAGCTAATTGGAAAAATGTTTTGAAGTCTTTATGAAATGTAGAAAAAAGGACTACTCGTTTGGTTAGATTGACTAGTGGCAATGAACTACTTGTAGAGTCAAAAATTATGCTAAATGGTTTGGAAAGTAATTTGCTAAGTGTAAGCATCAAGTTGGAAATGATCTTAGAGAATTTGTAAAGAAAATGCAAATTCTTTTAAACTAAAATCCCTTTAATTTTGAAACTCAAAAAGGCTTGGCTAAAGCTTATTATGTTAAACAATATTGGGATACTTTTGAAGACAAAAGTGCTCACCCTAAAAGTTGCATAAATTGGAGAAAAATTTAAGATGAACCTTGTAAGGAATTTTTAAAATTTTTAAAATAAAAGGATCAAGTACATAAACTAAAATCACTTTATAAAAATGATTTTTCCATTAAAAATCTTTAGACTATTAATAATTTTTTAGCAAATCATTTTTCTTCTATATTTTCTTTTGAAGGTTTTAGTAAGAAACCCTTCTAGCCCTTTAGTATGCATATTTCTCACCTTAGAATAAAATCACATCAAAGTACTCATGAAATAAAATTATAGCAAAAGAATTCAAAGCAATAGCCTATAGTTTGGTAGATGGTATAACACTAGGTTTTGATGGTTTTTCTATTAAATTTTTTAAGAAGCATTAGAACATTCTTGGAGATGATCTTTTTAATGTTTTCTAAGAAGACATTTAAAAAGCTTCTCTTGATAAAAATATTAATAAAGGTATGATTCTTCTTATTTCTAAGAATGGAGATCTTCAACATATTGGTAATTGGAGGCCTATTACTCTTCTTAACAATACTTGTAAAATTTTAGCTAAATGCATGACTTTTCAAATTCATAAGGTTATTAAAGATATCATCAAACTTGAGTAGATCAGTTTTGCTAAAGATAGAGAAATATTTTAAATAATGTTATTATAGCATTGAAGGGAATCTAGTGGGCTTTTGATACTAACTAAGATATTGCTTTTATTAAGTTAGATTATGTTAAAGCTTATGATAGAATTGAATAGAATTTCATTATTTCTTATCTCTCTAAACTGAGATTTGGATGATTATTTTATTTAACTTATCTATACCTTGCTCATTGATGGTAATGCTCAAGTTACTACTAATTTTAGGTTAAGTTCCTCCTTTTCTCCTCAATGGTTAGTTCATCAAGGTTTTCCTTTACCTCCCTATCTTTTTATTATTGCTACAATTTTTTTTTCAAATAATCAGCATTATAAGAATTTCATTAAGGAAATCTCAATTGATGATCAAGGTATGTAGTTGCTTAACCTGCACTTTGTAGATAATTCTTTTTTATGATCGGTAATTCTCTACAACATATTAATACTCTTTTAGCTAGAGAAGGATTACTACATGTTATCTTACTCTTACATCAATTGACAAAAAAAAAAAGTCATTTATTGTAATGGTAATATTGATGAGTGGGCTACTTTCAAGCCTTGGAAAATCTTGAAAAAAGATTTTGTTTTCAAAACTTTAAGAACACCTTTTTCTTTTGAGCCTAATCTTTCTATTTTGTGGAATTATGTGCTTGATAAAATTGAAAAAAAACTTGATAACTAGAAAGAGAAAAAGCTCACCCTTGCTAGCAAAGTTTTAGTTATTAGGCAGATGCTTCAATCAACTCATTTTTATTAATTTAATTGTTAGGCTTTTTTAAAAAAATTTTATGAGAGAATTGATTGCATCATGCAGTGGTTTCTTTGGTATACTAAGCAAATAAAAAAGGTGTTGATGCATAACTTTTGATCACACAATAACACCCATGAAAAACTTGTTTTAAGAGACTATTGTTTAGGGCACCTTTCGTATGTGTACGAAAACCCAAAATAGTCCTACTTGATAAGGCCAACGTGGTGTTTTAATAGGTAAAAATTATCACATTCAATAATGTTGATAATTTTAAATAACTTTGACAAGGAAATTTAAATAAAATAAGTGTCCATTTCAAAAACTGAAAGTTTAAGGTAAGAGAAATTAATATAAATACAGGCTTTGAATTAATAATGGTATTTCTTGACTGCATATGAAACAACATGCAACAAAGATAAAATCTCACAACTTTTGGAATAACAAATAAAGAAAAGGTTGAAACAAAAGACTTAACTCAATATAGAGTTTCAAATCTACTTGACAATATTGATAGTCTCTTGTGCAAGCTTGTCTAACTGTTCCTCCAGAAACCTCACTTCCTCCAACAAGTTTGCACCCTTAACCTCCTAAATCTGTTGGTAATGGATTCAAAGAAAAGATTATTGGAACTTCCCATCTTTGGCTAGCGAAAAGGAACCCCCATTCTATCTGGCTATGAGAGAGGCTTTATCGGTTCTGATTTTGCCCCCTCTTTGTCTGTTGTTGCCTCACCTTTTGCTCTCTGTCTCAGATGCTCTCCAGCGGCTGCACACGGACTATCCCACCACCATGGCTCACAACCTCGCCTTCCACGTGCTCAGCCCATGAGCATGGGAAAGCATGACCTCAAGCGTTGGAGCTCAGGCTCAACCAAGATCATGTCCGTTTGCCTCGCCATTGCTGGATGCAAGAGATTCATTTAAGTATTAATGGATTGTATTTGATCCTAATGTGGTTAAACTAATTAATAATGTCTTTGTGTGCCTGGCATGGAAAAATTGACATCAACATTTATTCCTCAAACTAAGAGACGCATGCAAGTGCAAGGATAGCAAAAACAATAAAAATTTTGAAAAGGTGTAAGAATATGTAAAATAGAAGGAATAAAAAAGATCACAAAATAATGACAAATTGAAACTTGCAAGTAAACTATAATGTTTTAATTATGATTAAAATAATCACATAATCAAAAGAGCACTAAACATGGCCCACCCTTGTCATACCACTATGTGTAATCAAAATTTTAAAATATAAACTATAAATTCATAATTTTAACTACACATATATATTGTAATTTATAATGAAAATTACATTCCCAATCATCTCAAAAGTAAAAGTAACTAATATGAGGACAATTTTGAGCACAAGACTTATACTAAACTTATTGAAGAGGACATGTTTCCTTAAGATCCTAGCAAGCCACAACTTTTATATTTTTCTTTAGTTGTTTTTTCTTTTTTCTTTTTTTCTTTTTGGAAATAGAAAAGGGATGGGTGAAAAGGGGTAAGGGAAAATAAGATGAGTTGAGTAAAATTAGGAAAGGTAGGAAAAGGTTTTTTTCCTTTTTTTTTGAATTTTGGAGAAATGGGTTAAAAGGGAATGGAGACTAGGGTGAGGATTGTTGCCATACCCCATCACACTTAAGAACTTATTACATTGCCAATGAACATGATCCTCATTTTTTTTAGGAAACATTGTTCATGGTGCACTTCTTTTTTAAGGTAGGAATTCAAATACGAGTCTGGTTGATTAGCTACACTGCTAAAAAACATGGTGCTTTCAAAAACTTTGCCCATGGTGTAGTTCAACCCTCATGCATGTGCCTTTTTAATTATAGGCTAGATGGCATCATAGTAGGTCTCCTGGGTGGCTAAGGGTTCTGAAGTGGTGAGGAACACACTTCACCCTGTTGCTGATGGCTAGGGCTTATGAGAAGGAAATGGAATTTTCTAAGGTCACCTAGTGATTGTGGCTATCCATTCTCTAACCTTACATGTTCTATATTCATATGACTATGATAATAACATGGTAAGTTAGCATAAATCCCATCCTCCATAATCCAACATAACTAATAAAATCAAAACCTTGAAATAGATTGGGAAGAATCATAGAATTCTTAAAATATATCATATAAAGAAGGTTTTATATAATAATAATATGATATAACATGAATAATATATAAAGCATTATACTTGCCTTATTTTCAAATGGTGTTATGATGACCCAATGCCCAATAACGCAAATAATCATAATGATTATTAAAATCATATTGAAAAGCACAAATAGATCAAACCAAAACTAACATGCTAAGAAAGAGATGATGGTAGACTTAATGTGCATGAGAAAATGTAAACAAAATATACAAATGCAACTATATAAAAATAAAAAGCATGAAGGATGATAAGAAAGTGTGTAACTAAGTATCTACTAAGTGTTCATAAGGGACACCTAAGTAGAAATGCATTAAAATTTTTATTTAATTTTTATCTTTGCAAATTAGCAACTTTGTAAACATTGGGGCCAATTACATTTGTGACCTAGTATGGGTTTGACCACATAGGAGAAAACTTATTTTGAGGACCTATTTGACCATACACTATGTCTTTTTAGGACTAAATCTTCTACTTTAAAGACTTTAGTTGCATATTTCTTGTCAAACCATCTTTTAATAATTTGTTGATGATTAAGAATACAAAAATCAATACATAATCATAATTCTCTTGTTTTTTTCCTAACATGTACTAAATTTGATATCCAACTTGAATGTCTCAAAGGATGAATAATTTTAGATTCTAAAAGTTTATTAATTTTTTCCTTCATTAATGTTTCAATCTTGGGATTAATAGGTCTAAGATTTTGTCTAAATGGTTTGGTTTCGGTATGTAAGTCATTGAATAAAACTTCCCTAGTTGCTATTTTGGGAGAGATTTTATTTGAAAAATATAACATCCTTTGACATAGCTTCTTCATTGATTTGAGTAACTTTAAAACATTGATCACTAAATTCATCCTTGGAAAATAAAAATTCATGAATATGATTATCATCATTAAAACTTGGAAAGAAAAAGATATTATCTAGAATATGGTAAGAGTTAACCTCTTCAATAATAATTTTATAACCCTAAGCATTGTGTTTAAAAGGAACATCTAATGTAGTGACCATTTGAGCTATTGCATCATGAACATAAGTCTTTTCTCTAGAAACATGTGTAATGGATAAGTCATCAAAATTTGGCTCACCTTCTAATGTTTTAATGGTTAGAATCTTGTTTATATCTTTTTCCTTTTCTAATGGTTGTGTATCATCAACAAGAAATGTTTTTCCATCATGTTGATAATGTATCTTCATAAATTTCTTCACATTCTCTAAAAGATTAATAATATTGGGTAGAATTTGTATAAGAAAAAGGATTTATTTCTAAAATTTCACTCACATCATCATTCATAACATGTTTGCCAGGTCCAACTTCAATAACTCCAATATAAAGATTAGTATTTTTATTTTCCAAAGATTGATTTTGTTGATGAAAATTTGTTGCTACATGTTTATAAAATGGTTCTCTTGGTATCACAACATATTTATATTTTTCTTTAATAGGAATTAATAATTCTAAAAAATCTTATATAAAGAAGACCCCCAAACTGGTCTCTAAAAATCCCTAATAGAAGCACACCATAAGTGGGTGACATGTCAACTAGTAAAATATCTACATAACATGTGAAAGTAGGGTATTGTTTAAGTTGCACTTTCACTCCTTTTAATGATCCTACCATAGGTATGTGATGAGCAGTGAAATACCCCTACACTCAACCATACGAATTACAAGCATTCATGTGCAATTTGGTCTAATTTCGTGGATGGGACTAGTTGTGGCACCTAGATCATTATGCTTTGATCGTAGTTCGCTGTCTTCCCACTTTGACTAGTGGTAGATTTGTCATGTATGATTTAGTCTAGAGTGAGGCATATTGATGAACCATGAATTGTTAGGCTTCGATATTAGATTCACGATATTGGGTACGTGATATTGTATCTTGGCTAATGATATCAGATACATGATATCGTAACTCCTTTCTAAGCCTATAAATACACATTTGGGTGCACAGGAAGAGAGAAAGTGGGTTAGTATAGAAGTTGAGTCTTTTTGTTCATTTTTAGTTCATCTCAACTCTTTCCCTAGTGCATGCCTGTAGAGTGATGATTGTAATTGTATAGAACCTTTATTCAAGTGTGACGTACTTGGACATGCACATGACTAGCAATAAAGATCAAGATTATTTCATCATTGCAACATTCACTTAGTTTTAACTGCTTAATTGTTATTGTTATTTATTTATTTCTTAATTAATTTTTCTTTACCTTCCTTTACTATCCCTGTTATTAAACACGGAATGAGTACGAATTAATCATGATCATGTAAGTGTGACTACTTGGTAACCCAGTAGCATATATAGGAACACTCAAATAATATACACTTGGTAATCCTAGAAGTAGTACATGAGGTCCAAGATGTGTACGGATGATTAAGGATGGATGCTCATCGCACTTCAGGTAGTTTAGATTCTCTTCTCCCACTCCCTTTTAACTTAAAACAAAGTTATTTTCCATTGCCTCTAGGAGTAGCACTAGTTTAGGCCCACATCATACACCTCACTCTAGACTAAACCATATGTGACAAAGCAAATACTAGTCTAGGTGTGAAGACAACAAATTGTGATCAACATGTAACTATCTAGATACCACAACTAGCTCGTCTATGGAGTTTGACTAGATTGTGTGTGAATGCTTATATTTGTAGGTTAAGTGTAGGGGTTCCTAGCCACTCATCATTGGCACCGTTGCTGAGGATGGTCCTAGTTATCTAGATTAGTTATATCATACGAGATCACTATAAAAAAGTATTCACAATATATCTTTTAGAAAAGAAATTAATTTCAACTAAGTCACACAAAATTCACAATAATGTCTCTCTCACAAGACTATGACAACGCAACAACTAGTAAGGCAATTTATTGGATAACCAATGAATTATATGATGATGAAGATGAAGTTTAGAGTAATCAATCCTATGCAAGGATCTCCTATGTACATAAACGAAGAGAACATCATCCCAACTCACAAATTCATAACCTACCTAGTGACGATGAACCCCTGTTGGCCACTAAGAGCCTAATGCATAGACAAGAGGTTGTTTGAATATCCCGCATGCATAATAAAGAAAGTCGTCTACCTATGCTTGATATAAACAACTTTCCCAAGTTTTTAGGAGGCTATGATTTAGATCTGCAATATCATTTACAAGCCTTCCATGATGCCTATGTATGGAACAATATTGATAATGGATGGCAAAAACTTAAGATCTTTCCTACAACACTCATTGGCCAAGAAAAAGTATGGTATAGGTCCTTAAGACCAAAATCAATTCGATGTTGGCCGAAAATTATAGAACTCTTTAATGAAAGATATCAAACATATGCAAGAGTGTTAGTCTTGAGGAGACAAATCCAAGAGTTGAAATGAGCACAACATGAACCCTTGGACATGGCCTTAGAAATATACTATGCATTGTTAAACAACTACCCAAGCCATGGATTCTCCAAGGAAAGGCTAATGTATCACATCATATATGGGCTATGTAACGAAACAAGGGAGACCATAGGGATGTATGCCCTAGGTCAACTATATGAGCTACAAATCCACCAATTCCAAGAGCTTATTAAGTAGGTACCAAAAGAAGAAGGAGAAATGGCAAAATGGGAGAATGTTGAAACCTCTCAATATGACCAAAATCTTGAATTAGCAAAGGTCCATGATCATGAAGATGAGAAATCAACTCACCTAAAGGAGGTGGAATCATCTTTGCCAATACTACAATCACTAGGTGAAATTGAGACAAAGATCAACAAGATGACAAAATGGATACATGAAAAATGTGGAGAATATGCCAACATTATTAGAGGAAGAACCCTAATGAACCAAGAAGTAGGATAGAACACCCTTAGACAATTGGAAAGAATGGTTGAAGAGAATAAGGATGAGAACTCAACTGCTAATCATGTGTATCAAAGGAACATTTGCCTATATGATTTTCCCAAAGGTCAATGCCCAATATTGTCACATTTACATGAGCATTGGGGAAGAATCTTACATCTAGAGTTCATACAAAAATACCATGTTCAATCGTAGTGGCAAAAACCCCAGTCATGGGGGAGGCCACCGTCATATTGGTCACACCCTTCCTACCATCTAGACTTAAGCGCTTATTAGATTCAACATCTTATTTCCCCAACTGGGTCAACATCCTCTATATTACCACATCATTATCATTCTCCTAAGTACTATTAACCATCCATGTCCTCCCCCATAAGATTACCACCTCATGTTCCTTGTACTTCTCTTCACCCTCAATATTCTCACACTGCACCTCCTTCTACATCACCGTTGGTTATGCTAGAAATTGTTGCATCATAGCACCAGCGCACGAATGTTACTTGTGCTACTACTTTCAACCACAGTGGGAATCCTCCACAACATCGAAGTCATCCCTTCTTTAGACATGATCATAGAAAGGGAAACATAGTTTCGAGACCACTGCATCCTCCCACTCAGCAAAAGTTTAGCATTGTAATGCATCTTTCTCCTCAAACCCAAAGCCTCATGTTACCTTATCAAGGCCACCAATCAATACTCCAACAACCATGCAGCCTAATGAATATAACCACATAGGAAGACATATTGATCCTTACATACCATCTTGCAGTCAAGGGTGCCATAGTGGCTCAACCCCTTATCAATTAACCACATCTTATAACTTGCCCTACTATGTCAACTTTAATCAAGTGTGTGAACCTGAATTTGGGTACATTCCAAACACCCCATCAAAAGACACCCAATGGTTTGGATATGACCAGGTCCCAATATTTCCAAAATGCATGGATCCCAACCTTCCATTTATTAATTCTTGCCATGATCAAAAGTTTAGTTATGGGGGATATCCTCCATTCTAATAAGCAGAATTAATAAATATTTTTTCTTTTCTTTAATTTGACAATTTTCTGTTTTCCAGTTTTTCATATTTCAATTTGATGTTTTATCTTTTTTTCTTTTTGAGGGTAATCTCATTGGTAAATAAAATACTTATGTGACCCATTGGTTGAGGTGTTATTCTATGATATCAAGTCTAAAGTGACTAATTATTTAGACAGTGAGCCCACAACATCCACCTATCCATTCTATTAATAAGAGGTTCTACTCTGGGTACAATGATTTTCTTGTCATCATGAAAACGTAAAAGTAATTTTGTGTTCATTATGCCTAGATCAAAGAATGATGGACTAAGAAGGAATGGCTAGGGGGTGACATCAAGGGGACTTGTGGATTCTCTTTGGTGACATCTGTAGGTGCTATCATGCAGCCTGGTTGTACTAAGATCCTTGTAGATCTAATGAAAAATGTGAGTAAGAGTAATAAAAGCACTCAATAAAGAAACTCAATGCTATTCTAAAGGGTCCCACTGGAAAGACATGCACCCATGCCTAAAGGTTGGTGGATTCTCTGGTTCATTGTTGAAAGGAACATAGTGCCAAAGTGGCTTGAAAAAAAAAGGAAAGAGAGTGTGCCAAAGTGGCCAAGCAAAAAGTATGCTACAAGGAAATTCCAAATCACTACTCCCTTGCACAAAACGCTAAGTGATCACACACCTTGCTATCATGATGCTCTTATGGTTGTCCATCATTGGTTGAAACAATGTGATGTCACTAATCGAAGGAATGGACTTGGTCTTGATTTTGGAGCAATGGGCTAATGACACATTAATCACACCCTACACTAAAGATTCATTGTGCTCTAGGTTAGTTATCTCATGTTTCAATCTCTAAAATCCCTTCTATAATTCGCCTCATCTTGCTATTCATGTATTTGTGACTCATGTCTTGTGTAGCATTGAATTCATATCTCATCATGGTGCTATCTACATGTGTGTGTTTTATGCAACTGGTGGGGATTACATTTAAACCTTTTAGTGCCTACAGACATTTTTAGGCATGGTTACATAAGGACATCATAGATAGGAACCTTCTTTGGGGAGGACCCACTTGTGTAACCTTTGTAATTTACGCTCATTACACATCATCATCACATCATTTTATATCCTCCGAGTACTTCATTGCCAAATCTATTCTTTCCTTTGTCATTATTTTATCAAACGTTCCTCAAAACAATTATATGTCCTTTATGTGTCACCTAAAAAAATTAGGTCTGACATTAAACTTTTAAGGCAACTTCCTTGAAAAAATTTCTAACTCTAAAATCACACTAAGCAAAGAATTCAACATTTATTAAAGGCAATGAGTAAGGTATGAAATAATTGAACTTCTTTCAATAACCTTAGTAACAATTTATCTTTGTGTGATTATAGATAGCCCCTAAAAGAGGGCAATAAGAAGGACATTCTCAAGGTGCAACTGAATGCCTAGGGGGAGGTAGAGGGCAAGGACCTCATGTAGAAAATGTAGAGCAGGAGGCATAATCATTCAGCATCCATTAGGGAACTCCTATCACTGCATAATTTGGCCAAGAAAAATGTAGAGATGTTAGGCTTGGAGCCTATGAAGAGGAACAATGACCATTTATGGCATCGTATGTCAAGGCCAACCAAATGTTCCCACAACTGTTGTGTCCATGGGAGGTGCCGACTTCATCGAACATTGGAACATTAGCATGGACAGCATAGGATTCCCAAACCAAAGAGGAAAAGCTGTAAGCACTTCTTTAGAGCCATTAAACTTCCAAAACCTAGAGCACAAGACAAGGGGAAGAGACCCATGGAGGAACCACCACCACCAGGAACCACATGAGTTCTAATAAATCTTGTAATTTTTTTTCTATGTCCCAATTTTGTTGTGTTCAACTCTCCACTGTGACATGAATAAATTTCTAGCTAGTTAATAATCCCAAACCTATCCACTGTGTAATCAATGGAACTTGTTCTCATTTTGTTCAACTCAAGGATGAGTTTTCATTTAGTCATGGGGGTATGATGAACCTGTTGATGTCAACACTCCCATGCTCTCATGAGGCCATGATTATCAATGTCTCTATCTCTCTCTCTTAATAACCACAATAAAAATCATGCGAGTAGTTTGCTTTTAAACTATTAGGTGGTGGTCATTAATAATGGTAACAATTACGGTTATTAATGGTGACAATTGCAATCATTAATGGAAATAGTTACAATTATTAATGGTGATAGTTAAAATCATTAATGGTGATAGTTACAATCATTAATGGTAATGGTTACAATCATTAAAGGCGATAGTTACAATCATTAATGGTGGTAGTTACGATAATTAGTGGTGGTGGTTTCGAACATTAATGGTAGACGTTTTGGAAGTTATGGACATAGTGGACACTTAAATTAGAGAACGTAGACATCATTATGGATGGTTGTAGTGGCTATAAAATCAGTCTAGAGGGGGGGCTTTTAGAGAGGAAGGGGAAGGAAGGGAGTCCCAAATAGGCTCTAACTATGAATTTGAAGGGGCAGCTTCCTCTACACTAAGCAGCAATTTCCTCTTTTTTTTATAGGCTTCTAATTGATCTTCAAGTAGTGTCCAAGGAAGGAGCCATTGGCTCAAAATTGGACCCTTGTAGGTCTTCTCAGCAATGGTAGGAGCTTGTCATGGTGGTGTAGATGTGGGTGAACAATCTTCTTCTTTGTGGCGGTGCACAAAAGGTGGTAAATGACGGTAGGCTTTGAGAACTGTACTTTTTTCCATGTGTGGACTATAGTAGGCAGTCTCTCTCTTTCTCTTTCTCTCTCTCTCCCTCTCTCGTGATGATCATGGTCTTCCTACCCATCAGTGGATACCATTGGCAATCATGGACCAGCAACATCAGCGAGACCAAGGAAAATTTAGTTCTTTTAATCACTTATTGCATTGGAGATAATTATTTAATTTAAATTTTAGATTTCTTTCTAGTTTATTATTTTCAAAAGGCCACGTAGCCCTCTCTAGCTAAGACTATTCTTGGGTTTCCATACCCATACGGGAGGTGCACTAGGCAATAGTCTCCTAAAGCGAGTTTTCTTCCCCGGTGTTGGTGTGACCAAAATTTATGCATCAACACCTTTTTCATGCTAGAAGGAGGGCATTTCCCCAACCTTTTGTTTATCAGCTTTTCTTGTCATTTCTTTGACCTTTATTATTCCATTTTCTAAAATATTTATTTTCTGTTGTTTTCCAGTCCCTATTTCTATTTTTCAAAATTTCATTTTCCTTATTTAAAACTTATTTTATTTAAAATTTCTATTTTCAGCCATTATCTTGGAAAAGCTTTTTAAAGAATTTTTGAGCCCTTTATTTCCTATTCTCAAAAGTTCATTTCTTGAAAACTTTCAAGTCTCATCACCCATTTTTCTTTAATCTCTTTCGTTGTTTTTTTTTTAAAATCCTTATTTCCCAATCCCATTTTTGAATTTGCATTTTGGTGATCCTTACCTTAGTCCTGAGTTAGGTATGGTGGTTTTATTTTATTATGCAATTTTAATTTTATTTTCCTAAAATCTTCCATTCTATTGTTTTCCCTTTTGATTTTGTAAGTATTGCAATTTTATACATTTATTTTTCTTTTTTTTTAAAAAGTAGCATATTTTAGTGTTTTTCTTTATCAAAAAATTTCTATTTCAATATTTTCTTTTCTTTTATGCAATTTTATAGTTTTTATATTTTATAGTTTTTTTTATGAGTGAACTCTCCTCTGCTTCTAACTAACCAATCACTTGTCTCTTCACATTAAGAAAACATCAAGCCTCATGTTTTTCAAGTTTTATTCCTAGGAGAGCCCAGACTAGGATGATAGCCAATCAACCCCTAGCTCCCTTGGTTAGTAACCCCTTTAACTTTACTAACTACCATGACATCCCAAAGTCACTCCAAAACATAAATTTGTTCTATGATCCCACAAACCCTTCTAGTGATGCCCACCAACATATACAATGTTTTGAAACCTTACTAGGCATCTACAACATTATCCAAAATGATGTGGCATGTAGGGTATTTGTGAAACATTTTAGAACCAAAGCAACCCAATGGTTTTTGATGCTCCCTAATGCCTCCATTAACTCATGGAAGGAGTTCAAAAATAAGTTTTTGACTCAGTTTGACAAATTCACAAGCCCTGCCATAGCATCTAGCAATTTCACCAACTTAAGAAAGCTACCTAGGGAAAATCTTAGGGATTACAACCTGAGATTCCTTCACCAATTGGCCTATGTGCCAAGTGAGATGTGTCCACAACTTGATGGCATCCTCAACTTTTACCTTTCTACCATCGATCCATTCTTTACTTATGCCATCAAATCGGACCCTGACATAATAAAAATATAGGTAGCAATGGCTAAAGCTCTGGAGCTACAACAAATTACCCTTATGAACAACATTCAAACCCATTTTGGAATAATGAGCGTTAGCAATCCTATGCAACATAGTCCTCTACCAACTTTCTCAATAAAAAACACTATGTTCCAAACTCTTGTTCCCCTTCAAATGACTCAACCTATAAATCGCTATTTTCAAGGTCCCACATTTTCTCCATTCCTACCATCTAACACTAGTTTGAATGAGGATCAATCAAAGGCCTTAATTCAATCCATCATAAACCCAAATGAGGTACCTAATCCTACTGAACCCCCAACTCAAACGCAAGATCAAATGATCCAAATATTAACTTCAGTTCAAAAACTTTCGAATGAAGTAGTTAAACTAAATCAAAATAGAAACAAGGGTCCTATACAACCAGAAAAGCCTAGTTCATTAGTCAATGACAATTATTACCACCTCCATAAAACTAGACAACATTCTAAGAAGACTTGTCCCCAATTTTCAGCATTTTTTTGCGACAACACCCAAGGTCAAAAAAATGGGAAATCTCCTATTATGGCCCTTAACATACCTCATCAAACAGAAAATGAAGAGGTTTCCTCATTAGAGTAAGTTATGGTAAACAACCCCAACCCACCTAATGTTTGCTATCATAGATTTAAAGACATCATGAACAACACACAACAACAGACTAGGAATGATCCTTACACTCCTTCAAAAAGAAGAGCTCCTACTCAAAGTAATACAAATACTCAAATTGAGTCATCCCAAAAAAATGCTCCACAACAATCAAACCCACCTTCTATACTTAGAAGAACTCCACCTCAACAAGAAGCTAAAGATAAACACAAGACTTACAATCTAGTTGAGGATTTGAAGAAAACAAAAGCTAACATCTCAATGTATGACCTTTTACAATTTAACGAAATGAAAGAGGCAGTTCAAGAGATAGTTCATACACCTAAAACTAGAAAAGAAACAACCCAAACCCGTGAAAGGAAAGTTCACTTCACAGAAAGTCCTAATACATTATCATCACAAAATGTAAATAGTTCTCCCATGTACATGTGCTTCATATTGAGCTAACTATGTGGGTGAAAACTCATACATAAACCTTTTTATGTACACATATTCTACCCAATATTATCAAGCTTTTAGGGAATGTGAGAAGATGGATCAAGATACTTTACCATACCACCCATGTGATGGAAGAACTTTTCTTTTCAGTGACCCACCACCACTAGGAAATGATAAGGATGTAAGTGAGGTTCTAACTAATGAAATATTAGAGAATGGACCAAATTTTGATGATGACCATTTTTACCTTGATCAAAGGATCGATTTTTCTGATTTCATGAATTTAAACACTTGGATACTAAGAGTGGATGGTGCCTCTTCCAAGAAAGGATGTGGAGCAGGAATAATGCTTATCTCTCCTAGTGAAGCTTCTATCCTTAAAGCCATCAATTTTTCACAACCTATGACTAACAACATGGTTGAATATGAAGCACTCGTACATGGGATCAAGTTAGCTCAATATTACAACTTGTCCAAGATTAAAATCTATAGTGACTCCCAACTAATAGTAAACCAAGTCAATGGAACCTTTGATAATAAAGATGTCACCATGAAAGCATATAAAGCTTAAATTGTTGAATTGTTTAAAGAGTTTGAATATGTAACCATTGAACATGTACCTAAAGAAGAAAATTACATTCCTAATGCACTAGTCCAAATGGCCATAACTTTGGATGTCCCATTCAAATACAATGCTTGGGATTTATGCATCAACAGAACCATGAATTGTTAGGCTTTGATATCGAATCCGCGATATTGGGTATGCGATATCACAGCCTAGCTAACGATATTGGATACAAGATATTGTGAATATTTTGTAAGCCTATAAATACACATTTGGGTGCACAGGAAGAGAGAAAGTAGGTCAGTATAGAGGTACAGTCTTTTTGTTCATTTTTAGTTCATCTCAACTCTTTCCCTAGTGCATGCCTATAGTGTAATGATTGTAATTGTATGGAACCTTTATTCGAGTGTGATGTACTTGGAAATGCACATGATCGATAATAAAGATCAAGGTTACTCCATCATTGCAACATTCACTTAGTTTTAACTACTTAATTATTATTCTTATTTATTACTTTCTTAACTAATGTTTGTTTACCTTCCTTTACTATCCCTATTATTAAACATGGAATGAGTACGACTTAATCACAAGCATGTAAGTGTGACTACCTAGTAACCCACTAGCATATCTAGGAGTGCTCAAGTAATATACACTTGGTAATCCCAGAAGTAGTACACAAGGTTCAAGATGTGTACAGATGATTAAGGAAGGATGCTCATTGCACTTAGGCTAGCTTAGATTCTCTTCTCCCACTCCCTCTTAGCTTAAAACAAATTTATTTTCCATTGCCTCTAGGAGTAGCACTAGTTTAAGCCCACATCATACAGCTCACTCTGGACTAAACCATACATGAAAAAGCAAATACTAGTCTAGGTGGGAAGATAACGAACTATGATCAACGTGTAATTGTCGAGATACCACAACTAGCTCATCTACAAAGTTTGACCAGATTATGCATGAATGCTCATTCGTAGGTTGAGTGTAGGGGTACCTAGCCACTCATCACATGTGATGTTGTTCCTAATTCTATGCTACTCTTCATGACAATAAAGAGATGGATTAATTAAACTAAATGAATAATGGAAAACAAGATGTAAACTAGCCTATGGTGATGAGTATCTGCACTTAATCATCCATACACATCTTGGACTTTGTGAAGCTACTTCTAGGATTACCAAGTATACATCACTAGTTGTGCTAAATGATACACCTCTAGATTACCAAGTATTTACACTTAAATTCTCATGATTAAGGTGTATGCATTCCACTTTATAATAGGAATAGTAAATAACAATAAATGAAAATTTTTTACTAAAGAAAGTAGTAAATATTAAAGCAACAATATTAATCTAAGTGGATGCCGCAATGATGGGGGTAATCTCGATCTTTATTGCCATTCATGTAATGTGTCCAAGTATGTCACACTTGAACAAAGGTGCCATATGATTACAAACATCACACTATGGGCATGCACTAGGAATAACAGACTTTAAAAGAGAAGACAGTAAAAATTAAAACTATTTCCTATGGTCTACATGCTACCTCATCTAGAAGCCCAAGTGTAGTATTTATAAGTGAGATTTAGATGAGGTGACAATGGGTATCTGACATCACTTATTAGCCCCAACATCAGGTACATGACATCAGGACTCCAATGTTGCATATTTGATGTTAGGGCCCATCAAATCTCAACTCATCATACCCCCATAACTAAATAAAATCTTGTACTTGAGTTGAACAAAGATGAGGAACAAGTTCTTTACAAAATATTAGGTAGGTATGAGATTATTAACTGACTCAAACAATGGACAAAATAACTGACTCTTTGCATGCCATAGTGGTGCAGTACAAAAATGGAACACATTATTATTAAACAAAATAAAAATAAGGCTAGGAAACTCATGTAGTGCTAGGAGGTACTGGCTCTTCCATCAGTTGCTTCCCTTTGTTACTAGGCTGTTGAAACTTGTATCTATTGAGCAAAGCTTGCAAGTTTCCTTCCTTTGTCCTTGGGTCATGCATTGTCTAGGCTATTGTGCCGATGTGTGTTGATACTAGTACATTTCAAGGACATGGAAATTGTGGAAACATTTTATTTGCTTTTATGTATCATGCTACAAACTATTGTCGTTCTTTCTCAAAAGCCCTAGTTTTATCTTTGAGCTCATGATAATTTGTCAATCTATGAGCCAGGTTTGAGGCTACATCTTTATATCCCTAATAACTATCTTTGACCACCTTCAAATTTGAGTTTGCCACTTACAAATTTTGCAAATCATCTTTTCAATCCACAAACTCTTTGTCATACAATGAATAGGTGGTCACCACTTGTTTTTCTAGCTCACTTTGGAGATGACCTGTTGTTAACATGGCAAGGTTGGCATATCTAAGATTAGCCAATGCCATGTACTCTTTTAAATCCTCAATCTGCAAGTCTTTGTCTTTGACTTCCACTTGTTGGACCGTGGGATAACTATCCAAGATGGCCTACCATTTAGAATTCTATGATGATAAGGAGCTAATGTGGGCCTTGGCCATCTTGATTTCCTTCTCCTTGATTTCCTTATACATGCCAACTTGGTCATGGAAGTGTTCTTTTAATTTTTCATGCTTTTTGAACTTGTTCTACCATGTGCTAATCTCAATTGCTGACTTTTGATGAATAGCATGTACCTCCTCCATGGAGAGGATTCCATTCTCCTAGGCCAATCTACTCATAGCTTGGTTGATCCATGCCAATTTTTCTTGCAACTAGTGGACACTTTCCTCCAAGATGTTCTTTTGTTTATATACAGTGGTCAACTAGGAATTTTCTATAGTGAGCTACTTATTTTATTCTTGGATGGTAGTTAGTTCCTTTTTATATGCATGAAATTGTGCATCTATAGTAGAGGCATTTCAAACCATCATCTCCTTCTCTTGCTTCACAACTACTTTCTCCTTTTCTAGCTTGGTAAGCTCCTCTATCTTGAATTCTTCTAGTTGTTTTGGTGCAACAAAATGGATAATATCCTATTGTTCAACACATAGGGTAGTCAACTCTTCTTGCAATCTTTGTACCTCAGCTTCTACATGTTCTACCCTAATCTCCATCATGACCAACTTTTCTTTGGTGGTGATGAGGTATGACTATGTTGTAGTGACATAGTTGGGGATGTTAAATAGAGTGGTCATTACTTGATCCATCTGTAGCAAGAAATCAAGCATATTCTCATCCATTGTAAGGGTCATTGAGATTTCAGCTAGCATTTGTGCATCTCTAGTTCTGCTAGATCAGTTTAAGGCAAAATAGGAACATTGAATGACTCTTTAATGTGATCAGTGATTACCACTACTGCACCCACTGTATCCTTGTGTTGTAGCACCATAACTATGGAACCTTCTCTAGTTTTCAATATGACTTGAAAGGATGTAGTGTTTCCAGAGATCTAGTGTGACCATTGGGATCCCCCTCCTCCTGATTGAGTTAAGATCTCTTCCCTTGTTGAATCAGCTAATATGGTGGGCCATACAACGTCATCCATAACCTAGAAGATATTAGCCTCATCCCTACTTACCTAGCTGATGATTTTAGCAATTCTTTGTAGGTGCCTCATCAACACTTTATAATCCTATGGTGATGGTGGCAAAGCCTATGCTTATGGATGTTACTCAAGCTCTTGTTACATTTCTACTCTTAGTTCTACCTCCTTTTCAGCTTTTTTCTTCTCACCAGAATCTCTTCTTGGTGCTACGATTTTGAGGAGTTTTGTGAAGGAGGTGTGCTGAGCCTTCCTAGGGATATCATTGGTATATCCCAAGATTCTAGCAGGCTTGCACAACTTTCTAATTAGATAGGAAAATGGAAGTGTTAGTGTCCCTAACTTCATTTCTTTGAACCACCATTGGATTTTTGTGAAGTAATATTAGGGAAGGTTGACTACAAATTTTTCCATTAGAATGACACTTTCCCTAGTTGCATAAGTCAAGATTTGATTGAGCCCTTTGGTAGGAAATATGTGATGCATTCCAATCTTAGAGTAGGTTCTCTCTTCCAAATTCATTTCATGGTATGACTTGTCTTCTTTGCTATATGCCTACCTTAGCCATAATTTCTTTGTTTCATGGTCAAATCTAGTGGACAAATGAGTAACCTTAGCCACTTCATTAAGTGGGTTAAGAGCTATAGCAATGACTTTAACTACATAAGAGACATTCAACCCATAGATATTCATAGTGGTACCTTCATCCTTATTATGCCAAAATTGATAGACTTACCCAAGTACCATTCATCATTTTTTGACAAGATCGGCCATAATAGGAACACTTTGAGTTGTGTCTACATTGCTTTAGAACTAAACTTCATAAATAGACTGAAATTCATTCCATAATGACCAAAGCCAATGTGGATATTTTCAAGTGGCAGCAAGGTAGTTGGGGGGCAATGTGAGACATTGTCTCTATTTGGGAGTCAGTACTTCTTCCACCTCTCCTTAGGCTAATTGCCTAGTAGCAGGGGCCTCTTAATGGAGATTGAAAGATTGGGCCTCTTGTTTAGCATGTTTCTCATGTTCTCCTTGCTAGTTGTGGCCACCACATGGACATTTAGCAGCTCTCCAAGAGCACCTCTTTTTGGTGCCATTTGCAATCAAGAAAAAATCAAGTTTTACCAAGGTTATGTTTATTATCATTAATCATTTGATACCTTGCTCATAATCTTAGTTCATTGAGCTCATAATGCATATGATGGTAGGATTAGGAAAATTTTTAAGAAAAGTCCCCCAAAAATTGTCTATCTCTTCTATGACCCATCGTAGCTAGTTCCTTTTCTTGTTTGCTGAAAAGTATTTCTAACTATTTCTTGTGGCTTAAAATAATGGTTATGGACCTATGGGTTACAAAAATTGGACATTTGGAATTACTGTTAGTGATTTTGCATTATAATTCCTAAGGTTTCTTTTAACATCCTTACCCTTATGATACCTTCCAAGTGATAGCAAATTTTAGCAAATCAGTGCAAAGTTTGCATGTAAGCACCCCCCATAACTAAGTTGAACACTATAGGTTCAGATTGATTTAAATAGCACAGAAATAAAAGCATTAAAGAGATAGATATCATAAGTGGAAGATGGACGTGTAGAGCTCTAAGTCACAAGAAAAAATTTCAACAAATCCCCTAGTAGAAAATGAGAAAAATGAATTTCATGTTGTGTAAGGGTCAACTATATATAAAGTTTTCAAACTTGATGTCAGATACACAACGTCGTGTATGCAACATCAGGTTGGACTCGACATTGGGGACACAACATCGAGGTCCAAAAATTTTGATTTTTATAGGGCCAAAGAACATGCAAACTAAAGCTCTAGGATTGATTGGAAGGTTGAAAGTTAAATTTTGTATTTTGAATAAGTGGAAAATTAGGTGGAGGCATCAAAAGTAGGATAAGGTGAAGTCATCAACATTAAAAGTACAAAAATGTGCAAGAAAAATATGATGAAAGCTTGATTATGGGATAGATTAATTTTGTGAGAAGGGAAAGAGTAGGATGAAATAATTCAATTTTTAAAAGGTGAAAAATGGTGTGCATATAGTAAACAAGTACAAGACACAAAAGTTACACAAGTGGGTCATCCCCAAAGAAGGCTCTATCCTATGATGCCCTTGTGTAACCACAACTATGATGTACATAGGAACTAAAGGGGTTGAATGCAATGCATAGCTATGAAAAAAACCACACACATGTTAAAACCATTGAATTTAAATAACTACTGTATGTTACATAAAACCACAAGTTATGAATATTTAGATAATGAGATGGGATGGACCAAAGAAGGAATCATAGAAATTGGGTCATGAGGTGTTGTACCATGGTCATAATGAAAACTTGTATGTTATTAATGATTAAATAACCATGTGTCCTTCTTTCTATGATTCAAACCAAGTTCAACCTGTCTTTTAGTGATACAACATTGTTTCATCCCATCAATAGACAACCATAGGACTATCAAAGTTGCAAGGAGTAACATCACTTGGTGTTTTGTCAAAGGGAGGAGCATTATTATGGAACAATTATTATTATTTTTTTGTGGTTCTTAGAAGTTGCCAAAATTTAAGAATGGGTACATGTCTTTCCAGTGGGACCCACAAAAGATTATTCACTGTCGTTTAAAGTTGCTCTTACTCTCATTTTTCATTATATCTACAAGATATGGTTACAACCTCGTCAACATGATAGAACATACAGAAGTAGCCAAAGAGAATCAACAAATTCCCTTGATGTCACACCCTTTACAGTCCACCCTAGTTCTACACTCTTCCATCTAGATACCATGATTATAGATTTATTATTAAGTTAGATGAAGAAAAGGATTACCATTATGACTAGAGTAAGAACCTCTTATTAATGGAATGGGAAAATGGATGTTGTGCTCTTGATGTCTGAATAATCACTCCTTTATGACTTGACAACATAGAAAAAACCTCACCTCAATGGGCAACATGATCAATAGCAAGATTACATACAAGGAAAGTTAAAACAACAACTAGAAAAAGTAGAAAAAATAGGAAAATGATAAAAAATTGTAAAACAAAAAGATAAAAAGCATTTAAAAATCTTGAAAAGTAGGATGGGGGATAACCCACACAAGTAAACATTTGGTCATGGCTATGATTAATAAGTGGATGAATAGGATCCATGCATGTATGAAACATTGGAAGTCCTTCATGCCCTAGCCACTAGGTGCCTTTTGATGGTGTGGTGGCNTCAAAACATTAAAGAGCTAGTTATCATAAGTGGAAGATGGAGGTGTAGAGCTCTAATTCATGAGAAAAAATTTCAACAACTCCCCTAGTAGCAAATGAGAAAAATGAATTTCATGTTGTGAAAAGGTCAACTATATATAACTTTTTCAAACTTGATGTTAGGTACACGATTTCGTGTATGCAACATCAAGTTAGACCTAACATTGGGGACACAACATCGAGGTCCAAAAATTTTGATTTTTATAGGGCCAAATAACATGCAAACTAAATCTCTAAGGTTGATTGGAATGTTGAAAGTAAAATTTTGTAGTTTGGGTAATTGGAAAATTAAGTGGAGGCACTGAAAGTAGGATAAGGTGAAGTTGTCAACATTAAAAGTATGAACATGAGCAAGAAAAATAGGGTGAAAGCTTGATTATGGGATAGATTAATTTTGCGAGAAGGAAAACAATAGGATGAAACAATTAGAGTTTTTGAAAGGTGAAACATGGTGTGTGCATAGTAAACAGGTACAAGACACAAAAGTTACATAAGTGGGTCCTTCCCAATGCAAGCTCTAGCCTATGATGCCCTTTTGTAACCACAACTATAATGTTCGTAGGCACTAGAGGGGTTGAATGCAATGCATACCTATGAAACAACACACACATGTTAAAACTAATGAATTGAGATAAATACTCTATGTTACACAAAACCAAAAGTTATGAACATTTGGACAATGAGATGGGATGGACCAAAGAAGGAATCATAGAAATTGGGACATGAGGTGTTGTACCATGGTTATAATGAAACCTTGTGTGTTATTAATGGTTAAATAACCATGTGTCCTTCTTTCCCAGATTCAAACCAAGTCCAACCCACCTTTCAGTGACACTTCATTATTTCATCTGATTAACAAACAATGATAAGACTATCAAAGTTGCAAGCAGTAACATCACTTGGCATTTTGTCCAAGGGAGAATTGTTATTATGGCATAATTATTATTTTTTATGGTTTTGAGAAGTTGCCAACCTTTAGGCATGGGTACATGTCTTTCCAATGGAACCCATAAAAGTTTATTTAGTGTCATTTAAAGTTGCTCTTACTCTCATTTTTTGTTAGATCTACAAGGATATGGTTACAACCTAATCAGCATGATAGAACATACAAAAGTAGCCAAAGAGAATTAACAAATCCCCTTGATGTCACACCCTTTACATTCTGCCTTAGTTCTGCACTCTTCCATCTAGACACAATGATTATAGATTTATTATTAGGTTAAATGATGAAAATGATTACCATTATGACCAGAGAAAGAACCTCTTATTAATGGAATGGGCAAATGGATGTCATGGTCTCAATGTCCGAATAATGAGTTCCTTATGACTTGGAAACATAGAAAAAACCTCACCTCAATGGGAAACAAGATCAATAGTAAGATTACATACAAGGAAAATTAAAACAACAACTAGAAAAAGTACAAAAAATAGCAAAATGATAAAAAATTATAAAACAAAAAGATAAAAAGAACTTAACAATCCTGAAGATTAGAATGGGGGGGTTAACCAGCATGACTCAATGTTTGGTTGCAGCTAGGATTAATAAGTGGATAAATAGGATCCATGCATGTATGAAACATTGGGAACCCTTCATGCCCCAACCACTAGATGCCTATTGATGGTGTGGTGGCTAGGTAGAAAAATTGTCGATCACACCTAATTGTTATATGTATGGTGGGTCAAGATATAAGATGTGTGAACATTATGGATGACTGACCCATGATTGCACCTTTGAGCATGAGATGGTATGCATGGATTCATGTGTATCCCCACATTTGTATATTCATTGGATGGATGTGGGATTGGAGTACTAATGAATGGTGGTCCTTGTGTAGGCTCAAAGGATGGTGATGGTGAAAAGGAAGGTGGTGCACTAGATTGGCATTATGTTGGCTTAGATGATGTGGTGGGTCCATGAATGGTTTGCTTTATCCTACAACATTTCCTCTAGAAGGGGATTTTCCTACACTGTGATTGAGACCCACTAGTGTTAGCATGTCTATGCACATTTGTAGCATAAGTGACATGAATTTATTGATATTGGGGTGTTGAACCTCCCTAAGTTACTAGTGATGGTGTATAAGGAGGTGGATTATGAGAATATCGAGGGTAAGTTGGATGGTAAGAGGCACAAGGTGGTGATCCTTCATGGGATGTCATGTATTGATGGTACTCAGGAGAGTGGTGGTGATTTGAAGTGGAGGATGTCGAACTGGTTGGAGAAACAAGATGTTGAACATAATATTCATGAGGTTTCAGTAGGTATGGATTATTTGGTCATGGCCTCCCCTACGATTGTGATTGTTTCCACTATAGTTGAGGATTTTAAGGCTAGTAATAAGTCCTAATAGGATGGTATGGTCAGTTGTTGGACTGTCTAAAATTACCTTGTGGGAGAGGAAGTCTCCTAGGAATGTGCTTTTTCACAAGCTTCATATTTAAGGCACCTGCCCAATACTCTTGTAGATGCAACAATATGGGGCATTGGTCCTTAAGATGGTCATATATGCATAGGTTACATCCATCATCTTTGTTTGTAGTGGAGTCTTTAGCCTCACTTTTGTTAGCTCCTTTTTCATTTGCTGAAAATTGTTCCTAACTATTTCTTGGTTCTACATCCTCTATGTATTGTGATCACTTGGCATGTTCTGCATGACCTTCTCCACAACTTTCTTAATAAGATTTGTGAATTTTTCATTTATCCATTTAGACATCCTATTAAATTTTTCTTCTAGATCATCAATAGACTCCTCTATCAGTAATTTTTATTATGAAATCACCTTATCGAGAGTGGTTTCATTTTTCTTATCATAAATTTTAACCTCCTTGAATTGAAGAGTTGGGTTCCATTGATGTTTCTCAACATTCTTCCATTTTCACATCTCTTCTTCTTCTTTTTCCATATGCTCTATTATCTTTTTGATCTAATGGTCTTGGAGCTCATATAATTGCCCTGAGGCATACATCCCAAGCATCACCCTTGTTTCATTACAAAGTCCATCTATGAGGTGGTAAAGTTTCTCTTCCTCGGAGAAACCATGGCCTAGGCATTGATTCAATAAGGCATAATATCTATCTAAGGCCATGTCCAAGGGTTCATGTTGTTCTTGTTTCCACTCTTGGATTTGTCTCCTTAGGTTGGACACTCTTTTATAGGTTTGGTATCTCTCATTGAAAAGTTCTATTATTATAAACCATCATCAAATGGAATTTGATCACAACTATTAATATCATACTTTAGCTCTATCAATTAGTATCCTAGGAAAGAGCTTAAGCATTTTCCATCCACTTTCAATGTTGCAAAAGGAACAAGAATCATGGAAGGCTTGTAAATGATGTTGCATATCTGAATTATAGCCTCATACAAATTTTGGAATATTATCCATGTCAAACTTGGATAAACAACTCTTTTCGTGATGCCTGTGAGATATCTTAATGGAATCTGTGATATGCATTAGGCTCTTAGTGGCCAATAGGGGTTCATCATCATCAAACAAATTATGAGAAAATTTCCTATGTTCATGGTGTCCTCTTTGACTCTTTCCATGGGTTTGATTCTAATTTTTAGTCTAACCCTTTAGTGGAGCTCTATCATTGTACCTACATTCATCTTTGTTAGAACTAGAAGTTGAGGAGAAAGAGAAAGATGAGGTATTGGGAGTATTGCCATGGCTTCTATGATGGTCCTTGGAGTCCCTTAGCTTATTGTTTCTAGGTTTTGAGGAGGTCTTAGGCCTTGAGGCCTCCCCTATTCTAGGACTTATGTCATCTCCTCCAAGATTGTTTGCCTTAGGTGAATGTGGTCTTTGAGTGTCATCAAGGTGGTCATGATCATAAGAAATCCTTACATAAGGTTGGTCACTCCAGTTTTTGTCATCGTACATCTCATTATTTCTCCAATTAATGTGTTCACTATACCATACATTGTCATTTCCATGTGAGAGAAACATTGTTCTTGATTTATGGTGCGTGTGATCTAAGAGTTTTTGAAAGATATATTGTTAATAACTTTTACAATGATGATGTATAATATAACTAATCTATATAACTAGCACCATCCCCAACAACAACACCAATGATGAGCAACGAGGTACCCCTACACTTAACCATATGAGTTACAAGTGTTCACATGCAATTTGGTTGAATTCCATGGATTAGACTAGTTGTGGCACCTAGATCATTATGCTTTGATCATAGTTTGCTATCTTCCCACTTGGAATAGTAGTAGCTTTGTCATGTATGGTTTAGTTCAAAGTGAGGCATATGATGTTATTCCTAATTCTACGTTACTTATGATGATGATAAATAGATGGATTAATTAAACTAAACAAATGATTGAAAACAAGATTTTAGCTAGCCTATGACAATGAGTATCCACACGTAATCATCCATACATGTCTTGGACTTCATGAAGCTACTTTTAGAATTGTCAAGTGTATGTCACTAGTTGTGCCAAACAATACACCTATGGATTACCATGTATTTACACTTAAATGATCATGATTAAGGTGTACACATTTCACTTAATAATAAGAATAGTAAATAATAATAAATGGAAATGTTTAACTAAAGAAAGTAGTAAATAGTTAAAGCAACAATATTAATCTAAGTGGATGTTACAATGATGGGAGTAATCTCGATTGTTATTGCTAGTCATATAACATGTCCAAGTATGTCACACTTGAACAAAGATGTCATACGATTACAAACATCACACTACAGGCATGCACTGGGAATACCAAACTTTAAAAGATAAGAAACTAAAAATTAAAACTATTTCCTAGTTCTACATGTTGCTTCATTCGGAAGCCCAAGTGCAAAATTTATAGGTGATATCTAGATGAGGTGAAATTAGGTACCTGACATCACTTATTAGCCCCAACATTAGGTACACAATGTTAGGACTCTAATGTTGCATATCTGATGTCAAGGTCCATCAAATCTCAACTCATCAGTATGTTAGATCCATCAAGTTGTATCACACTTCTTGCTTGTGGTAGCATTTGTGCTCCTAACATTTTACACACTTCTAATGGCATGACACTAAAAATTGCATCAAAATCCATCAAGTAATTATGAAATTTCTTTTCTAAAATAATTAAAGTTGTTAAGAAAGGAGGTTGATCTTTCTTGTTCAACATGAAATTGCATGAGTTTTTTATTGATAGAGCATTAGGACTTTCTACAAAATGAACTTGTTTTCTAGTTATTGGAGACTTTTCTTTATTGGTTTTAGGTGTATGAACCATCTTTTGGATCACATCATTCATTTCATTAAAATGTAAAAGATCATATATCAAAATGTTGGCTTAACTCTTTTAAAATCCTCAACTACATCATAAGTTTCATGTTCATCTCTAACTTAATGTTGAGGTGGATTTCTTCTAAGTATAGAAGGTGATTTTGATTATTGTTGAATGTTTACCTGGGAAGGTCCATTTTGATTACTTGTATTATTTTGACTAAGAACTCTTTTGTTGGGAGAAGTATAAGAGTTATTCCTAGTTTGTTATTGAGTGGTACTCATAATGTCACTAAGTCTATGGTAGTGAGTGTTATGTGGGCTGGGATCACTTACCATGACTTGTTCACATGAGATAACTTCTTCATTTTCTCTTTCATGGGATATGTTAAGGACCATAAATGGGGTTTTTCCATTTTGTTAGGTTTGGGAATTATCACCATATAATGCTAAAAATTGAGGACAAATTTGTTTAGAGTGTTGCCTAGTATTATGAAAATCATATGCTTTGTTTATTAGATTAGATAGGAACTTTGTTATTATTTCACTTTAGTTCAACTACTTCATTGGAAAGTTTTAGAAGTGAAATTAATATTTGGCTGATTTTTTTTATTTGATTAGTAGATCCATTAGAATTAGATATTCCATTTGGGTTTATGATGTATTGTATTAAGCTTTTGTTTGATCATGACTCAAATTGGTATTTGATGGTAAAAACGAAGAAGAGATTGAACATTAAAAACAATTTTTTATAGGTGAGTATGTTTGAAGGGGATTAGGGGTTTGAAACATAACATTATTCATTGGGAAATTTTTGTGATGGTAAAGGACTAGATTCCATAGGATTGCTAATACTCATCATCCCAAACTAAGTTTGAATGCTATTCATTAAGGTAATTTATTCTAGCTTAAAAACTTTAGTAATTACTTGTAATTCTATTATGCTACGATTAGATTTGATGGCATAGGCAAATAGTGGATCAATGGTAGACAAGTACAATTCAAGGATACCATTAGGTTGTGGATGCATCTCATTTGGCACATAAGCTAGTTGATGAAAAAATCTTAAATTATAGTCACAAATGTTTTTCCTATGTAGTTTTCTTAGACTTGTAAAATTACTTGAGGGTAAGGCAAGACTAGTGAACTTATCAAATTGGAGTCTAAACTTATTTTTAAATTCTAGCCATGAATTAATAGAGACATGATGGAGCATTAAAAACCATTATATGGCTTTACTTCTAAAAGTAGTCACAAAGACTCTACGTGCTATGTCATTTTCATTAATATTGTAGATGCCTAGTAAAGTTTCAAAACATTCAACATGTTCATGTGCATCACTAGTAGGAGATGTAGGGCCAAAGAATAAATTAACATTTTGTAAAGTTTTAGGAATGTTATGGTAATTCATAAAATTAAAGGGATTGCTCACAAAAGGAGTTGGGGGTGAACTGGCTACCATCCTAGTTCACATTCTTTTAGGGATAAAGTTTGAAAATTGAGAAGTATGTTATTTTCTTAAATTAAAATAATGGGTATTTGGTTGATTAATGGTAGGGGTAAGAGATTTTCGTTGAGATGTTCTATGGGAGGATTGGTTCATAAAATGAAAAATAACAAGAAATGTAAAATGCCAATTGTTGATGTGAAAATTTGGGCAATGAAGGCACAATAATGCACAACACCCCTAAAGTTCTTGGTTTGACAAGGCTATTACCTAGTACATCTTGATTATAAGCATGGATAGCTTGAGAATATTCTTAAAGTTGAAGAGGTGCTGAGATTTTAGGATCTCTTCCTTTGAACATTTGACACTAGATACAAGTTATTGAAATATTATAGGCATTAGTAGTCATAGTTTTCTAGTAATAACCAACTCTTGTAATCTTGTGTGTTAAAGATTGATAGCCTGAGTGTCCCTCTTCATGTAGGCATTGTACCACATCATTGGCTTCTTATCTCTCTAAGCACCCAAGGATAACTCCTTCAAAGTTGTTTCTAAAGATATTACCATTAATCATGGTCAATTTAGAGCTTCTAGATATTAGTAGTTTACGTTTGTACCTAGGTAGATTTAAAGGACAATGATGGAAACTTGAATAATATTTAAAATCTTCATACCAAGGGTCATTTAAGATATTTGGTATAAATGTTATTTTCAAGTTGTAACACATGTATATGTATGGATTCAAGCTCAAATGAAACTTTTGGTTTTTCTAGGCTTGATGCTTGCACTATTAGTTTGGTTAAGCTAGTTCCTTTTACTAGTTTTGCTACTATCCATTGAATGTCATATTCTTATAACTTCATAATCCATTTGGCCCTTTTTTTTAAGGATCTTGAAGCTTTGTGATGAGCAGTGAGGTACCCCTATGCCCAACCATATGAATCACAAGTGTTCACACTTGATCTGGTCAAATTCTATGGATGAGACTAGTTATGCATCTAAATTGTTATGCCTTGATCACAATTTTCTATCTTCCCACCTGGACTAGTGGTAGCTTTGTCACGTATGGTTTAGTCCAAAGTGAGGTATATGATGTTATCGTATCCTATACTATTCCTAATGACAATAAAGAGGTAATTAATCAAGTTAATAAACAATGGGAATTAAAACCTAAACTAGCCTATGTGTGATGAATATCCATTTCTAATCATCTGCACACACCTTGGACTTCGTATAACCACCATTGGGATTTCCAAGGATACATCACTGGGTTCACCAAACAATACACTATTGGATTACTAAGTAATTACACTTAAGTTCTCGTGATCAGATGTACTCATTTTTCCTAATGACAAGAATTGTAAAGAGAAATAAATGAAATTATTAACTAAGGGAAATAGTAAACAATTAAATAATTAACAAGTGAAAGTAATAATAATCTAAGTGGATGCTGCAATGATGGAAGCAATTATGAGATTTATTTCCAATTATGTAATATGTCTAAGTATGTCACACTTGAATAAGAATGTTGTACAATCAAAAACATCATACTACGAGCATGCACTGGGAATAACAAAACTTGAATTTAAAAATCTAAGAAAGACTATCAAAAACTAATAACTAAGAACTATCTCCCAACCATGCACCTAAGTGTTTTATTTATAGGCTAGCATGGAAGAGATGGTATCAGATATCTGACATCATTTCTTGGGACCCGGTATCACATATTCGATATTGAAGCCTCAATATTAGGTATCTGATATTGGGGCTGGCACAATGATGACTCATCATACCCCCATGACTAAATAAAAACTCATCTACCAGCTAAACAAGTTGAGGAACAAGTTCCTTTAAAAAACTTTTAGGAAGGTATGGAATTATTGACTAATTTAGAAAATAAAAAAAATGGACTTATGCATACTATAGTGGTGCTTTACAAACATTTGGACACAATATCAGAAGACACAAAATTGGGGAATCTCATGTACTTCCCAAATGTGGTAGCTCCTCCATTGATCACTTCCCTTTGTCACTAGGCTTCTAAAATTGGTAATAGTTGAGGAGCACCCACAACTTTTCTTCTTTCATCCATGGATCTTATACCATCTAGGCTACTAAATTGATGTGTGCTAGCATTGGTATATCCCATGGGCATGGTAGCTATGGGAACATTTTGTTGGCCTTCATGTACCAAGTTGAAAACTACCATTTCTTCTCTTCGAATGCCCTATTCTTTTCTTTGAATTCATGATAATTTTTGAGTCTCTTGGCAAGTTTTGAAGTGACATCCTTTTGTCCATGGCAGTAGGCTTTAGCCACCTCAAGTTCTAGGTTTGCAATGAAAAGTTTCTATAAAGTGACATTTCTGTTTGCAAACTCTTTCTTGTACAATGCATAAGTGGTCGTTACTTATTTCTCAAGCTCGCTTCTAGGCTAACCTACTATTAATATGGCAAGGTTGGCATATTTGAGGTTAGCCAATGCCATGTATTCTTTTAATTCTTCGATCTACAGGTCTTTATTTTTCACCTTTGCCTAATGGACCAGTGCATAACTATCCAAAATTGATTGCTAATCAAGATTTTGTGCTATTATAAACCTAATGTGGGCTTTGGTCATCTAGATTTTATTTTTATTTATTTGCTTGTACATGCCTACCTAGTCATGGAAGTGCTCTTTTAGCTTTTCATGCTTCTTGGTCTCATTTTTCCATGTGCTTATTTTAATTGCTAACTTCTATCAAATGATGTGGACCTCCTCCACTAAGAGGGTTCTATTTTCCTTAGCCAATTTATTGATATCTTGGTTGATTCTCATCAATTGTTCCCTTGATTGATGGACACTTTCTTATAGAACATTCTTGTATTATTTAATGATGATCAAGTTGGAGTTATCTTATATGAGTGGTTTATTTTCCTCTTGAGTGGTAGTTAATGCCTTTTATGGGCATAAGATTATGCTTTTGCAATGGAGGAATTTCAAACTACTTTCTCCTTTTCTTGCTCTACCACTTTGTTCTCCTTGGTTAGCTTGGTTAGCTTCTCTAATTTGAATTGCTCTAGCAGGTCAAACATAATAAATTGAGTAGGATCCCATCATTCAGCTCTTAGGATAGCCAGTTCTTGTTACAACCATTGCACTTCTACCTCTGCATGCTCTACCTTGGTCTCAGCCATAACTAGCTTTCCTTTGGTGGCTATGAGGTGTGACTGTGCTATAATGACATCATTGGGGATGTCAAACAAGGTTGTCATCACTTTCCCTATCTACAAAAATCAATCTGACACATCTTCATGTGCCATAGGAGTCATCAAAGTCCCAACAAGCATTTGTATATCTCTAGTCCCAATTAGATCTACTTGGGGCACAACAAGCATATCGAATGATTCCCTGATGTGATCTATAATTATTTCTGCTACGCTTGTTGCATTCTAATGCTGCATTACCACTACTACGGCACCTTCCCTTATTTCAAGCATCACTTAAAAGGATGTGGAATTATTAGAGATTTTTCACTACCATTAGGATTCTCCTCATAATTGTAGCAAGATTTGCCCCCTTGTTGGATCTACTAAGATTATGGGCTACACAACATCCTCGATGACTCTAAAGAGGCTAGATTTATCTTTGCTTTTCCAACTTAGTGTTTTGAACATTTTCTACAAATGGATCATTTCTAGCTTGTAGTGCTATAGTGGTAGAGGTGGAACTTGTGGCTTGTGATGGTATTTAGGCTCTTGTTCAACCTTTTTTTTCGGTTCTGCTTCCTTTTCTAGTTCTTGTTCCTTACCAAGGTCTTTCCTTGATGTTGCTAGTTTAGGAAGTTTAGCAAAGGAAGTGTTCTAAGCCTTCTTGGGAACATCATTTGTGTACCCCAGGATTCCAATGCATTTGCACAACATTCTAATTAGGCAAGGGAATGGATGTGTTGGCTTCCCTACCTTTTTCTCCTCGAATCATCTCTAAATTTTTGTGTAGTATAACTAGGGAAAGTTGGTTGCATATTTTCCCATTACGATGGAACTTCCCCTAACTACATAGGTTGAAATTATATTAAGCCCCTTAGTTAGGAAGAGATGATACATGCCTATCTTGAAGTATATTCTCTCTTCTAGACTCAATTCATTATACATCTTGTCAACTTTTTCATATGCCTATCTCACCAATATATTTCTCATGTTAGGATTAGATCTTGTATATAAGTGGGCTAAATTAGCCCCTTCATTTAGTAGATTCAGAGCTTCAACAATAGCTTTAACCAAAAACAAAATATTGCATCAACAAATGTTTATGGTGGTGCCTTCTTCTTTATTGTGCCAAAATTGGTATGTTTTGCCAAGGTACCACTCACCATTATCTAAAAGAATGGGCCACAAAGGTGACACCTAAAGTTGTGTTTGAACTACTTCTAGAGAAAACTTCATAAATGGACTAATGTTCATCTCCATAATGATCATGGTAAACATGTATTTTTCTTGAATTACTTCAAGAATTCTATAGGCAACGTGAGATGTTGTTCCTACATGGAAATCTTAGGGTTCTACGAACTCTCCTTGGACTGATTGACCAATGATAGAAGCATCTTTATGGATGCTAAATGATTAAGCTTTCTACTTCTCTTGCTTTTCCTACTCACCTTGCTAGCCTCAACCACCTTTGAGTGTTTAGCCACTCACTGTGAAGGTTCTCCTTGTACTCCTCTTTTTGAAGCCATCTACAATCAAGCAAAGATTGGGTGTTACTAAGGTTGTGTTCTTTATCATCAATAGGTTTATATCTTAATCATTACCTTAGTTTCCTTAGGTTCTTTAGTTTGTATGGTTGCAGAGTTAGAAAAATTTTCAAAACAATGCCCAAAAGCTTCTATCTTCTTAATTAACCTTACATAGTTGGTTCCTTTTTCCTTATTTGTGACTTGTTCTAATGGCTATGGTCCCTTGGCTAGAAAAATTAAGGTTCCTAGCATTACCACAATTGATTTTTCATTATATCAATTATGGTTCTCAACATTCTTATCCTTATAATACCCTTCAAGTGATAGAAAATGGTCAAAAATTGGAACATGTTTCCTATGGAAGCACCTTCCAACAACTAACTTAGACACTTTAGGTTTAAATAGGTTCAAATGCCATGGAAATTGAAGTGGTAAAGAGCCAAATATCACCAATAGAAAGTGGTTGCATAGATATCCAAGTCATGAAATAAAATATGAAAAAATCCCCTAGCTACAAATGATGAGAATGAAGTTTGAGCACCATGGGTGTCATATATATAGGTTTTGTGCGACTTGATATTAGGTATCTAATGTCGAGGCCAACCTGATATTAGGTAGTTAATATCGAGGTCCAAGAATATACATTAAATGGGGAAACTAAGCATGGAAAACAAAGCTCTATGATTGGTTGGAAGGTTTAAGGTTAGGTCCATAATTCTGGGGTAAGTAGGAAGTCAGATTGAGGCACTAGAGTTGTTAGAAGGTGGATTCTTTGACATGAAAAAGGGTGTTAAATCAATGTTGTGGAATATATTAATTACATGATAAGGGAAATGAAAACATTTATCAATTAAGCACATGGAAGGTGAAGAATTATGTGTTTATGTCAAACAAGTACAAGTCACAAAAGTTACACAAGTAAGCAGGCTCTAGCCTATGATGCCCTTGTGTAACCACACCTAAAAATGTCCATAGGCACTAAAGGGGTAGAATGTAATGCATAATTGGACACAAAACACACATGTGAAAACCATCAATTTGAGGTAATAACTCTATGTTACACCAAACTACAATTTGGGATAATATGGACAACAAGATGAGATGGATAGTAGAACGGATTGTAGAAATTGGGATGTGACATGTCTCATCAAAGGCATAATGAACCCTTGTGTATTATTAATGGTTAATTAATCATCAACCATTCTTTCCAAGATTCCAACCAATTACAAACCATATGTCAATGAGATCACATCATTTCATCAATTTGGCTGACAACTATAAGACTATCATAGTTGCAAGGAGTAGCATCACTTGGCATTTTGTCCAAGGGAGAAGCTTATTTATGCTACACATGTTTTTTTTAGAAGTAGGTTTTGAGAAGCGACCAACCTTTAGTTATGGATACATGTCTTTCCAGTGAGATCCCTACAAATTTATTTAGTGTCATTTTATGTGACTCTTACTCCCATTTTTTGTTAGATCTACAAGGATATAATACAACTCAAGAAACATGATAAAACAAATAGAAGTGGCCAAGGAGAATCTACAAATCCCATTGATGTCATACCCTATACATTTCCCCTTGGTTCTACGCTCTTCTTCTTGGGCACAATGATTATGAATTTATTATTAGGTTAGTAGATGAAAAGGAATATCATTATACCAAGGTAAGAACCTCTTATTAATGAAATGAGGGGATGGATGACATGGTCTCACTATACAAATAATCAGTCCCTCATGAATCGACAACATAGAGAAAACCTTATCTCAATGGGCTACATGATCATTTTATTTACAAGTGAGATTACATGACAAATAAAATGAAAATAGAAAATAGAAAAAGTTTTAAGGAATAGGAAAAATTGTATAAGAAATAAGAAAATGAAAAAAAATTGTAAAATAAAAAGATAAAACTTACTTATTAATCCTAAATTTTAGAATGAGAGGTGTCCCTCATGTCTAAATATTTGGTCATGCCAAGGATTAATAAGTGGATGGATAGGATCCATGCATGTATAAAACATTGGTAACTAGTCATTCCCAAGCCACTGGGTGTCTTTTGGTGTTGCGGTGGCTAGATAGACAAATTTTTGGTCATACACTTAATTGTTAAATGTGTGGTAGGTCAAGGTATGAGGTGTGTTAATGTTGCGGATGCCTAGCAACTAGTTGTACCCTAGCTCATGATATGGCATGCATGGATCCATTTGTCTCTTCACATTAGTAGATTCATTACTTCTAGTGGGTGTTGGAGTAACAATGGATTATGACCTTTGTTTAGGATAAGAGGACATTAGTTGTGAAAAGGGAGGTGTTGCACTAGATTGATACTATGCTAGTTCAAATGATGTGGTAGATCCATGAGTATTTTTCTTTGGCTTACAGCCTTTCTTAAAGAAGGGATTTTTTTGATGTGGTAGTTGAGACCTATCGGTGCTAGCATTTCTATGCACATTTGTAGCACAAGTGGCATTTTTTTGTTGATATTGTGGCATTGAACCTTCCTATGTCCTTGGCAATGGCATGCGATGAGGTGGAGTAAGAAAATATTGAGAGTAGGATGGAAAGTAAGAGGCATGAGTTGGTGATCCCTTAGGGGATGCCATCATTTGATGGTACTTGGGAGAGTGATAGTGGCAATTTGAAGTACAAGATGTAGAACTAGTTGGAGAAATAATATGTTGATCATAATACCTATGTGGTTTTGGTTGATAGGAAGGATAGGGCTGATTTGATGGTGGCCTCCCCCATGAATATGGTTGTTGCCACTATGATTGATGACAATTTTGAGGCTGGTAATAGGTCCCCCTAGGATAGTGTGGTTGGTTGCGGGCCTATCTATGATTACTATGTAGAAAATAAAATCTCCTAGGCATGTGCTATTGTACAAAATTTGGATTTAATGCACCTACCCAATGCTCATGTAGATGCAACAAGATCTTTGTCTGTCGTTAAGTCCATAGCCTCACTTTCTTCAGCCATTTTTTTGTATGCAGACAAGTGTTCCTAGATATTTATTAGTTTTGATTCCTTTGTTTATTATGATCATCTAGCTTGTTTTGCATGATCCTCTCATTAATTGTCTCAATGAAAGTTGTAATGTTTCCATATATCCATTTTGACATCCTATTAAAATTTGCTTCAAGTTCATCAATAGACTTATGTATCAGCAAAGTTCATTGTGAAACCACCTTATCAAGAGTGATTTGTTTCTTCTTACCATAGATATGGACCTGCTTCTATTAAAGAGATAGATCCTAGTGATATTTCTTGACATTCTCCCATTTGCATATCTCTCCTTCTTCTTTTGCCACATGCTCGATTAGCTCTTGGATTTGATGAGTTCATAGCTTTTATAATTGACTTGGGGCATACATCTTAAGGATCTTCCTTGTTTCATTATGAAACCCATCTATGATGTGAAAAAGTTTCCTTTCCATAGAGAAACCATGGCCTAGGTGTCTATTCAAAAGGGAATAATATCTATCTCAGGTCATGCCCAAGGGTTCATGTTGTTCTTGTTTCCATCCTTGGATCTATCTCCTTATGTTAGACACCCTTGCATAGGTTTGGTATTTCTCCTTGAAGAGTTCTACCATTGTGAACCGTCTTCAGATTAAATTTGATCTCAATGATGTATACCATACTTTGGCTCTATTAATTAATGTCCTAGAAAAGAGCTTAAGATTTTGCCATCCACTTTCAATGTGTATGAGATATAGGCATCATGGAAGGCTTGTAAATGATGTTGTGGAATATTATTCATATCAAGCCTGGGTAGGAAACTCTTTTTGTGATGCTTGTAAGATATCTTAATTGTCTCTGTGATTTGCTTCATGCTATTAGTTGCCAACAAGGGTTCATCATCGTCAGACAGGTTGTGAGGGAAATTCCTATTTAGTTAATAGTGATAATTTTGTTCATGTTCATTTTGATGTATTTAATTTCTCTTGTGGGTTCGAATTCTATTTTTATTACACCCCTCTAGTGGAGCTTTATCTGCATACCTATGTTCATCTTCATCACAACTAGATGTGGAAGTGGGAGAAGAAGATGAGAAACTAGAAGGATTGCCATGGCTTCTATGGTGTTCCCCAGGGTCCCTTGGTTTATTGTTTCTTAGTTTTGAGGAGGTCTTAGGCCTTGAGGCCTTTCCTTGTCTAGGACTTACTTCATCCTCTCTAGGGTTATCTACCTTCAAGGAATTTATTCTTTGAGTGTCGTCAGGGTTTTCATGAACATATGAAACCTATGCATGAAGTTGGTCACTCCAATTTTCTTCATTGTTAGTTCTCAAATGAATGTTTTAGCTATACAGTGCATTATCACTTCCTTGTGAAAGAGACATTGTTGTTGGTTTATGGTGTGTGTAATTTAATATTTTCTAAAGGAAATATCATTAATACCTTTATAGTAATCATGTATGATATAACTAATCTAGATAACTAGCATCATCCTTAGCAATAGTGCCAATGAAGAGTGATGAGGTACCCCTACGTCCAACCATAAGAATCATAAGTGTTCATGCATGATTTGATCAAATTCTGTGGATGGGACTAGTTGTGCATCTAAATCATTATGCCTTGAACACAGTTTGTTGTCTTCCCACTTGGACTAGTGGTAGCTTTGTCACATATGGTTTAGTCCAAAGTGAGGTATATGATGTTTTCTAATCCTATGTTACTCCTAATGACAATAAAGAGGTTATTAATTGAGTTAATGAACAATTGTAAGTAAAACCTAAACTAGATTATGTGTGATGAATATCTATTTCTAATCATCTACACATGCCTTGGACTTTGTATAACCACTGTTGGGATTGCCAAGCATACGTCACTAGGTTGGCCAAACAATAAACTGCTAGATTACGAAATAATTACACTTAAGTTCTCATGATTAGACATACTCATTCTACTTAATGATAGGACTCATAAAGAGAAATAAATGAAATTATTAACTAATAAAAATAGCAAATAATTAAATAATTAACAATTGAAAGAATTAATAATCTAAGTGGATGCTGCAATGATGGAAGTAACTGCAATATTTATTTCCAATCATGTAATGTATCCATGTCACACTCATATAAGAATGTTGTACAATCACAAACATCACACTACGAGCATGCACTGGGAATAACAAAACTTGAATTCAAAAATCTAAGAAAGACTATAAAAAACTAACAACTAAAAACTCTCTCCCAACCATGCACCTAAGTGTTGTATTTATAGGCTAGCATGGAAGAGATGATATTAGATATCTAAAATCATTTCTCGGGACTTGATATTATATATTCGATATCAAAGCCTTGATATTAGGTATCCGATATCAGGGCTAACACAATGATGACTCATCACTTTGCTAAAGAAATAGTATCAAGGTCTAGTACAATTATGATAATCTTCAATTTTAAAAGGTAAAATTGAAACTTCTTTACAACTTTAACTACATATAGTTTTTTTTCTATGGGGGAGTATCTTAACTCAACATCTTTAAGTGGATCAAACATATAAGTGATGGCGAAATCTTCCTAATTAACTATCTCTTATGTTAAAATGGTAGCCATTGTATGATCACTTGCAAAGGCATATAAAAAGAAATCATTTTTTACCAAGGGGTGACTAAAATAGGAGCTGACACCTCTTTTATAGCTAAGAAAGCATTTTTACATCCAAAAGTCCATGTAATGTGCTCATATTTCTTTAGCATTTTGTTAAGAGGTCTTACAAGTTTATCAAACATAGGAATAAATTGCTTGATAAAGTTAATATTCTTGTAGAATGCTCTTAGATCTTTCTTGTATAAGGGATAAGGAATGTCTAGGATAGCATTAACATGTTCAAGATCAATAGAAATACCTTCTTTTGTAACTATGTGACCAAGGAATTTTCCACTTTGTACACCAAATATAGATTTCTTAATGTTTAATGTCACACCATATTTTTCACATCTCAAAAATATATTTTTAACATCTTGAATATGGGTTCCTTTATCACATGAGAAAACTATTAAGTCATCTAAATAAATAACTATATTTTTCTTAATCATCCCTTCAAAATTTTTATCCATAGCACATTGAAAGCTTGATTTGCACTCAATAATCCAAAAGACATTTTGACATATTGAAATGTTTCCCATTTTTTTATAAAGGTTTTTTTATGTTGATCTTTCTTATTCACAAGAATTTGGTTGTAACCTGAGTATCCATCTAAGAATGAGTATATTTGTGCATCATTTATTGCTTGAAGTAGCTCTTCTATAAGTGGAAGTGGATAATTATCTTTAATGCAATATGCATTAAGATTTCTAAAATTGATGCACAATGATATCTCTCTAGATTTCTTATGTACGAAAACTAAGTTTGACACCCAACTAGAATGTATCATTGAATATATGATTTTAGATTCCAAAATTCTATCAATCTCCTTTGTCATTAAGATTTCATTTTAAGATTGACTAGTCTTAATTTTTGTCTAAAAGGTTTAGTTTAAGGCATAATTGGTATTGTGTGGGTAATGATAAATGGATTATAAACCTTTAAATCTTCATAGGACTAGGCTAAAATGTCATTGAATTCATGAAGCAATGAAATTAACATACCCTTTTCATTAGAATGTAAATGCTTACATATTCAAATAGGGTATTCCTCATTTTTCTTTTTGATTAAATTATTTTCAATTTCTGCTAATACTTGACAATCTTTCTGTTACAGTACTTCAATTTCATTATCCATTTGAACATCCCTAGCAATAGAATTGGACAAAACTTCATTGATAAGGATTAAGTTATTTGTATGTGAAGCTCTAAGAGTCTAAGCATAAAAGTCCCCTTGACCAGTAAGAAATGAGTAATTTGATGATCATCATCAAACACTTGTAAAGATAACACATCACTTGTTAGTACATAAAATTATGAGAGTATGTTATGATTATTCCATTATGAATAATGATACTTACAAATTAGTTAAAACTTATGTACAATGTTAAATGTTTAAAGGTAGGGATTTAAAAAATTCAACTCTCTTACGACCTATACTAAAAACAAGACCTTTCACATAATGGGCTTTAGATTTTATTGAAGTGATTAATCCCTCATTAATAGCTCAACATAAGTTTATCCTAATGGCTACTAATTATTGCACACATTTCCTAGAATATTAGGCTACTATAACTATAATTTCTTGTGAAGTTATCCAATTTTTAGAAAATGATATAATATCTAGATATGGATATCCTTATGCTATAGTAGTTGTTAACACACCTATGTTTATATCCATTGAATTTATCAATTGGGCTATAAAACATAATATTATTATTAAATCTATAATTGAGTATTATTTCCAAGGTAATGGTTTGGCAAAATCATCTAATAAATTAACAATGAGATGTTAACCTAGTTATAAGACTCTTGATTTAAAAGCTCCAAATTATTGGTTCAATTATGGTGGATAATGCTAAGCTATAAAGTTCTAATTGGACTATACATATTCAGGTGTATCTTTAATACAATTGTTTTAGGGTTCCAACATTTCAAAATCATCTAATAAAATTATACTAGATGGAATTAAGAAAATATGATAACTTAGAATCCTTGCACATGACATGAATAATTAAAATAGGTAGTATGAGTTGATATAATTTTTTATAAAGTCAATTAAAACTATACTATATGATCTAGTGCATGGAAATAAATTAGATTTTCTCATAAATCTACAAATCCCAACATACCAGTTTTTTTAGATTATTTGCCAACTAATGAACATCTAATTTCACGCACATATGAAATTTTCGATTTAGAGCTTAAAAGGACTGAATAAATTAAAAACATGTTTAATCATAAAAAATTATCAAAATGTGATGTTAGAATAAATATGCAACAAAATTATTTAAAGAAGATGCTCTAGTTCTTAAAGGATATATAGCATTTAATTAAATGGATCTTCAAAACAATATTTCTCCTATGTGATAAGGCTCATATTAAGTCACAAATATCATTATCCCTAAAGTTTACAAAGTTGTATATTTACAAGAAAATGATCTATATATAAATTTTCATGCATTTTATTTAAAACATTTCTACCTAAGTGCCCCTTATGGATACCTCGTATATCCTTAGTTACATGTTTTCTTCTTATTTTTTAACACATTTCATGTTTATATAGTTGCATTTGCATATTTTATTTGCATTTTCATGGTCATTTCTATGCATGTTTAGTTTATCATTATTCTTATATCTCACATCATGATTATGTCTATTTGCACATTTCATATTATTTTAATAATCATTATAATCATTTGAGTAGCTAGGCATTGGATCATTATAATACTATTTGAAGAAGAAACTAGTATAATATTTTATTCATGTCATATCATGTTATTGCATAAACTCTTCTTTATGTGATATATTTAAATAATTCTAGGATTCTTTCAAACCTATTTTGAAGATAATGATTTTACTAGTCAAGTTGAAATATGGAGAATAAGATTCATGCTAACTTATTATGTTCTTATCATGGTCATGTAAATCGAAACATGTAAAGTTTGGAGAATGGTTAGTCATAATTACTATATGATATGAAAAAAATATCCTTACCCTTCTTATAAGCTCTAGCCCTCAACTGTGATGATCCATGGTTGTCCTATAAGTAAGAAGGAAAAGCAAGTTCCCCTCTACTAAGGAACATCTCTTCCAAATCCTAATGTTAATATTTATTGAAGTAGAAGTGAGATGGAGAAGTATGAAAGAATTTATCGATCAATAAAAGAAGGAATTTGTTTATGAAATAAATCTTTCATTTGTAGAAGAAGTCTTCTATTAGTGAATGAATTCTTTCATGTCTGAGAAAATTCTTTTGTAATTCCAAACATGTCATTCAAGAACCAAAGATGGCTTTCATGTAAGCTACTCAAACTCAAAAAGATGTCTTCTAAATTTCAAAGATATCTTTCATGGCCTAAAAATGTCTTTTACTTTTTTATTGTGTCTTTTCTTCAAGCATGAAAAATATAAAAAGATGTCTCTCAAATTCCAAATATGTCTTTTACATATGGAAAATTTCTTAAGATGGCATGTTTGAGATGGAAAATAGTTGGGAATGTCTAACCTAAGAAAAGTTATAGTTATGTATTAGCTTTGTTTGATGATAAATACAAGTCTTTTGCATATTATAAAAAAGAGATTTGGTGGTTAATTTTGTGTGTTCACCATTGTGTGGAATCTTGGTTACTACACATTATTCCATACTAGCATTATTTTAGAGAAAAGAAATCCAAGTTGATTGATCCTTTCATTGAGATTAATCTTATGTGATTGAAGAGCCTGCTGCTCTGCAATATCATTTAGTGCATGAGTGTTTTGGTGTCTTTTTTTTATGAGTTTTTGGATCCATTATATTTGTAATCTTCTTTTACTTTCAATAGAATATAGCAAGTTTTCTTAACTTGCAGTAATTATTTGTCTTACATATGTTCTAATTTCAATACGATTTAAAGGATTAAAGCAAACTGGATTGACCTACTCTAGGATTGGTATTAGAGCTTGGTCTTGGTGACTATTTTGGATTAGACCCCCAATGTTGGGCCTCTGGTCTCATGAACTTGGGGGTCATGGAAAATGAAGGTGTTCCTCAAAATAGGATTTAGATGCTTGTTGGTTTTATAGAAACACAAAGGCCCATATACCTCCAAATAAAATCAATGGTTATGAAATGAACTAAATATTAGTATGTGCTTGCTATTGTAAATGTTGAAATGCCTTGAGTTCATGTAAGAAATTATAATTGGCTATCGTAAAAGAAATTTGGCTGGCTTTTCAAATACTGTGAGTTATTTGAGATTTCCATTTTGTCAAATCACTTAGTTTATATAGTCCCTATAGTATGCTACTTGAAACACATAAAATTTCACAAAAATGATTAAGCACAATTTTGTCAATCTACTCCTAGTTTTTTCCCAGAGAGAAAATTTAATAAGCAAACTAGAAATAGATCAAGATTCATGGGAGTTTTAGAAAACGAAATGAATGGAAAGTAGGTTTGTGTAAATCTTAAACATTTAGGCAATATAAATTGAACATGATGAAACACTTTGCAATAAAACTATTCCAATTTAATCTAAGTATTATAAATTATCCAAGCCATTTGAGATCAATAGGAAAATTTGTAAAAGACACTCTTATTCACTAACAAAATGCTTTGTAAACCATAAGTACAATCCTTTGCTTGGCTAGCCAACAATTTTCAAGAATTGCAAACACTATAACTAACAGAAAAATTTGACAATTTTTTAAATTAGAATTATAAGGCAATAAAATTTAGAAAAATGAAGCTATTTTAAACAAGCCAAAGTATGAAAGTCTCTAGATCCTCTAAACTCAAATAGGTAACTTCTATAAGAAATTACTATTAAATTGCGTAATATGCTTTTCTCTAATAAAAGCTCTTATTTGGCAAAGCTTAATAGGAGTCTAATATTGTGTGAAATGGAGCTTTAAGAACAATATAGAAAATATAAAAATTAAATGCCAATCACATTACTATCTAGACCATTAGTTAAGTAACTAAAAAATGGAAAGTAAGGCACTTACAAGATTAAAACCAAGTAGCTAAATTGATACCTTTAGCAATCCATTCTTTTACAATCTTCAATGTTGCTTCTACCAATTCCCCACTTCTTCCCCCTCCCCCCTAGCAATATATATATATATATATATCTTCTCCTACTTTTTAAGACGTTTTATAGTAGCTTCATGGTAGTTACATTCATCATTGAAGGTTTAAGGTAAATATTAAATATCTAGGGAATTTACTCATAACTACCTTAAGAAATAACTTCTACAAGGAGTTATGAGAAAATCAAGCCATATTTGGCAAGTGTCTTCTTAGCAATTACAACCTTACAAATATAAATAAGATCTATTTATAAATTCCATGGGAGGTTATAACTTTCATTGAAAATTTTTCATTCCCAAAGAAATTAAAGTTATATTTATCAAATGATTATAAATTTTTCACTTTTCAAATTCTAAACCTCTCTTTTTAAAATTACTAGTTGTAATTTGAATCAATCATAAATTTTTTTTTGTGATGATTTTTTTAAAATAAAATAGTTATTAAGGCCATGTGACCTTAATATACATGGTGATGAGTGGCGAGGTACTTCTAGACTCAACCATATGAATACGAGCTTTCACGCACGATCCGGTCGAACTCCGTAGACGGACTAGTTGTGGTATCTAGATAGTTTCTTTTAGGTCATAGTTCGTTGTCTTCCCACCTAGACTAGTATTAGCTTTGTCATGTATGTTTTAGTCTAGAGTGAGGTGTATGATGTGTTCCTACGCTAATGCTACTACTAGGTATGATGGTAAATAATATTAACTAAACTAGAAAAGGAGGAGAGTGAGAGAGAATCTAACTAGCCTAAGTGCGATGAGCATCCATTCCTTAATCATCTGTACACATCTTGGACCTTGTGCATGACTACTACTGGTATTACCAAGTGCAAATCCTAGGTACACTATTGGATTACCAAGTAGTCACACTTAAATGCTCGTGATCAAGTCGTACTTATTCCACGTTTGATAGGAGTTTAGGGTAAAGAGATGTTAACTACAAAAGCAATAAATAACAATAAAAATTAAATAATTAAACTAAGTTAATGATGCAATGATGAAGTACTCTCAATCTTTATTGGCAGTCATGTATGTCTCCAAGTACGTCACACTCGAATAAGGATGCTGTACAATTACAATCACCACACTGCGGGCATGCACTTGGAGAAAAGGGTTGAGAGGAAAAAAAACTGATGTACTAAAAACTTATTGAAAACTTAAACTTAAAAACTCTAAGAAACTGCCTACCAGATTTTTCTACCTCTTCTTTATAGATGAGGAGACAAGCTATGATATCGCGTATGTAGATATCATGGCTGCAACATCATGGCAAACAAAATGATAACACATCATACCCCCATGACTGAATGAAAACTCATCCTCAAGTTATAGTGAGAACAAGCTCTATTGATTACACAATGGATAGGTATGGGATTATTGACTAGTGAGAATGGGTTCATGCCACAGTGTGGAATCAAAAGAAAATTGAGACACAACACAAAGAATGTAAAAGAAAATCCTATAGCTACAAAATTGATAGAAGTCATGTAGTTTCTAGTGGTGGTGGCTCCTCCATGGGTGCCTTTCCTTTGTCTTGTGCTCTAGGTCTTGGGACTTGATGGCATTGAAGTATGGCCTAGAGTTTCTCCTCTTCAGTTCAGGGATCCTATGCCATTCATGCTAATGTTCCGATGTTTGATGGAGTCGGCACCTTCCATGGGCAAGGTAGTTGCAAAAACATTTTACTTGCCTTGACATACCAAGCCACAAACACCCACTATTCCTCCCCATAGGCTCTAGCTTTGTCTTTGTATTCTTGAAAATCTACAAGCCATCAATCAAAGTATATTACAACACCTTTTTGTCCCTAGTAGCTTGCTTTAACCATCATAATTTTAGAATTTTCAATCTCCAGTTTTTGCAATAACTTCTTACATTCTGCAAATTTTGTTTCATATTTGATGTAGGTGGTGGCTACCTGTTGGTCAAGCTCTGTTCTTGAGTGTCCTACTGTTAACATGGCAAGGTTGGCATATCACAAGTTTGCCAACTCCATGTATTCTGTAAGGTCTTGGATCTACAAGTCCTGATTCTTAACTTCAGCCTGGTGGGCAAATGCATATGTGTCCAATATGGCCTGCTAGTCAATGTGTTGAGAATTGATAGCATTGATGTGGGCCTTGGCCATATGGATCTTCTTCTCAATGATCTATTTATACATTCCCACCTGGTCCCAGAAGTGCTCCATTAGCTTTTCATGTCATTTAGCCTCATTCTACCATGCATTTATTTCAATAGCCATCTTCTGGAAAATGGTGCGTACCTCCTCCATTGAGAGCATTCAATTTTCCCTGGCTAAACGGTTCATGTCCTAGTTGACCCGAATGAGTTGTTCTCGTAACTACTAAAAATTTTCTTTGAGAACATTCTTTTGCTTTTCCATAGAGGTCAATCGAAAGGTTGTCAGCAACAAGCTACTTGTTTTCCTCTTGTAAGGCCTTCAGTGCCTTGGTATGCACATAAGTTTGCACTTGCACTGCAGAGGCATCTCAAAAAACCTTCTCTTTTTCTCTACCACCTTATTCTCTATCAATAGTTTGGTTAGTTGCTTAGTTTTGAAAGTGTCAAGCTAGTCTATGGAAACAAATTGCAAAGGATCCCGTTGTACTGCTTGTAGGGCTACGAGCCTTTCTTTCAATTTCTGCACCTCTACTTCAGCGTGCTCAGCCCTCATCTCTATTAATACTAGCTTCCCCTTGGTGGAAATGAGGTATGATTGAATTGTTGTAACACCCTAAGGGATGTCAAACAGGGATGTCATTACCTATCCTATCTATAGCAATCTATCAAGTACATCCTCATCTTCTGCAAGAGTCATTGAGGTTCTGACCAGAGTTTGAGAATCTTGTGCTCTTGTAAGGTCTACTAGTGGCACAATAGGTACTTTGAATGATTCCTTAATGTGGTCTGCAACCAGTTCTTTAGCTCCTGCTCCATCCTGGTGCTGCATGACCACCACTATGGCAACTTCACTAGTTTCTAATTGCACTTGAAAAGATGCAGTGTTCCCTAAGATCTATTGTGAACAAGTGCTCTCCCCTCCTCCTATATGGATGGACACTTCACCCCTTATGTGATCCAAAGAAACCATGGGCTATATCGCATCATCGATGACATGGAAGAGATTTGCATCATCATGACTTCCCCAACTGACCGTCTCAATGATGGCCCTGAGATGGCTCATCGACAGTCTGTAATCTTGTAGTGGGGGTGGTTGATTCTGCCCCATGCTAGGCCCTACTTCTTGTTGTTATCTAGGTCCTATACTTGGAATTTGACTAGGTCTTGCAAGTTGAGTTGTGGTTGGCCCTGTAGTTTGTTCCTTTTCTTGTTCTAGCTTTAGTAGTTTAGCAAATGAAGCATTTTTGGCTTCCTGGAGGACATCATTAGTGTATCCTTTGATAGCAACACATCGACACAACTTCCTAATAATACAATGGAACGGTAATGCCAGCTTCCCTGTCTTCCATTTTTCAAACCACCTTAGGATCTCTATAAAATATAGATAAGGTAGGTTAGCATTAATCTTTCCCATTAATACTACACATCCTCTTGCTGCATATGTTGAATTTCTTTTTAAGTTCTTCATGGGGAAGAGGTGATAAGTCCCTATTTTAAAATAGATCCTCTCTTCTATCGTTAACTCTCTAAACATTTTATCCTCCTTGCCATATGCCCTTTCCAACAAAACTTGTCATGCATCAAGGTCTGAATGGGTAGAAAAATAAGCAACATTTGGTCTTGTATTCAAAAGGTTTAATACTTCTAAAATGGCTTGAACAAAGAACTTCACTATCACACCACAAATGTTAATGGTGGTGCCTTATTCTCTATTGTGCCAAAATTGGTATGTTTCCTCTAGGTACCAGGAACCGCTTTCAGAGAGGATAAGCCATAATGGGGACCCTTTGAGGTGATTCCGAACAGCGTCTGGAACAAATTCTATGAAAGATTCAAAATTTAATTCCATAATCACTGTAGTGAATATGGACCTTTCATGGATAACCTGAACACAATCTTGGGGCAACATGAGATGTTGTCCCTATTCAGGTGCTATAGCAGCTTCTCCTTTTTCCTGCCTTAATTGTATAGTAGCAGGGTCCTCTTGGTGAATGCTAAATGATGCTTCCTCCTGCTCTACATGCTATCCGATAGGAACTTGTCCTTCGCCTCTCCTAGGTCATTTTCTCCAACCGTGAGTAGGACCTTCCTGTTGTCCACATTTTGAGGCCATCTGCAATCACAAGGGGCCAATCGTTAGTAAGGTTGTTTCTAAAGTTAGCTTATACCTTACTGCTTGCCTTAAAGAAATTTTTTTATCTCTGTGTGATGTTAATTACATGTCCCCAAAAGATTATAATATCAATCCCTTTTTGTTTAGGTGGTTTCCAAATCTATTTTTCCAATGTAACTAACGGGATAAAATTATTTTTAGCACATTTATTCTTAATGTTATAACTAATTAACCTTGATAATGTCCTTTGGGCAATGAAAAATTCCAAACAATTTATGTGCTATTTGACATGTGCCCCTCCCTCATGACTAAGTTGAATGCTCCAGGTTCAAGTAGGTTCAAACGGAATGAAAATTGGAGGACCAGTGAGCAAGATATAGGTATGAAAGCAAGGGATGCGCAATTGCAAGACATAGAGAGAAATTTGAAAAAAATCCCCCACATGAATAGTTGAAAATGATGGCAAGTGGTGCAGGGGGGGTGGGGAGTCATCTATATATAGGTTTTTGTGACGTGATATCGCAGCTTATCGATGTTAAGGCACTAGGGAATATATCGAATTTTGAAGATGTTTTTGAAATGAATGATGGAAACTAAGGACATGTGGACAAGTGTTAAAGGGTTTCAAGGTAATTTGACTAGTTTTGAAGGCACAAATGATTATGTGTGGGTGGAATTGATCAATAAGGGCCTCAAGTGGTAAGGGAGAGAAAAAGGCCATGTGATGGTTCATAAGAATGTTGGAATTCAGAGGGATAGTAATAAGGGAAAGAATATAGTTGAAAATATGTTGAAGGTAATAGATGGTGCATGTGGAAGATGTGTTATGAGTGAAAATTACAAAAAGTACGCAAGTGGATCCTCCCCAAAGTAGGTTCCAACCTATAATGCCCTTGTGTAACCAAACTTAAAAGTGTCTGTGGGCACTCGAAGGGTTAAATGTAATCCACATTGGTACCACAAAACAAACACATGTAAGTGTCACCGAAATGATGTCAAAATTCTATGCTACATAAGACATGAGTTAAAATTACATGAACAATGAGGTGAGATGGGGTAGAGAAGGGATTGTAGGGATTGGGACATGAGGTAACTGACCCAGGGCATAATGAATCCTATGTGTAAAGCATGATTAATGTGTCATTAACCCATCGTTCTAAGATCAAGACCAAGTCCATTCCTCTAATCAGTGACATTGCATTGTGTCATCCCATGATGAGTAACTATGAGAGTACCATAACAACAAGGCATACGATCACTTGGTATTTTGTTCAAGAGAGGAGTGATTTTTGCTTTGTGGCACTTCCTTTGTTATTTGTGTTTCCTTTTTTCGATTGCTGAATCTAGAGAAACTGCCAACCTTTAGCCATGGGTGCATGTCTTTCTATTGGGTTCCCCTAGAACAGAATTGGATTTATGAGTTCCTTTTGATTACTCTTACTCCCATTTCATGTTAGATCTACAAGGATCTTAGTACAACCACATTGTGTGATAACTCTCACAGACGTCACCAAAGAGAATCCGCAAGTCCCCTTGATGTCACACCCTAATCATTCCCTCTTGGTCCATCCTTCTTCATTCTGGGTACAATGAACATAAAATTAATTTTAATTTTTAAGAATGTCAAGAATATCATTGTACCCTTGTGCAGAACCTCTTATTTGTAGAATGGATGAGTGGGTGCAATGAGCTCACTATCCAAATAATGCATCATTAGAGACTCAATAACATAGAACACACCTTAACCAATGAGCCACATGAGTGTTTTATTCATAGATGAGATTAATTATAAAAAGATAAAAATATAAAAAGACAAAAAGATAAAACAAGACATTGAAAAATGAAAAATTGAAAAACAAAAAATTGTAAAATTAAAGAAAATGAAAAATATTTATTAATCCTGCTTGTTATTAGAATGGGAGATATCCCCCATAACTAAATGGTTGAGCATGGCGAGGATTAATAATAGAAAGATGAGGATCCTTGCATGTTGGAAATATTGAAACTTGGTCATACTTACCCCATTGGGGTTCACACACCTGACTGTAGTAAGCATAGTGAGGCAATTTATAAGATGTGATTCTCGAGTAAAGAGTTAACTTACTATGATACTTAAGACCATAAGATGGTATGAAATGATTGGGATGTTGCCCCCCATGGCTGTATTCATTGGGTTGTATGGTTGGAGTGTTAATTGGTGGCGCTAATGAAGTAACATGAGGTGTCGGGTTCAATGAGATGGGTGCTCCATAGTGTTGGACTTGTGCTGAGTTGGAAAATGCAGTGGCTTTGGAATCATGTTGTCCCTTCCTATGATCATGTCTAAAGAAGGGATGCCTTTGATGTTGAGAAGGTCTCTCACTGTTGTTGGAAATAGTAGCACAAGTAACGTTCATGGGTTGTTTCTATGGTGCAAACACTTCAGGAACAGTTGGTGGCGATGTAGAAGGAGGAAAAGGATAAGAATGTTGAAATTTAGGAGAAGCGTAAGGTACACAAGGCAGTGGTTGTGTTGAGGACATGGGCTGATAGTACTAAGGAGAATGATAATGCGGCAAGATAGAGTGTGTTGATCTAGTTAGGGAAATAGGATATTGGACTAGATACGCATTTAGATTCAGATGATCTGAAGGATGTCTCCAGTTTAGGGATGGCTTTCCCCACGACTGGGATTTTTAGCACTGTGATCAAACATAATATCTCTATACGAACTCTAGCTGTAATGTGCTTCCCTAATGCTCATATAAATGTAATAAGATTGGGCATTGGCCCTTGGGATGATCGTACAGGTAAAGGTTGCATTCATACGTATGATTGGTAGTTGAGCCCTTATCTTCCTCATGCCTTGTTTTCAATTGTCTAATGATACTTTGTCCTACTTCTTGGGTTATCAAAACTCTATCTCCAATAATATTAATAAATTCTCCACACTTTTCATGTGTCCATTACAACATCTTATTGATCTTTTCCTTCACTTCTTCTAGTGATTGTTGTATTTGAAAAGATGGTTCTTACTCCTTGAGATAGGTTGATTTCTCCTTTTTGTGATTATCAACCTCTGTTAAATTAAGATTTTGGTCCCATTGATGCTTTTCAACACTCTCCCATCTAACCATTTCTCCTTCTTCTTCTTTTACATTCTTAATAAGCTCTTGGAATTGATGGGTTTGTAGTTCGTATAGTTGAACTTGGACATACATCCCTAGGGTTTCTCTTGTTGCATCACGAAGCCTATCAATGATATGGTACATTAGCCTTTCCTTGAAGAACTCATGGTATGGACAGTTGTTTAACAGTGCATAATATCTTTCTAAGGCCATGTCCAAGGGTTCATGTTGTGATTTTTTCAATTCTTGGATTTGTTTCCTCAAGCTTGACACTCTTGTCTAGGTTTGGTATCTTTTGTTAAAGAGTTCTACCATTGTTGGCCAATGTCATATTGAATTTGGTTTTAATGATCTATACCATACTTTTGCTTGGCCAATGAGTGTCATAGGAAAGAGCTTGAGTTTTTGCCAACTGTTATCAATGTTGTTCCATGCATAGGCATCGTAGAAGGCTTGTAAATGTTGTTATGGATCTAAGTCATAGCCTCTTGAGAAATTGAAAAAGTTTTTTATATCGAGCCTGGGTAGGCGGCTCTCTTTACGATTCCTACGGGAGATTCGAACAACCTCTTGTATTTTTGCTAGGCTTGTAGTGGCCAGTAGGGGTTCATCGTCATCTAGTAAGTTATGCTTTCATGTGTTGGGATGATGCTACCTTTATTTATCTCTATAAGAAACCCCCACTTCGGATTGTGTACTCTAATATTCATTGTCATATAATTTGTTGGTTCTCCAATGAATTGCCTCAGTAGATGTGGTGTTATTGAAGTCTTGTAGGAGAGGCATGGTTGTGCGATTGTGTGTGAATTTGTATGTTACTTTTTTTTGTAATTATTTCTTCCTAAAAGATATATCATTAATTCTTGTACAATGACCCTTTATGATATAATGAATCCTGATAACTAGCACCATCCCCAACAACAGCGCCAATGATGAGTGACGAGGTACCACTACACTCAACCATACGAATACGAGCATTCACGCACGATCCAGTCAAACTCTGCAGATGGACTAGTTGTGGTATCTAGATAGTTACTTTTAGGTTGCAGGTCATTGTCTTCCCACCTAGACTAGTATTAGCTTTGTCATGTATGGTTTAGTCCAGGGTGAGGTGTATGATGTGTTCCTACACTAATGCTACTCTTGGGTATAATGGTAAATAATATTAACTAAACTAGAAAAGGGGGAGAGTGAGAGAGAATCTAACTAGCCTAAGTGCGATGAACATTGGTTCCTTAATCATCTATACACATCTTGGACCTCGTGCACAACTACTGCTGGGATTACCAAGTGCAGATCCTAGGTACGCTACTAGGTTACTGAGTAGTCACACTTAAATGCTTGTGATCAAGTCGTACTCATTTTGTGTTTAATAGGAGTTTAGGGTAAAGAGATGTTAACTACAAAGGCAATAAATAACAATAAAAATTAAATAATTGAACTAAGTGAATGCTACAATGATGAAGTAATCTCGATCTTTATTGCCGATCATGTGCATGTCCAAGTAATTCACACTTGAATAAGGATGCTGTACAATTACAATCACCACACTGTGGACATGAACTTGGAGAAAAGGGTTGAGAGGAAAAAAAACTGATGTACTAAAAACTTATTGAAAACTTAAACTTAAAAACTCTAAACAACTACCTACTAGATTTGTCTACCTATTATTTATAGATGAGGAGATAGGCTGCGGTATTGCGTACGCGATATCACGACTGTGATATCATGGCCAACAAAATGATAACTCATCACATGGTTTCATATTTGGTGTGCTTCATGTCGATGTTTGAGCTTCGTGGCTTTCATACCTGCTACCATGCTACATTTGTCATGTGTGATTCTTGTGTGTCTTGTATCCCCTACTTCCGCTCTTGAATCTTGTTGCTATGGTTTTGTAGGCATGGCACTCCCACTAGCATTGTTCTTGGTCTCTACATTCATTATTCTTCATGGTGTTACTCCAAAATGATCACCTCCATTGTGAACAAGAAATTTTTATATTTAGACCTTCCTCTTGTTCTCATGCCATTGACACCCCATTGCTACATAATGCTTTGTGAGGTGAAACTCATGCACAAGCGGTTGGAGAGGAGCTTCCATTCAAATTTCCAATGTTACTATGAAGAAATTTTCCATGAAAAATACCCTTTACTTAGGGTTCTTCAACATGTGGTATTTTTGGAAATATATGATAGTAATTACTTTATGGATTTTTTTGATTTTGAATGTGTAGCTAGATTTTTTGTGGCTATAAATTTGGCATGCTTGTTTCTGCTATAGAACACCAATTTTGTATAGATCTTGTTATGAATTGCGAGGCTTGTGTTCTTTTGCAAGTTTTTGAAATGTTATTTTGTTATTGCACTACATATTACCATGTGTTTTTCTATGGTAAGGATTTCTCTTTTGGAATAGAGATGAAGTTTTCTCAATCCATGTTTGTTGAATTTTTCAACCATCATTTAACAAGAATATTGTTAATTTTGTTTACTTTGTGTTAAAATTATGATCTTTTTCTACCAAAATTTATCAAATGCTATTGAGCCTTTGAACTAGATATTTTCCTCTTATTTTGTTTAGAATACATAACTCTACGACTTAATTTCCTGCCACCATTTGGAAGCCATCATGAATTGAATATGACATTATGAATTGCAATGACCATAGCATAATAATAGATCTTGACGTAATTCAATTACTTGTTAGTTTTCCTAAGAAGTTCTTGCATATTTTCAAGCAAAAGGATGCACAAATTTATTTGCTATATTTTTTATCATTCTTTGAAACATCCAATTTACCACTAAAATTGAAATTGATAAGCTGATACGATGTAAGAACTAAAGGTGATATGATTGCAATACACTATCTTGCAATTCCAAAATAATTTTCCAAATTTCACCTCCACCATTATATATATATTTGCATGGAAAAATCACAAATTCTTCATCATTATGCTAGAAACACCTTTCTTAGCTTTCATTAATTCCATGGCTTTGGAATTATAAAGACAAACTCAAAATGTGCACACCTCCAATATAAAGATCACTTTTCAATTTTTTTCCTTTAACATCTTTCTATATCATGTTTCTCACTATTGCCCTTTCAAATAAATAATTTAACTTTTATCTTCCAATCATCATTAAAAAGCTAAACTGGGCAATTTAGTTCTCACCATTATCTCATAAAATCCACTCCATCAAAATTGTCTAAATGTGACAACACATGGAAATTTTTTTTTGTTAGAAATTAGTTGTGGAGTTTTTAAATTGTTTTAGATGACCTCTAAGATGACAAATGCTCAAGCCCAAAACTAAGATATGAAGAGCATGATATTTTCCTTTCAACTAATGGTGGAATGATTGGATAAAACTAAAGTAAATAGAACTAAAGGTCCTAGCTATATTCAAACTCATGCTAATGATCAGCATGACCATTTAAACGAAGATGAAAAAGTTTCTCATTCTAGTGGAGAGAGAGTAGATGAGAAGGAATAGCATTCTAGCTATTGGAGTTTTAGAATCCATCATCCTAGGATTTCAAGATAAAGGAATTCAAGTCCTCATATCAAAACTCCAAGAGCTCGATCACTAACATCTTCTTCTTCTCATGGTAAGCTTGACGATGTATATGAAGCAAAGCTTTCTAAAGCATTCATGAATGCTATAAAAAATTCCATATGTGATTTTGAAGACTTTAAATGGTGTAGATGATACCAATGATTTTGCAAGTTAGTTGTAGATACTTGATAAGCATTACACATTTGAGAAGGTACCACATTGTCTAAGGATACCCATTGTTAAATCTAGATTAGAAGGTATGGCTTCTACTTGATGGAAAAGAAGTCCTAAAGTTATGTGAGGAAAAATGGTCAATCTATTAATGATTGGTCCTTAATGAAGTATAGGATGAAATAGTACTTTGAACAATCTTGATTGGGACAAGTGATAATCATGAAGCTAAAATTCCTTAGACAAGAAGAAAAAAGATGTCAAGTGATGAGTCATGCTCTATTAGGCCCAGTTATCGATCCCCAATATCGTAGCCGTGATATCGCATTAGCCGCGATATCGCATCAGCCATGATATCATGTACGCAATATCACGACCTACCTCAATTTCTATAAATAAGAGGTAGCTTTCCTTGTTCTAGGAGTTAGTTCTTAATTGCTTATCAAAACTCTTGTAGTTTTTTCTTCTTATAGTTAGAATTATTTTTCAGTGCATGCCCACAGTGTGATGATTATAATTGTATGGCATCCTTTATTTGAGTGTGATGTACTTGGACATGCACATGACTGGAAATAAAGATCAAGATTACTTCATCATTGCAGCATTCACTTAGTTTAATTATTTAATTGTTATTGTTATTTATTGCTTTCTTAGTTAATATCTCTCTACCCTAATCTCCTATTAAACACGGAATGAGTATGACTTGATCATGAGCATTTAAGTGTGACTACTTTGTAACCGAGTAGCATACCTAGGATCTGCGCTTAGTAATCCCAGTGGTAGACATGCATGAAGTCCAAGATGTGTATGGATGATTGAGGAATGGATACTCATCACACTTAGGATAGCTTAGATTCTCTCTCACCTTTTCTCTCTTAGCTTAGTTAATATTATCTTTTATTATACCTAGGAGTAGCTTTAGCATAGGAACACATCATACACCTCACTTTGGACTAAACCATACGTGAAAAAGCTAATACTAGTCTAGGTGGGAAGCTAGTGAACTGTGACCTAAGGATAACTATCTAGATGCCACAACTAGTCCATTTGCAGAGTTCGACCGAATCGCATGTGAAATGCTTGTATTCGTATGGTTGAGTGTAGGGGTACCTCACCACTCATCATTGGCATTGTTGCCAGGGATGGTGCTAGTTATCTAGATTAGTTATATCATACAAGGTCACTATATAGGAATTAATGATATATCTCTTAGAAAGAAATAATTATAAAAATTCACATATAAATTCACACACAATTTCACAACCATGCCTCTCCTACAAGATTACGATAATGCCACACCTAGTGAGGAAATTCATTGGAGAACCAACGAATTATATGATAGTGAGGATGGGAGTACACAACTTGAAGTAGGGGTTTCTTATAAACATAAATGAGTGCAACATTATCCCAACGCATGAAATCATAACTTACCCAATGACGATGGACCCCTACTAGCCACTACAAGCCAAATGTAAATACAAGAGGCTGTTTGAATCTCTCGTAGGCATCGTAAAGAGAGCCATCTACCTAGGCTTGATTTAAACAACTTCCCTAATTTTTGAGGAGGCTATGACTTAGATCTGCATCAACATTTACAAGCCTTCTATGATGCCTATACATGGAACAACATTTATAACAGTTGGCAAAAACTCAAGCTCTTTCCTATGACACTCGTTCCCCAAGCAAAAGTATGGTATAGATCATTAAAACGAAATTTAATATGATGTTGGCCAACAATGATAGAACTCTTTAGCAAAAGATATAAAACCTATGCAAGAGTTTCAGCCTTGAGGAAATAAATCCAAGAGTGGAAACAAGCACAACATGAACCCTTGGACATGACCTTAGAAAGATATTTTGCACTGCTAAACAATTGTCTAAGCCATGAGTTCTCCAAGGAAAGGCTAATGTACCATATCATTGATGGGCTTTGTGATGAAACAAGAGAGATCCTAGGGAGGTATGCCCAAGGACAACTATACGAACTATGAACCCATCAATTACAAGAGCTTATTAAAGGGGTAGCAAAAGAGGAAGGAGAAATGGCTAGATGGGAGATTGTTGGAAAACATTAACAGGACCAAAATCTCAACTTAACAAACGTCCATGATCATAAAAAGGAGAAATAAACCTATCACAAGGAGAAAGAACCAACTTTGCTGGTACAACAATCATTGGAGGAAGTCGAGGAAAAGATTAATAAGATGTTGGAATGGACGTATAAAAAGTGTGGAGAATATATCGATATTATTGGGGATATAGTTTTGACAACCCAAGAAGCAAGACAAAATATTATTAGACAATTAGAAAGAAGGGATGAAGAAAATAAGAGCTCAACTGCCAATCATACATATGAATGCAACATTTGCCTGTACAATCATCCTAAGGGCCAATGCCCAATCTTGTTACATTTATATGAGCATTGGGGAAGTACATTACACCCAAAGTTTGTACAGAGATACTATGTTCGATCATAGTGGCAACAATCCCAGTCATGGGGGAAGCCATCCCTAAACTAGAGACACCCTTCGTATCATCCGAATCCAAAAACTTATCTAATTCAACATCCTATTTCCCCAATTGGATCAACATACTCTATCTCACATCATTATTATTCTCCTCAATACTATCAGCCCATGTCCTCAACACAACCACCACCTTGTGTATCTTACACTTCTCCTAAATTTCAACATTCTCATCCTTTCCCTCCTTCTACATTGCCACCAACTATTCCTGAAGTGTCTACACCACAACAACAACCCACAAACGCTACTTGTGCTACTATTGCCAATAGCAGTGAGAGACCTCCTCAACATAAAAAATGTCTCTTCTTTAAACATGACCGTAGGAAGGGACAATACAATTCCAAGGCCACTGCATTCTCCAACTTAGCACAAGCCCAACACTATGGTGCATCCTTCTCTTTGAACCCAGCTCCTCGTGTTACTTCATTAGAGCCATCAACTCACACTCCAACAACCATATGGCCTAATGAATACAACCATGGAGGGTGACATCCTGATACTTGCATACCATCTTACGATCCTAAATATCATAGTGGGTCAACTCTTTATTTGGGAACCACATCTCATAAATTGCCCCACTATGCTTACTATAACCAAGTGTGTGAAGCCCAATGGGGTAAGTATGACCAAGTCCCAATATTTTCAACATGCAAGGATCCTCATCTTTCATTTATTAATCCGTTCCATCCTCAACCATTTAGTTATGGGTGATATTCCCCATTTTAATAGCAAGTAGGATTAATAAATATTTTTCATTTTCTTCAATTTTAAAACTTTTTATTTTCCAATTTTTCATTTTTCAATTCCTTATTTTATGTTTTTGTCTTTTTGCCTTTTTACATTTTTATAAGTAATCTTGTCTATGAATAAAACACTCATGTGGCTCGTTGGTTGAGGTGTGTTCTATGTTATTGAGTCTCGAGTGATCAATTATGTGGATAGTGAGCCCATTACACCCACTCATCCATTCTACAAATAAGAGGTTCTGATCGAGGGTACATTAATATTCTTCAAATTTTTAAAACTTAAAATTAATTTCATGTTCATTGTACCCATAATGAAGAAGGATGGACCAAGAGAGAATGATTAGGGTGTGACATCAAGGGGACTTGTGGATTCTCTTTGGTAACATCTATGAGAGTTATCATGCAACATGGTTATACTAAGATCCTTGTAGATCTAACAAAAAATGGGAGTAAGAGTAATCAAAAGGCACTCAAAAATCCAATGTTGTTCTAGGGAGTTCCACTGGAAAGACATGCATCCATGGCTAAAGGTTGGCGGCTTCTCTGGATCCAGAAATTGAAAAAAAAAATAAAAATGAAAAAATGAAAAAAAAAAGTGCCACAAAGAAAAAATCACTCCTCCCTTGAATAAAATTCCAAGTGATCGTACACCTTGTTGTTATGGTACTCTCATAGTCGCTCATCATGGGATGAAATAATGTGGTGTCATTGATTAGAGGATGGACTTGGTCTTGATCTTGGAATGATGGGTTAATGAAACATTAATCATGCTTTACACATAGGATTCATTATGCCTTGGGTCAGTTACCTCATGTCCCAATCTCTACAATCCCTTCTATAGTCCATCTCATCTCTTTGTTCATGTAATTATAGCTCGTGTCTCATATAGTGTAGAATTCTTGCCTCATTCTAGTGGTATCTACATGTGTGTGTTTTATGAAACTAGAATGGATTACATTTAACCCTTCTAGTGCCTATAGACATTTTAAGGTGTGGTTATGCAAGGGCATTATAAGTTGGAATCTGCTTTGGGAAGGACCCACTTGCATGACTTTTGCAATTTGTACTTGTTGCACACCACCACATCACCTTATACCCTCCAAGTACTTCATTGAAAAATCTATTCTTTCCTTTATCATCATTCTATCAAAAATTCCTCAAACTAGGTCCTTTTATGTGTCACATAAACAAACCAAGTCCAACATTAAACTTTTAGGGCAACTTCCTTGAAAAAAATTTCTAAATCAAAAATCACACTAAGTGAAGAATTCAACCTTTATTAAAGATAATGAGTAAGGTATGAAATCATTGAACTTATTTCAATAACCTTACTAAAAATTGATCTTCTTGTGATTATAGATGGCCCCTAAAAGAAGACAACAAGGATGACCTTCTCAAGGTGCAACCGAACAACTAGGGGGAGGCAAAGGCCAAGGAATTCATGCAGAACATGTAGAGCAGGAGGCACAATCACTCAACATCCATCATGGAACTCCTGTTACTGCATAATCTATCCAAGAAAAAGGTGGAAAGGTTAGGTCCCAAGCCTATGAAGAGGAATGACAGCTGTTTGCGGCATGACATGTCAAGGCCAATCAAGTGTTACCACAACTACCATGTCCATGGAAAGTGCCGACTCCATCAAACATTGGAACATCAGCATGGACAGCTCATAATTTGTGGATAGAAGAGGAGAAACTTTAAGCACTTCTTCAAAAATATCAATCTCAGAAGCTTGGAGTGCAAAAAAAAGGAAAGACACCCATGGAGGAGCCACCACTACTGGGAACCCCATGACTTCCACAAGTTTTATCTTTTGTGTTTGTGTCCAAATTTTGATTAATCCTCCACTACAGCATGAATAAATTCCTAGTCAGTCAATAATCCCATACATATCCACTGTGTAATCATATGAACTTGTTCCTCACTTTCTTTGACTTGAGGACGAGTTTTTATTCAGTCATGGGGTTATGATGACTCATGGTTTGTTAGGCCCAATTATCGAACCATCAGTGATATCACATCAGCCATGATATCATGTACACAATATTACAGACTGCCTCAATTTCTATCAATAAGAGCTAGCTTTCCTTGCACTAGGAGTTATTTCTTAGTTCCTTACCCAAACTCTTGCATTTTTTCCTTCTTAGAGTTAGAATTATTTCTCAGTGCATGCCTGTAGTCTGATGATTGTAATTGTACAGCATCCTTTATTTGAGTGTCACATACTTGGACACGCACATGACCGAAAATAAGGATCGAGATTACTTCATCGTTGCAACATTCACTTAGTTTAATTATTTAATTGTTATTGTTATTTATTACTTTCTTAGTTAATATCTCTCTACCCTAAACTCCTATTAAATGCGAATGAGTATGACTTGATCATGAGCATTTAAGTGTGACTACTTGGTAATCCAATAGAGTACCTAGGATCTATGCTTGGTAATCCCAGTGGTAGTCGTGCATGAAGTCCAAGATGTGTACGGATGATTGAGGAATAGATACTCATCGCACTCAGGCTAGCTTAGATTCTCTCTCACCTTTTCTCTCTTAGCTTAGTTAATATTATCTTCCATTATACCTAGGATTATCTTTAGCATAGGAACACATCATACATCTCACTCTAGACTCAACCATACGTGAAAAAGCTAATACTAGTCCAGGTGGGAAGAAAGCGAACTACGACCTAAGGATAACTATCTAGATACCACAACTAGTCCATCTGCGGAGTTTGACCGGATCGCATGTAAAATGCTTGTATTCGTATGGTTGAGTGTATGGGTACCTCGCCACTCATCATCAAGAAATTTAATATTAAATTTTTAGGTTTGTTTCATTAAGTTATGATAAATTCGAAGGAATATGAACAAGATTCAATCTTTCTAGAAGGTCTCAACATGACTTATCAATAGGATTTAACATCTTATGAGCCTTCAACCGTTATGAGACATATGATTTGGCACTTAAGGTAGAGAAGAAACTCAATGGATTTGGAAGCAAGAGTAAACATGCTTCAAATGGAAGGATAAGAGAACTAAATTAGGAAAGAGATATAAGTCAAAATTTAAATATAAGGGGGATAGCCATGAAAAGAAGTAATAGAAAGACAATGGAAAGGAAAAGGACAAGAAGGACCAAAATAAAGAAGGTAATGATCAAGGCAGAAACTAATCCAAGATTCAGTACTTCAAATGTGAAGAGTGGGGACACAAGCAATGGAAATGTTCACATTACAAGATAACCAAAGGTAATGATGTACAAACCTTAGAGAAGGAGTTATGAAATCAAGACTTTAAAAAAGGTAATCCTAATGTTTTTACTATTGAGGAAATTTCTAAATTGAATTTGTATGGATTTATGAAAAATTTGAATAGAGAAGATCATCCACTAAGAAAATTTTTCTTTTGGGTTAGAACTAGATGTTTTCTTAATGAGGGATGGATTCATGTTTTGATTGATATGAGAGCCCAATAAAATGTTAGTTACTTTAGAGTTGTCACATTCCCATTCCCAAATGGTGTTGTTTCCTAATGAAGATGATGTCTCTTCATAACAAGTGTTATTGTTATCTTAACAAGGCCTGAAAGGATGGTTGTAATTAAGACCTGAAAGGGCATGTTGTAATAATGGACATGTCTCTTAAGGTAACCTTTGGGAGTCTGACCTATGGCATTTATACCTGGGGTTAGAGGTCATGCTAGGCATTGAGTGGTGGAGCTAGTACAAGTAAGTCATGGGAAGCTAGGTGAAGCGGGATATGAAGTGGACTAGCCATCCCTTCTAGCTAGGTTATAGACTTAACCATGGTGGTAGTGCTAAATTGCCTCTAAGGAATAGATGCCAAAGAAAGAAAACCCTAAGGAATACTCTCAGAGCATGATCTGGATATGCTACTCCATATCAATAAAGCATTCTTTTCTTCCTATTTCTACATTTTTTATATTATTTTCTTTATACATAATGTCAAATATCTCATATATATTTCATGCTTGATGTATTTTATTCTTACACATGATGTCTAATATATTGTATATTTGACGTTTTCCATAACATCCGGGGATGGGATGTCATAAGAGTAATTGCTAATTTGGGTTAGTAACATATCCTCATCCTAGACCTATAATGTGTAATGGTTATATGTATACTTTTCTTAATAGGTGTGATTCAACCAAGATGTATAGCATTCAATATTAGAATTTTTTATGATATTATGAAATGTGGTACATTGCCAATTGATTATAGTAACATAATTCTTAGGAGGCCTTCAAATTTTGATAATGATGCTCATTTTGATGAGGCAAGAAATGTGTGAAGTGTAGCAAGAAAAGATGAAATCCATGAGTTAATTCCTATGACTACTGAACAAGTGAGGTAATAAATCTCACTTAATGCTTCCTTAATTCTTCTTGGATAGAGGGAATGCATTAAGAAACATGATGAGGCTTGTTTTAGTTTTGTGATAGTATCAACTACTGCTCCTAACCATGATATACAGGCAAATCTTCCAACAGGTGTGCTAAGCTAGAAGGAGCAATTTTCCAATGTGTTCAAGGAAAATTTGGATGGATTTCCACTAATGAGGAATGTTTAATATTAAATTAACTTTAGTCTTAGTGCTACCATTTCAAATTAGAGGGCATCCCAGATGGTACCAAATCAATGAGCTAAATTGCAAATGTAGGTAGAGGAGCTACCTACAAATGGCTTAATGAGGAAACTAATCTCTTCTTGTGTAGTTCTAGTAGTGCATATGCTAAAGAAGGATAGTGAAGAATGGGGGCTGTGCATTTATTTAAGGTTTGTGAATAGGATAAAATTAAGATCAAGTTTCCTATTCTAAGGATACATGATATTCTTGATATTTTTTCCAATGTGGAAAATTTTATCAAAATGCATTTGAAGATTGGATATCATCAAATTAGAATTAGGCTTAGTGATGAGTGAAAACTTCTTTCAAGACATTGGATGGATTGTCTAAGTTATTGGTGATGCCATTTAAGCTCACAAATATCCCTACTATATTCATGAGGTTAATGCATTATGTTCTCAAAGATTTGATTAGTAAGTATTGTATTGTATTTTTTAATGGCCTTTTGATATACATCTCTAATGAGAAGAAGCATTTAAATCACTTGATAGGAGTGTGTCTTAAGTTGGAGAAAGACAAATTTGTAATCAATGTGAAGAAGAGTTACTTATTGAAGAAGGAGATCACATACTTGGAACATGTGAGTTCCTAAAATTAAATCAAGATGAAAGTTGCCAAGGTGAAACCTAATACATATTGGCAAACTCCTAGAAATGGTAAAGAGGTAAGATCATTCCTTGGTTTAGCAAGTTTTTATAGAATGTTCATAAAAAAATTTAGTCATATTTCATGGTGTACATTTTTTTAAAAAAATAATAATTAAGACTTCAAGTGGGATGATGAAACCCAAATAATCTTTCACTTTTTAAAGGCAAAAATATCAAGTGAACTAGTACTTATAATACCAAAAAAATGTTTTTAGGTGGAAATGGATGCAAGTGGAGTTATCATTGAAGAGATACCTTAAAAAGAAGGAAGACCTATGTTTTTTTTTTCTTTTAAGAATTTGAATGTGTTAATGCATAAATATTGTATGCATGAGAAGTAATTGTACACTATTCTTCAAGAAATAATCATTGAAGGCATTATCTACTTTCTAAGTAGTTCACTTTAATGACTAATCACAAAGCACTTTAATTTCTCAATTTCCAAAATAAGTTGAGTGTTAAAAAATGAAAAATAATTACAAGATTTCAATTTTCTACTCAAGCATAAGAGTGTAAAGGCCAATTTTATGGTTGATGCATTGTATAGGATGTATGTGGTGAATTTTATCATTCCTCGTATGGAAGGTTTGAGTGATTTTGTTAATTTACATGAACATGATTCAAATTTTGGGTAGGTCTGGAGAAGCCTCAAAGAGAAATTGTTTAGTAGGATAGACCAATGAAATGGCTATTATATTCAAAATGAACTTTTATTCAAAAAAGGAAATATTTTTATTTCCAATCGTGATTTTAAAAGAAATATTTTTATTGAAAAACATTATCATGGCATGGTAGGTCTCATTGGCAAAGATAAGACATTGGAGCTTAACAGTAGACACTAGTTTTAGCTTGTAATGACCTCTAAAGTCTTCAAATTTATGGAGTATTTGACATTCTAGAAATTTAAGAAAGGTAAAGGAGTTAATAGACATTATATGCCTTTATCAATTTCCAAAGGTCCTTGGGAAAGTATGTCGATGAACTTTGTGAGTGGGATTTTAAAGATCAAAAATGAAAAAGATAATATCTTTGTGGTTGTGGATAGATTCTCCAAGATGGCACACTTCATTCTATATAAGAAGGTGAGTGATACATCTCGTATTGCAAATATGTTTCTTTTAGCATATTGTGAAGTTGCATAGGATTTTTTAAAATATTTTTAGTGAAAGAGACTCCAAGTTCCTTGGTCATTTTTGGAGGTCACTTTAAAAGATTTTGGGAATAAATGTTGAACTTTTGTAGTGCATATTATCCATAGTTTAATGGTCAAACTAAAGTGGTTAAGAAATATTTGCTTAATAATTTAAGGTATTTGTGTGAAAAAAAAACCTAATAGGTGGAAAAAATTATTATATCATATTGAGTTTTCCTATAATAATGTTTTTGATGTTGCTATTGGCAAGAGTCCATTTGAGACAAATTCTTTTTTCCCCAAGATAATGGATAATTTGAGAAGCTTTGATGAACAGGCTCAATTGAGTGTAAACTTTATACAAATGATGAAAGACCTTCATACTCAACTAAACATGAATCTTAAAAAGAAGGCTGAAAAAAGAATCCTAAAAAGAAATGAGGGCAAGAGGAAGCCCAAATTTGCTATTAGTTATCTTATTTGGATGCACTTGAAGAAGAAGAGTTTGAGGGATGTCAACTTCTCAAAATTGAAGCACAAAAAGATGGATTCTTTTAGGATAAAAAAAGTTAATGACAATGCTTTTGAAATTGACTTACCAAATAATGTAGGTATGTCTTTTAATTTTAATGTTATAAATCTTATGAATTGTCATGGACTAGAAAATGATGAATTCTTATAGGGTATCATCAATGAATTGAAGTGTACTATTGACAAATCCAAAATTTCAAATGAAAGAAAGGCATTTGGACTTAAGAATAGAGAAGCTTTTAGCACTTGTGGAGTGAAGAGACATGCGTGCTTGATCCATTAGAAGGATCAAACTATTCATGATGTTATTTGGGTTCATGAGATCAAACTTATTAAGTGGGGGTGGGGGATCACTTCTACCCCTACTTTCTTGTTCACTTAAGTTCACTTTTTGAAGCGTGGAAGAGTAGGTATAGGGACACCTCTTTCAAACCTTGGTGTTAATCCCTACTAAAGAAGAAGTAAGATGGAGAAAAGAGAAAGAAGTCTTCCAATAATATAAAATAATTCTTTCATCTATGAAAAAGAGAGTTGATGATTAATATGTGTTTGTTGGCCATTGTGTGGAATCTTGGTTGTTGTAGGTTATTACATGCTAGCCGTGTTTGAAATGAAAGAGATTCAATTCAATTGATCACTACATCGAGGTCAATCTTGTGTGATTGTAAAGCCTCCTACTCTATAATATCATTGACTATATGAGTGTTTTTGTATGCTATTTTGTGGGTTTGTAGATCCCTTGTATTTATAATCTTCTTTCAATTTTATTAGAAGATAGCTAGTTTTCTTATTTTCTAGTAATTAATTTCTCTTGCATATGCTCTAGATTCAGTGTGATTCAAAGGGTTAAAGCAAATTAGAGTGATCCTACTCCACTTAGCCACCTAGATCACTTGCTATGATGCCACCTAATTTAGAATTAAATGCACATGCACAGGGGTTAAATTGCATCACAAGCAATGTTTTCAAGAGGATTCTATTCATTGATAATGTAGCTAATTGGCCAAACACATGTTGGAATTCCTACCTTAAAAATGAACTGCATCATGAGTGAATTTTTTTCTTAGAAAAAAAGAGGACTATGTTCATTGGTAGTGCAATAATTTTGTAAGTGTGATGAGGTCCAACAGTGATCCTTACCCTACCTTACTCACCCTTTTCCCATATATTTTGAAAAAAAAATTCTATTTTTCCTATACCCTTTTCCTATTCCAAAAAAAAAGAAGAAAAAAAGAAAAGAGAGAGAAGAAAAAAAAAAGACCTAAGGAAAAATTTGAAAGTTATGGCTAGCCATGATCTAAAAGAAGCATTTCTTCTTGAAAACATTTGGTGTAAGTCCCATTCTCAAAGGTATTCTCTATGCTAATAGTTTTTATCTTAGAAATGATTAAGCTTGCAATCTTAATTGTAAGCTATAATTTATAAAGTATACATACCATGATTATATCTTCAATAATATCACAAGGTGGTGTGAAATATGATTTATATCTAGGTTTTCAATACCATTATATGATTATTTTAATCATTGCTAAACATTATAGTCCATTTCATAATTTTGTAAATTTATAATAAGTTTCATGTTTTAGCCTTATCTTGAAAGCATAAGTGGATAACTTAACCCTTGCTATTGCTGCACTTTAATTAAAAAAAATAGAAGTTTTGATTATTCTTTCTAACTTGGAGTTATCATCTTTATAATTACAATGAAAAAAATAATAATAATAAAGAAGAAGAAAAAAGCTAACGAGTGCCTGGGTGGTGCGATAGGAGAGGTTTGACTTTTTATGTAGTGTGCACGATAGGAAAAGTGTTACTACTTGGCAATTAAAATGGCACAGGCGACTACGGTAGGGACTTTTCAGTTATTATTGTTTAATTTTTCTCTCTTTCCTCATTGCATGTTAAATGCCTATTTATTGTGACTTGTTTCATGATAACATTTTGAGGCATGAATTTGTTTCTGGATCATACAAGCTTGTTACAAATTTGTATATATATAGTTATATACATACACAAGTAAATATCTTGAGTTTTCTTATTCTCTGTGCTTTTCTCCGTGACATTAGTTTCCTTTTTCGTGCTGTAAATACAAGGCTTCTGTGCTCTTATTTTTCTTCTATTTCTAGTGTTTAGCGGCACATTTTCTATTTTAACTATTTTCCCAGTAAGGCCAATAGCTTATTGTAGCATATATATATATATATATATAATATTCTAATTATTGAGAATGTTTCTTGTTGTTAGTATGTTTGATCTGTTAAGGGGTCAAACATTTTGACCCCTTAATAAAAAAATTCATAATAATAAATTGGGATTCAGCAACCTCTGTAGCTGCCTTCTTGGCTTCATGGTTAGGTCATGGTTAGGTCAGTGTAAACACAATGCTAGCATAGATTCATATTATTAGATCTATAGCTACTAAAGGTTGTTCCTATGAATGTCCTCTCTTGCGTTGGAATACATGAGAAGTTCCTTATTACAAGGAAGATAAGTACACATACATGAACAATATAATGCTTAAACCAAAACATGAACAAAATGTAAAATAAGAAAAGCCCATAGCTAATGATCTACAACCTTATACTTTATATGTTAGGTGCTATTTTATTATTTTTCTTGGTTATGATACAAAAAAGGACCTTATCTTCTTGCATGTGGATGTTGTAAAGTAAAAATGATTTAATTTTAATGATTTTCTATAGAATCATTGGGGAAATATTTAGTATTATTTTTGTTTAATTTTCTAGGACCATAGCCATTATCCTATTTTCATGAAATGATGCATTTTGTCTACTTTAATGTTGTTATGCTTTTCTAGAAGATTTATAATTCAGTTGTAAGTAATCCTGATAATGTTCAGTAATACCAAATGTTTATTTACTATTATTTATTTTAAACAAAAATAAAAAAAGAGGAAAAAATTTCTAAAACATTTCAACTTCTCAACATTTTGTTTTCCAGTTTGTATTTTCACTGATGTAATGATAACATAAATTTTGATATTTCTATCCCTTCCTCCTTTATTTTAAAGAACAATGATTTCATTTAATTATGCTTAATGTGTGTACGACCTATGAAGAAAATTAAATGAGTAGAAAATGTTAATGATTTTGAGGCCCCCAAGCTCCAAAAGATAGAGGATGCTAGTAGAATAGGGAAGGGGGATCAATAGGGGAAAAGAAGGACCATCAAAATGGAAGAGAAGTGGAAAATTTTTAAATCTCCTTGATTTCAATTTTCATGATTTAGAGTCTAATTTTCATTCATTTTTAAACTTTGTTTTTAAAATGGAAGAGGAAAGTTTTAAATTGTCAAACTTCTTAAGATAGTTAGAGATTGTTCTTACCCTTAGCGTTATCTCTTTTGATTCATTGGTAGACTAGTTTCAGTGATTAAAAACTAAGGAAGAAAATATTGACATTGGTTGCTACCTCGATAAGGAGTTCTTTAGGTAGCTGTCAAAAGAATAAATGGCTAAGCATGAAGACTTGCTAGAAGATGTGTACCTACAAGAGCTATGGGTAGGCAAGCTTACACAAGAGGTAGTTTATCTTACAAATGAAATTTGGGGCTATATAGTGACAGAAGTACTTTTTTTTCTTGCCTTAGTTGCCCTTTATTTCTTTAAGAGTTATGGAATTTAGTTATCATTATATGCTTGGTTATGTATGTTTGTATAAACTTTTAAATTGAATGCAATTTAGTGAAGAAAATTTGATTATAAATCCTTTATTTCAATTTTAGGATCTATATTATTTTTATTTCAACCTTATTTTCTCCAAGTTACTAATTATTTCCTCTATTCAGTTTTAGTATTCCTAACTACCTTGGCTTGCTATTTCATGATCTATTTTATAATAAATTTTAAAATTTATTTATTTTCATTTCTTTTTTAGGTTGAATTTCTAGTTCATTATTATTCAATATCTAGTTTAGAATTTATTCTCTTTTTTTACATCCTTTGGTGTAATATTTAAGAATTTTAAGTAATTAGAAAAATGTTTCTCTATATAATATCATATGTGTTTATATACTCTTGGATCACATGAGATGATCAACATCATAAAATATAATAGTATCTATTTATTATTACTTATTATTAAAATTAATTGTACAACACTACATTCCACTTAATCAATTGAGTGTATTCCCAAGTTTTTGTATCCATATGGGAGATGCCCTAGATGATTGTCTCTTAAAACATATTTTAAAAGGGTGTTGTTTGTAACCAAATATCATGCATTAACACACCCTTGAATTTTCTTTCTTAAATTAGATAACTATAAACATGTTTAGTTCTTATCATTAAATAGTTCCAACATGGTACTCTATTTGCAAATGAAGTTTGGTTCCAAAGATCCATATCCATTTTCTACTTTCTTCATTAGTGTCCTTGATAATAGCTTGAACTTTTACTAATTATTCTCAATATTTTATAAGATGCAAGAATCATGGAAGACTTGTAGATGATGCCGTGGATTTTCATTATAACCTCACTCAAAGATTCTAATATTATTCATGTTAAGGTGCTTGATGCAACTATTCCTTTGATGCTTGGTGGAAATGTACATAACCTTCTTAATGTTAATAATCCTTATTGTAGCCAAAAAGAGTTCATCATAGTTATTTAGTTCATCATGGTTTATATCATGATCATAACCCCTTTTGTGTTATATATTATGCCTTCTACCATATCTATGCCCATTATCTCTATCTTGGTTATCATGTCTACCTCCATTTTTATTTTTACCATGTTATCTATTATAATTTTTTCAATAATCTCTACTAGCTTGTCTATCTTGGCCTCTTCCTCCTTACCTACACTCATCCTCATTAGAACTTAACAATAAGGATGATGAAGAGGATGAAGAACTAGAAAAGCCATGCTAGCTTGCTCTACTTTCATGATTATTTTGATTATCTCTTGATGGTTGTTAAAAGACCTAAGGCTAGAGGTCTTCCTTTTGTTGGATCCTATTCAAAGTTAAACATATAAGGATTAATAAGTCTAGAAATTTCATCAACTACTATGTACTCATTTATAGTAGCTTCTAGTCCAAATTTTATTAATGTAGTAGAAGCATTAATGAAGTTGCTTGATTAGGTCGTAATATAACATTGCCTTGTAGGCCCCTCAATCTTATATATTCTTCTTGGTAGAAAATGAAGGAAAATTCCACATAGTAGGGATCTAAATGCTAGTAAACCAACTTTACTTGGTATCACTTATCATAATTATGCCTACTTATCTTGTTATTAATCCTTAAAGCATTATCAACTATTGGCACATTTGGCCATTACATGGAGCAGTTAGAATATTTTGTTGAAATGTTTTGTTTAAAACATGAGCAAAATCCCTGGTTGAAAATTTGCAGTCCAGTCTTGTGAGTAATGGGTATTCTTCGAGAAGAAAGCATGGTAAATAATCTTGATGATAAAAGCCTTCTTGAAAAGTAAAGCAGAGTGTCAAGTGAAGGTTGGAATAAAAAGAAGAGAAGGATTATTTACTACAAGAAAGTAATATATGGACAAAATAACAAAATAAATCAGCTAAAGAGTTCAACTGGTTTTGAATTTGTAATTGTCAAAGGGTGTAAAGGTTTCTTTATTCACAAACAAAAAATCCAAATTTACGAATGATTCGAGAACCGTTGATTAACGCTGCTGGAAACATGAAACCGAAAAAAAAAACAAAAACAGAACTAAATGTCGTCATGTTAAGGTTTTTCCTTCTGCATATTGGCTCTAGACTGCTCTCACGTACCCGTTGAAGCTACATTACTGACTCACCAGACACCAAATCAAAGTTCAGGAAATGCGTGGGAGGCTCTTCTTGCACCAATGATTTGTTTTCACAGGAGTTTCAGGCCGCAAACGCGTAAAAAAGTTAGACAGAACCGAGGCCAATAGAAGGCGAGGGTAGAATGTGGGAACGTAACAAAAAAAAAAGATGGAAATATTCTGTGTATACAGTACACAGAGAAGGACGCCCCTGTTCTTTTTAGAACGCCATAGCAGTTTTAGCAACCGATCCATAGCACATTCATCTCAGGTTTGAAATCGATGGCAATTGGAGACAGGTAAAAAAAAATGAGAGAACAAAAACGCAGGAAGCCCTAAATTTTGGGGGCAAAATAGAAATTGAAACCCTCAGTTTGGGATGCGTTGTTCTTAACACAAAAAAACCCTTTCTCCTCCAGCACACGACGATCAGATTGCGGTTGCAGAGCCTTCTTGTGCGGAGGCATTTTGAATCTGCGGTTTTGCTGATGCTACATTTCGAATTTTACACAAACATGTGTCATTTCCTGTAGGTTGTGGGCAGAAATAAGCGAAAGACCGTTGCCCTGGAACTGTGAAGAAACCTCCACACGATTTACATGGAAGAGAAGGAAAATCATTCCTCCGCTTTTGCCAAAAAATTATTCAGTTATTTCTACCACTCAAAGCATATGTCAAAAATAGAGTATAAATTAACTAATAATTTATATATATAGATACATATATATTCACAATATGAAGTACTCATCGTATGAAGTCTTAGAGACCTGCCATCATTCATCCCAAGTTATGAAATATATTATTTACTGCCCATTTAAAATTTGCAATATTGGTTATCCTATTCAATGTCACATTACATTAAAGTTAGCATAAAATGCTCCTCATTTCATGCATGACTTCCTAACTCCCTAACCACATAACCTTCTCCTAGCTTGTTGGACAAGTAATCTTCTGATT
>MNCI01004656.1:664327-792251 GCA_015680685.1 Gnetum montanum
TATTTCCATCGAATCTTGCTCTATTTCTAGTTTTCTTGTGGAACTATCTCTTTCTCTGGGGAAAATTAGGAGTAGATTGCGGAGTTGTGCTCAAATGTTTTTGCAAAATTTTATTTGTTACAAGTAGGTATTATAAGGACCACGTAGACTAGGCAGTTGAACAAAATAGGAAATTTTCAAGAACTCACAGTACTTGGCAAAGTTGGCTGAATCTCTTTAAAGTAAGTCATTTGTAGTTCACACACAATGCAATTGTTACATTTTACACAACCACATGCCGCAACAGCACACACACATACTCACATTAACTACTGAGTTTATTTGGAGGTATTTGGGCCTTGGTGTTGCCAGAGACCAGCAGGCACCTAAATCCTGTTTGAGAACACTCGTTGGCGGTCGCGTTCCAAATGGTCGCCAACATCAACAAGTGGAAAATATTCTCTATATGAGGCATAAATGTTAGATTAATGTGTTTGTGACTTAATAGAATATGAATTGCTAGGTTTTTAATAGTGATAATTTATGATATTAACTAATCTAAAATACTAGCACTAGTCAATGATAACAATTTTAATGATGAGCAATAAGAGTTTTCAGCTTCCAACCATATAGTCTATAAGCATTGTGAGAGACCATGTCATAATTTTTACACTAAACTACCAAGATTTCTAGGTAGCTAATAATGTAATTAGAGGTTTCTATCTTGCCACTATAATCATAGTGGCTTTTAGTATGTATGGTTAAGTATAGTAAAGTCAAATGATAATTGATGTTATGATAGTCATTATTAAATAATATTAAAATATCAAAGCTATTCTAACTAATCTAGTATGTACTAAAGTCAACTCTAGTTTAGCCTAAGATAATGAGTGTTTAATCCCACTTATTGTACATGTCTTGAGCATATACATTCACTATCAAGATTATCAAATGTTAGACTACTTGATGAACTAAGTGATACTATTATTGGAATTACTAAGTGAACCATGTTTTTATGGTTAAAGTAGTTGCAGTCATTTCACTATGTTTATCATGTGTTTGTAAAGTAAATTATTATCTAATTTAGCATATAATTAAATGACAATAAAGGTAAAAGTCAATGAAATATTAAACTAAGTTAGAGTATTGCAATGAATACTAATTAATCTTAATCTTCTTACCAATCATAGATTGTGTTTAGGTACGAAGTCACTCTAATAAGATTCCATGCAATCAACTCAAGTTCATGTTATGGTCACTCATAAATTATTAGTAAGACTCAAAAAATGAATAATAAATTGTAAGAATTTCATAATCTACTATATTCATAGATGTCATTAATATGGTAGGTGGCCTATATTTATAGATACAAATTTGAACTACTTCTTTGTAGCTTAAACGTTGTATTATGAGTTGCATTGTTGTAGTTGTCACATTCTAGCCCACCAAAACATTATTTATCAATATTTTCGACAATTGCTTTGGGTCCATTAGGCTATGCTATGTAAATTTATATTTTTACTTTTTATTATACATTTTTTTGTTGATATAACTTGCATTTTAAGCCTTTTTCTAAAAAAATTATTAAAAAATTTACATTAGAAAGGAGAAAGATAAACACTGTCATGAGTGGATAGTAGGAATATGATTTTGTCAAATCATGTATAGTCCATAAGAAAATAGAATAATTTGGCTCTAATACTATGATATATTCAAAGTCTATAATTAAAGGAGATGTGAATCCTATAATTTGCTGCAATTTCTTAGAGGGGAATTTTTCTTTGCTTGAAAATTGAAACCATTGGATCAACATTGCTAATTTAGTTTTCATATAAATTAATATTGCTCCTTGTGTTGATGCACATTTTCCTTGGAAAGGATAAAACCTCAAAGAACAAAAGAACTAAATTCATTTCAATCTAAAAGAGAGAGGCTTGAAGCTCTACTTTTTCCAAGGCTAAAGATGATCATTGTAGTATTTTCTCTCTCTTTTATATCTATTCAATCTCAATTTTAACCCACTTATAAATGCCAATGACTAGTGTAGGAAACTTGGAATTTCTAAAGCATTTATATTGCCCATCCTATGAAAGGGAATAACAAAATATAAGTATTAAAAATTCATATTTTGTTTACATTTTGAAATTAATATTGAAGATTTCTTTAACATAAAGAGACCAAAAATAGTCTATTTAATAAATTGTGTATTCATCTCATTGAAACTAAATATAGATTTAACAAAGTGGCTAAGCACAAATAGATGTAACAAAAGTAGATCATACAAAGTTTTTGTTACAATAATATACTTTTTTCATAGATATTAAGTCAAAGAATAATCAAAAGAAACATGGTTTTCATCCTCAAGAGCTATTGGACCACATAACCTACATGTGTGGTTCCCTTTAGATAGGTTAATCTATCTTCCACTTTTTATCTTGAGTTAATGTGAACTCAAAATGGAGAAAGTTCACTCCACAATTAATAACCTCTAATGCAAAAAATCCATATATTATACAAAAACAAATTTATTTTCTAGAAAAACAAGAAAACTAGCTATCTTCAATTAAATTATTCAAAGATTACAACAAGGTTCACACAACCACAAGCATACAAAAATCCTATGACACTCAAAAAATATTGCAAAGCATGAGGCCCTACAATCACACAATGGTTGTTCTCAATGCAAGACACAACTAAAAAAATCTCTTCCACACCTAGGATTGAGATCTCAACTCACAAGTGAGATACAAGAAAATAGAACACATAGATCAACACATCACAAGCTAATCTTGGAGGTGCAATCACCTATTGCACTCATCCAATGTACTCACCCAATCTCTCTTGCTTATTTCTCCTTGCATACCAACTTTCCTTCTTTCTCATGGATGATAGCACACATAATTATAAAGATCCAAAATCCTAGGAAGCTTTCTATTTACCTCCATAGATGTTTCCCACATGGATTTGGAGTCTTTTGGTTTTTTTCCAATTGAAACACCACATCAAAGCTTTTTTTCTTCATTGACATAGATGTCTCTTGTTTCATGTAGACATCTCCTATGAGAGCTCTATTCTCAAGAGAGATGTCTATTATTTTTTGAAGACATCTCTTCTAGAGTAGAGACATCTATACTTTAGGGGAGACATCTTTGAGAAGACGTTTACCTTTTGGAGAAGATGTCTTTTGTGAAATCCCTGCTCTTGGGAGAGACATATTTTTTTTTTTATAAACATCTTCTTTGTACTAGAGACATCTCTAAGAATATGTCTATCTTTTTGGGAAGACATCTCTTTTGAAGGTTCCAAAAATAAAAATTCTTGTTTTGATGCTAGAAGCCTCCACATGCCTTCCAACAAGTCCCCATATGCTCTAGAACCCCATGAACTCATCAAAATGAGCCAAAAACACCTCCAAACATTCCAAAACATCCAAGAATATTCATCATAAGAATTCAGCATAAAAACACACACAAAAACTAGGCACACATGTCTAGGTCTTCACCAAGCATGAGACCTACAAAATCAACTTGTAGGATAAGCACAAGGAAATTAGAAGAGGTGTTCCTACACCAGCTCTCCCACAATTTAAAACATGAGATCATCTAAATAAGGGAGTAGGGGTAGAATTGATTTCCCACTCAACAAGTTTGGTCTGATGGACCCATACCACATCATTAGAGGATTGATCCTCCTAATGGATCAAATATTCATGCCTATTGACTCCCTGAGTGCTAGAATATTTTCTTTACTTGAGTACAATTACCTTCTTCTCCATTGAAGGCTTGGATTAATCAATAGCCTCATTCAACTCATCAATGCTTTCAAAACCAAACCATGTTACCAACAAAAAAATTAGGATTTCGTTTGTCCTCATTCCTATTGAGGACTCTCTCATCAACCTTCTTCTTAAGATTTAATTTTACTTGTGGATGGAGATCCTTCATCTCTTGCACAAAATCAACACTAAGATGAGCTTCATCATCAAAGTAATTGAAAGTGTCCACCATCCTTGGGAAAAATCCATGGTTCACCTAAAATGGGCTTTTTCCAATAGTAACATGAAAAGCATTATTATACAAAAATTCAGCATGACATAAGAAGTTTTTCCACCTGTTTGGCTGTCGATCACATAAACATCTCAATATGTTTAGCAAGGATTTATTCACCACCTCCATTTGGTCATCAAATTGTGGATGATATGCACTAAAAAAATTCAACTTTGTCCCTAATATCTTCCAAAGGGACCTCCAAAAATGACATGTGAACTTAGAGTCTTTGTCACTAACAATATTAAAAGGAATACCATGTAATTTCACAACATGCTAGAAAAATAGATTTACAACATAAGAGGCATCACTCACCTTCCTACATGGAATAAAATGTGTCATCTTAGGGAACTTGTCTCTTTTGATCTTTGGAATACCACTTACAAACTCCATTAACATACTTTCCAATGGAACTTTGGAAATTGGTAAAGACGTATAGTGTCCATCCATACCTTTACCTCCTTTGAACTTCTAATATGTCAAGCATTCCTTCACAAATTTTGAAACTTTCGTTGTCATACCAGGCCAAAAATAGTGCCTACCCTCAAGTTCCAATGTTTTATCCCTACCCATGTGACCTACCATGCCACTACAATGCTTTTCAAACAAAATCTTCTTCCTAAAATCATAATTAGGAACAAATACCTTTCCAATCTTAAATAATAGTTTATCTTGAATATGATAGTTCCTCCATTGGTTATCCTATTCATCAACGGCTCCTTAAGACTCATCCAAATCTGCCCAAAATCAACATCATGCTCATATAAAGAAGCAAAATCACCCATACCTTCCACATGAGGTATGATAAAATTTACCACATGCGCCCTAGATGATGCATCAGCTACCACATTATCTTTTCAACTTTTGTGCTTCAACATAAAATTAAACTCTTATAACTATGTAATCCATTTCATGTGCTTTGCACTTAACTTCTTTTATGAGTTTAGAAATTGAAGTGCTTTGTGGTCCACCATCAAGGTGAATTCTTTGGGCAACAATTCATGTCTTTAATGCTTGATTTATTGAAGAATAGTGTAAAAATCCTTCTCATATATGTTATATTTTTGCCTTAACTCATTGAACATTTTAGAAAAGAAAGCAATAGGCCTACCATTTTGTGAAAGTATCCCACTTATGGCAAATCCACTTGCATCCACCTCCACATGAAAAAGCTTCTAAAAATCTAGAATTTCAAGAACCAGCTCATTGGTAATATTTTCTTTCAACAAGTAAAATCTTCCTTGGGTTTTGTTAACCCACCTAAATTCCTTATTTTTCTTCAACAAAGAAAACATAGGCTATGAAATGCCACTAAAAGTTTTGATGAACTATTTATAAAAACATGCTAAACTAAGGAATGATATTACCTCCTGAATATTCTTAGGAGTTGGCCAATTCCTTATAGCCTTCACCTTAATAGCTTTCATTCAAATATGATTATTAGAAACCACATGCCTCAAATATGTGATTTCCCTCTTAAGGAAATGAATTTTCTTCATGTTGATCACCAATTGTGCCTCCTCTAACTTCAAGCACACTATCCTCAAGTGATCCAAGAGCTATACATCAAAATAATGTCAAGATAGATAATACAACAGTTACCAATCAAGTCCTTCAATACATCATGTATCAACCTCATGAATGTTGTAGGTGCATTCATGAGCCCAAATGGCATCACCAACTAATCCAATAATTCATTTAGTGTTTTGAAAGTTTTCTTTCACTCATCACTAGGCTTGATTCTAATTTGATGGTATCCACTATTCAAATCAATTTTTCTAAAAATTTCAACATTGGTAAGGACACCAAGGATATCATCCATCCTTGGAATATAAAACCTATACCTTACTATTATCCTATTCACTACGTTGAAATCAATGCACATCCTCCATTCTCACTATTCTTCTTTGGAATTAGCATCACTAGAACTACACAAGGTGAAATGGATTCCATCATGAAGCCATTTGTAAGTAACCACTCTACTTTCCTTTAGTAAGCTCTCTCATTTGGAATGGTTGCACTAGGAATGAAATCAATTTGATATTGTACATTCCTCATCAATGGTAGTCCATCTATTTCCCCCTTGAATACCTTTGGAAACTTCTCCTTTAGGCCTAGCACACCTATAGGAAGTTCAACTTGCATGGTAAGTAGCAACTGTTGTTATAAAAAAAAACCAAAACTAGTTTCATCATGTTGCTTAACATATTCCCTCTTTCATAGAAGCATTAAGGAATCATTAGGTGGGCTTTGCTACCTCACTTGTTCAGGTATCATAGGAATCAAATCATGGATTCCATCAGGTCTAACAATGTTGCACACATTTCTTACTTCATCAAACTAAGCACCATTGTCAAAACTCCAAGGTTTATCAAGAATTACATCAACAAAATCTATTGGAAGCATATCTTACATCACAACAACATGAAAACTTCTAATTTTAAATTTCAAAGTACATTGTTCCCTCACCTATTTGGAAAAAATCTTGGATGAGGATTAGTTACCAAATCCAATCTAGGAACTACCTTAGAAGAAATAACATTTTCTTGGGCTCCCTCATAAATCAAAATATGAATTCATTCCCCACTAAGTTAACAAACTAGCCCCAATCCAAAAAAACAATTTCCTATCAAGATGATATCCTCTATTCACATTCCCCATGAATGCACAAAAATTTAATTCAGAAACATTATCAATTTTTGGAGCATTAGGATTACCTCTCTAAAGAGCTTGTCTTGATGTCTTCTCCACCTCTATGGTTTGCACATCTTTTCCCTAGGATACCTTGTGAAGAAAACATTTCCATTGCTTATGTCCCCATTCTCAACACTTGAAGCAATGGAATTTTGATGAGCTGCTATCTTGACCCTTGCCTCCCTTACTTAGGTCCTTCCTTGTTTTACCCTTCTCATCATCTCTTTTAGTCTTCTTATCTTAGCTTCCCTCCTTGTATTTAGATTTGAATTTTAATCCCTTCTCAGATCTAGATCCCTTCTCCTTCCCCTTAGAAGTTTGTTTGCTTCTATTTCCAAATCCACCTAATTTTTTCTTAGCTTTGAGTGTCAAATCATAAGCCTCATCAAGTGTTTATGGATCATAAAAGGAAAACTCTTGCTAGTACATCATTTTGAGACCTCCTAAAAAGATTGAAGCTTGCTCAAGCTCCTCTCAATTTACCTTAGCTTGATCGAATAGATCACAAAATTTGATATAAAATTATTTGACATCCTTGTCACCATGTGTTAGGAATTTTAACTTCATAATTGTTTCTTATCTTTTTAAAGATTGTTCAAATTTTCTTTTCAACCTGTATTTCATCAAATCTCAATCTCTAATAGGCTAACTATTTCATCTTTTATAACCATGGAACTCCTTTTTCCACCATGTAGAATCCATACCTTATAATCTAGATTCAGCAATAGGTACCCTTAAGTTGTTTAATACCTCTTCCAATAAAAAATGTTTCTCAAGTACCTTCAACCAACTTGAAAAAGAATTGGTTCCATATACACCATTGAAAGTCTTCAACTCTACATATGGAGGTCTTAAAGTATTTTTAAATGTTGTAGCAAGCCTAGCCTCATCTTCATCATCAAGCTTACTTGAAGAAGTATTAAGCATCACTAAAGCCCTTGGAGTTATAATTCAAGGAATAGGATTCCCTCTCATTGGAATCCTTTTTTGATGGTTTCATATAGTTTGTTTCCAATGAGAGCTCTCATTGGAGTTATTTCATGTAGATGTCTCTTGTGAGAGCTCTGTTCTTAGGAGAGACATATATGATTTTTGAGACATCTTCTTTGGAATGGAGACATTGATACTTCATGGTAGACATCTCTAAGGAGACATCTATCTTTCAAAGGAGGCATCTACTATGAAAGCCCTGCTCTTGAGAGAGATGTCTACTATTTTTTGTTGACATCTTCTCTAGACTAGGGGATGTCCACACTTCAAGGGAGACATCTCTAGGAAGATGTCTATCATTTTGGGGAGATATCTCTTTTAAAAGTGTAAAAATTAAAAATGCTTATTTTGATGCCAAATGCCTCCCAATAAGTCCCCATAGACCCTGAAAGCCCATGAACTCATCAAAATGAGCCAAAAACACCTCCAAACATGCCAAAACATTAAAGAATCTTCATCATAAAAATTCAAAACAAAAATGCACATAAAAACTAGACACACATGTCTAGGTCTTCTCCAAGCATGAAACTTCCAAAAACAACTTGTAGGACAAGCACAAGGGAGTTGAAAGAGGTGTTGCTACATCATAAAGAAAACTTGCTAAAGACACTCAATATCCAATTAGGATTTTAGTTGTAAGATAAGAAAATTCTCACTCCAATTGATTACCTCTAATATGCTCTAAGTTAAATATTTTACCTTTTATTTTTTACCATAAAATTTTTAGCATTTTCTTATTAACTATTTTACATGTGTACCTAGCATTAATTTACACTACTTCAAATGCGATAGGCCATGTCTTTAGTCATTGTATCCCTTGGAGATACCATCCTTGTTCTTTTATATATTTAATAATTACTCTAAAAATTTTGGTTTACTTAGTTTTTATCAAATTTTGAATATAGCTACTGAACTGATAGAGAGCTTCAAAATTTAAGGGAAATAAATTATATTCCAAACGTAACATAGAATAAGGTGTCATATTTTCAGCTTTAATTCATCTAATTTTTACACCTTTTCAATAGCTTGCTAATTTTTTTGTACTAAGGCCTAGTCCCATATAACACATATATACAACATTGTAGGATAAATAACATTCTTAAAACATTTTCTTCTAAACTTTCAAGCCTATAATCATGATGTTTTACATTTATTTTTAATTATACATAGAGCCTTAATTCCTTATGTGATTCTATTCTTAATACATTTATCACATCTAGAGTTACTCAAACAGTTAAAACCTAAGTATCTAAAGGAGTTTCCTATTTCTAAATTTTTAATCCCAAATTTAAAAATATAATTTTCATTTCTTGTACCCTCTATCATCATGTTTTTTTTCTAAATTGACTTGTAAGCTAGAATATAAAAAAATTATCTCAAATTTGAAACATATTGTTTATACTTTTTGTAGATATACAAATTATGATGGCATCATCTACATAGAGTAAATTCACTAGATGAGATTATAACTTGCTTACATCCTTATAGTTTTCTATAGATATCCAATCATGCAACTAATCAATAAAGAAATCAAAGAAATCTAGGAATAAAGAACATCTTTGCTTCACTCTAAGTTTTCTCCAAAACTAAAAATTATCCATTGATTTCTTGTCTTTGAGCTCAATGATGACTTTCTCATATAGCTTTGATATTATTACCATAAATTCTATAGGGATTTCTAATTTAGTTAGGAATAATCATAATTTTTTTATAAATCAAAAAATCATATGCTTTTGCAAAGTCAACATAGAAAATAAATAATTTTCCATGAGGCTTTTTATAGTTTTGATGCAATATTTGAGTGCAACCAAGTGGATAATTGTAAAATATTTCTACTTAAAACCAACCTGACTAACTACTCTGATGTTATTAGTTACTACCCAAGTGCTAAGGTTTTTTAAAGTTTAGTGTCTAACAACTTAAAAAAGATGTTACATATAATGATCATGTCATAATTGTTCAAATTATTTTTATCTTGTCTTATATACAAAGATATTACCTTGCTAATGTTTTATATGTGGTGTAAGCCATTTTGTAAAATTATGTTTAGTTACTGATAAATTTCTATATGAACAAAATTTCCTATCCATTTAAGCAATCTAGCATACAAACCGTTATTATGAACGAATTTTTTAGTATTTGATGAGTAGCAAGACTTCTTAATGTCCAACTGTATATGTCACAAAAATATTCACATAGGAAAAAATCATAATTTTTGGATGAAATAATATGAACTCTAGATAGTTAATATGAGGCTCATTAATTGATGTATTCTTATTGAAATTAGTGGTAATCAAAGTATATGATTTAATTCACAAAAAGGTATAATATCTCATGATGTTGTTTGGTTGTCAAGTGGTAAGAATAGAACATTATAAGATAAATATTAATTCTAATTAACTAGAAGAAAATGAAAAATAAATTTAATCTAGTCTAATGGTGGTAAGCATCTATTCCTAATCTTCCATTTATGTCGTAGGCTCATATAGTTGTTACTAGGATTATAAAGTAAATCACTACTAGTTGAATCAAATGATATTACGACTAGGTTACCAAGTAATTGTACTTAGTGATTTAGGTTAGTTGTACTTAATCCACCACATACTAACATATATTAGAAATGTAAATGACATAAAATTGTAAATGATAATTAAAAGTTATGTGCATATAGAAAGTAAATCTATGCTATGTGAGATGTTGCAATGATCATAAATAGTATTGATCTTTATTATTATCCATGAAACATGTCTAGATATACTTCACTCAAAAAATAAAGATGTTGTATAAATACTTGAGATTATACTACAAGTACTCAGAACTAACTATATATTTAAGAAAATAAAGTACAAAATTTTCAATAAGAATGGATTAAAAGTAATGATTCAATGAGATGGGTGGTTGGTATTTATAAACATGACTAGATCCTAATACATCATGTCAATGATAGCATAGGTGGAGATACCATATTGTAGTTATGATATCGTTGATGTAATATTATTTATAAATGATAAATAGTTCATCATACTCCTATGACTAATTAAAAACTCATCTTCAAGTTGGACAAAAGTAGGATAGAGCTATAAAACTATGGAGGTGGTATAATTGATTACCTTTTCAACAAATAACTAACTAATTGACAAACTAAACTAGAGTGCCATGTAGCATCCTACATTCAAGTGTGTTAAAAATAAATAAAAAAGCATTTGGGTACCTAATAAGAATTCAAAAATGATTTCAAGATATTTAAAAATGGCTTGTTATAAGTATTCTATGACACTTGGTAGGGTGGTTCTTCATGAATCAATTGTTGTTAAGGCTACTTCCCCAAAGTTGTGAGTCCTTTAATATTGAAATAATCAAGAAAAGCTCTTAGGTTTTCTTCCTTTATCCATAGATCATTGATTTTCTAGGCTAATTTAGTAAAAGTCTCTATTTTTGGCACTTTCCAAGGATATGGTAGTTGTGAAACTAATTTACTTTCCTTAACATACTAGGTTAGAAATTAATTTTTCTCAATATCAAAAGTTCTAACTTATGCCTAGAAATCCTAGTAGTCATTCATTTTTATTTCTATATTGGTTGTGAGAACTCTTTAATCATGGTAATTATCCTTCACTACTTGTAATTATGCATTAGCAATATTAATATTTTACTATGCTTCATTTCTATCCTTGTATTCTTTCCCATACAGAAAATGCATTTTTGCTAATTGTTATTTCAGTTCATTTCTTAACGTACCTACAACTAACATGGCCAAATTTGCATATCTTCATTTTGACAATTTTATATACTAGGTTATGTCTTCTATATATAATTCTTTCATTTTCATCTTGACCTAATGTACTTGTGTGATGCTATCAAGGATGAACTACCATCCAAGTAATTATTGTATTACTATATTAATTTTGGATTTGGAAAAATTGATATCTTTTTAAAGTTTTGATTTTTTCATGCCCATAATCTTTTGAAATGTTATTCTAATTTTGCATGTCTTTTATCTTCATTCTACACAACAGTAACTTCAATGGCAAATTTATGATACAAGACACAAACTTCTTCCATCAATAATTATCTAATTTCCTTGGTCAATTTATTTAAATCTCAACTAACTATAGCAAATTGTTGTCATAGATGATTGATGCTTTTCTCTAGTTGATTCTTTTTCTTTCCACATTGATCATCCTTATATTATCAAGAATAAGATTTTGATCTTCCTCCTCTAAAGTAGCAAAGGCTTTTATATGATCATATATTTTTTCATCTATAATATAAGAATCTCATGTTTCTTTTTCTTTATCTATTTCAATTTAGTGCTACATTATCATAAGATGGTTAACTTGCTCTATTCTGAATTATTCTAACTATTTTGGTGTAATGTACCTAACATAATTTGCACTTGGATCCTTAGCTAGGCTAATTTGCTTTGTAATTTCTAAACTTTTGATTTCGCATATTATAGGCATGTCTCTACAATTACTAGCTTTCCTTTGGTGTATCTCAACTCTAACTATACATTAGTAATGTTATCTGGCATATCAAAAAGTTCTTCCATAAAATATGAAATATACAGCAATTTCTCTAGAGCATTTTCATGTTGATTTGCATTCATAAGTATTTTTTCTTTATCTTGGACTCCATTAATGATTTGAGCATTCTTGATTCTAGTGAATTATATTGGAGACACTATAGGAAAATCAAGGGCTTCTTTGATATTATTTGTAATCAACTTAGCAACTTCTTACAATTCCTCATGTTCCATAACCACTATAGTTGCATCTTTTTGAGTCTCTAGTGTTATATGGAATGTAGAAACATTTCAAAATATTGATGCATTCCAATTATCTTATGGGACATTTACTAGAATTTGACCTATTTTTGGATTTAATGAAACTTCTAGTAAATCCTGTCTTACTTTGTGAACATTTTCTCTAAGTCCTGGATTTCCCAAAGAATAGTTTCTATAAGTTCTTATAGATGACTCATAGTGGGCCTCTAATCTCTTGGTTCTTTTTCTAGAACATAAATTCTTGGATCTGTACTTCCTATTTTTATTGGTGAAACTATATTTGCTTAGGCAACCATCTCTACTAGTGTGCTCAATGACTCTTTTGTTTGATTCTTTTTTGGAGGCATTAGTTTTATCATCTTAGTATAAGATGTATTTTGAGCCCTTATGACTATGTCATTCATTTATCCAAAAATTATAGTAGTTTTGTAGATCTTCTTAATCAATAAGGTAAATGAAAATGTTACTTTACCTCACCATGTTTCTTGAAATTAGTGCTCAACTTCTAAGAAAAAAAGATGTGCCAAATTTGCTTGATATATTCCATTAAGGATGGTGCTACCCTAGGCTACATATGTAGATATGCTATTGAGCTTGATATTTGGATACAAGATATAGTTTTATATTTTAAAATAAATTTGTTTTAATAATTACAAGAAATCATATTCTTTCTTCTTATCTCCATAATCTCTTTGCACTGATAATTTACAGGTTACTAGATTTGAGTAGGTAAAAATTGGAGAGGTTGTTGTGCCAATATTTGATAGAACCAATGCAATGATAATGCTTCAATAAAATATGATATAGTAAGTTCTTCAATATTTACTACAGCATCTTCTTGCTTGTTATGCTAAAATTGATATGCCTTGCTCAAATGTCATTTACTATTGGTAGATATGATTAGCTAGAAAAATGATGCATATAACTATTCTTACACTTTCTAAGATAAAAATTTCAAAAAATATCCAAAATTTATCTCTACAATTACACTAGCCATTATAGACTTGGCTCTTATCACATTTTTCTAGTTTTTAAAGACTGTTGACTCTCTTCTTGGCTTAATAGCTAGTAACCTCAATGCTGATGCCTGTAGCTATTCTTGCACTTTTTAAGATACAAATTCCAAAAAATATCTAAATTTTAGCTCTACAATTACACTAGCCATTATAGACTTGGCTCATTTTGCATTTTTCTAGTTTTTAAAGAGTGTTAACTCTTTGCTTAACTTAGAAGATAGTAGCCTCAATGCTTCTGACTATGTTGACTGTTGTGTTTGTGGAGTGGGTTGATGAATTAAGTGGGCTTGTGCTTCTTTCTCTTCTATTTGTGGTTTCCTTAGTGAGTTTCCTCCTCATCCTCCACCACATTCTACTATTGTTCTTTTTACTCATGGTTGTGATGGTTCTCTAGCTGCAAGGTTTTCTTTTGAAGCCATTTGGAATTTCCAAGGGGTCAATAATGCCTTTAAAAAATTTTGAAAATTCTTGTTCTAATTCCTAATGTTTTATCAATCTTTTTGGATATGATTAATGATTGTAAAGAAAATAATCTTTGTTATCAAATGTAATTCTTTTTGTTAAATATCCAAAACTATATTGATAGAAAAAATTCCCAAGTTTGGAAAACACTATTTTTAGGAAAATAGTTAATGTTGGAATTACTACATCAAAAAATCCACAATTGTTTTTTGCAATGTGATAATGAATTTTGAGGATCAATAAAGAAAGACATATTTTAATTTTTTTTATTAGAAAATCCATCAAAATTTTGACATAGTTGCAAGCCCTTGAATTGTTAATAAATTGTTAATTTGTTAGATCTATAATATGCACATGAGTTAGAAGAGAAAACTTAAAAGTTTTCCAAAAATAGATATAGCCATTATTTACTTATTAATTATCTAAAAAATTCTAATATTTTTTTGCAATCATTTTTAATGCTGTGACAGAATCATCTAATGGCATTTTTTAACACATAAAAATAATATTCATAATAGTAGAATTCTCTAATGGTCAAAATTTTATTTGGAAAAATTACATCCTACATAATATTGATGACATTATTGAGAAAATAATAAAGATATTTACTATTCATGAAACAAATGATTTAAAAAATGAAAAATTTCATAAAGAATGAAAAATATGAAATAATGAAAAAACATATTATGAAAGAATTTGAAAGATTTCAAATCAATCAAAAACTGATAAAAATTTAAAATAATGACAAAAATTTATAAACCAAAAACGTTAATATGCACTTACCAATTCTTGATTCTAGATAAGGTACCTCACTTTGAACTAAACTCATGGGTAAGTGTTCAAAAATTGATTGCATATTTCTAAGGTCATACACTACATGTTTTCTGTTTATCATCTTTACTTATTTATGATTTCATTTGTTATCCCATGAAACATTGATAATAATTAGATTTTCATCATTTGGACATACATACCTTGTTGAACCAAATTGTATTTCAATTTTAAAGAATTTAGAGCTTTCTTATTTATGATTTTAGGTTTTGAGTTTCTATGTTTGCTAGTTCTTTTTGATGTACATTTAGGTTGTAATATATTCTTTTGTAGGTTCTCTATTTTGATCATTTTCTTGGGATAGGAGTTAATAGCTAAGTTGGATCTATCCATGCATGTTTTGGATATTTTTATGATCTCATTTCTTAACCATTTTGTTTTTTTGTTTTTTGGCAACTATTGTGCCTTTCTTACACACATTCTTTTTTCAAGTTTTTTTTGGGCAATATAAGGATTATTTTGATGTTCTTAACTTCTATCTTGCAACTACAATCCCCATCATTGTAAATAATTCATAGAATTCTTTGTATTTTCATGGCTCCATGCTCATCTTTCATGGAAATTTCCAAATATAAATCTCTTATTCTTAGCTTAACATTAATTGTGCTAATCCATGCTCTCCTCATAAGGATAAGAAAGTCTCCCCTATCATTCTTCACATTGATCATAAGGAAATTTCTTGAATAAGATCATCCACTAATAGTAGTCATTACATTGTCTACCTATCCCAAAGAAATGGTGACTAATTAATCTACAAGGTCTGGTCTTATGTTACACTTCTTTAATGATAGTAGGGTTCATGCGTTGTACATTTCTAAGAGATTAAATTGAATCCAAAACCTAGATCTAGTAGATATTTACATGGTAAATTTCTAACAATTTGCAAATAAATCAAAGGAATTTTAGAATCTATTCTTTTCATAAGAAGAATCTCTACTTTTATCTAGTCTAATACTATATGAGTCCACATGGTAGTCCTGATGTTCACACTTTAGTTCGAAAGAAGTATTAGTCTATTTAATCAACTTGGAGATATTGAAATTGAAATGGAGTCATATCAAAAGCTCTTGCTTTTGTTGGGATGGGCTTGTAGATCTACTAGTTCCCCTTGTAATTGTAGGATTTATCTTAAAGAAATGATACTTTCTAGATTTTCATTTAGTGTTACTGGTATTATTATTCATTTGTATGTTTACAAATCTAGTTGCACTTTTTTTTGGGACTATATTGGTAGTTTGCCTTATATTGATGGTGGAGAAACTAAAGGAAGTTAAGTAGGAGGTTGTTGAGGATGTTGCATGGTTGATGCGAAATATAAGATTATGACTTATGGAATTATGGGTTGATGATATTTAGCAATATAGCAGTGGTATTTAATATGGGAAAATGTATTCCTAGAAAAAATAGGCTGCTAGATATAGTTTTCTATAGTGATACTTTATCTTGGTGGTACCATCCCTCATGACTATGGGTTATATCATTTTTGGTGGTATTGTTAATGAGTTTGAGGATGAGCCTTATCAAGATATACTATAGTTGTTGTTAATAGGATTATATGTAATTATCTTGCAAGTAAGATAACCTCTTGAGAATTTTTCTTAATCATCTTTAAATTTAATGCATATACCCTTGACTCCTATAATGAATCATGATAGGAAAAAACCCTTTAGGATATTTGTATCTACATAAGTCACACCCATAATTACTTTTAGGACTAGAATTAGTAACCTCTTATACAACAGTAGCTTTTTCTTTAGTCATGTTTCTCTTCTATTTCTTTTTTTTTTTTCCTTTGGTTAGATATTTCTCTATCCTTTCTTCTACTATCTTTAGTGTTGTTTTAAACTTCTTATTTATGAAATCTTATATCTTTTTAACCTTTTCTACAATGTTAGATATAGAATTTTAAATTGGCAAGGTCTTTCTTCTAATCACCTCTTTCATAGATTTTTTCGCTTATGTCTCATAGACCTGAACATCACTTTTGCAAAGAGATGAATCCATATTATATTCTTACACAAATTCTTTCTTCCTTAGTGATGAAACACATTTTCAAGTTGTTGCAACATCGAGTATCCAACTTTGGGGCTAGGACATCGGGTACGTGATGTTGTGGTCTTGATGCGATGTCGAGTATTTGACATCGGGGTATATACGCTGGCCTATAAATATAGCACTTGGGCTCCCAATTTGAATTAGTCTTTCATAATTTTTTCATCATTTTTCAGTCAAAGTAGTGAAGCTCTTGTTGTTTATTTTCTCCAAAGTTATAATATTTTTTGAGTACCCATAAAAGGAGTCTAAGTTTGTACGGTTCTTTGTTCAAGCACAGATTTACCTGAATGCAATAGTGTGACGAGAATAAAAACAAACTATTTTGACAATTATTGTAGCATTAAGAAAAGATTAATATTCTTTTAATGCACTTTACTTTTTTTCTCTTTACTTTAATGCATTTAAATTAAGCAATTTATTTCCAACAATTAATGAACACAAGCATGACCACTTCAAGCATACATAGAGTACTTAGTAACCTAGCAATGCTTAATTTTTGGTAGCCTAGCAACACTATATGTGTTCAGGATGTGTCCAAGAAAGTGGTGTGGTTACTTGTTGTAGGCTAGATAGGCAGTAGATGAATAAGATCTTAAATTACTCCACCTTTCATTCTTGTTGTAGGCAATCAAAATTATAAAACATAAAATAATAAAAATCATATACCTCAATGACACTCAAACCATACCCTTAAACCTCACAAGTGTAGTTGGGAAGACAATGAATGTTGTCAAAACCCATTTCAGTTCCTAGAAGAATTAGTATACTAGAGAACTATAGGTCCATGGAATTCAACTGAATCATGTGTAAATGCTTAAGTGATTTGTATGTTTGGGTGTAGGGGTATCTTACCACTTATCATTGTCATCATTGTTAGGGAAATTTTTTTGTTTTGTGCACTATCTAGAATTTAGTGAAGATTATTTAAGTCATTGGAATGAACCTTAAAGTTACATCACATCTTAAGATTACTACAACAAATTTTCAAAGCATAATGTGATTTTTTTTTTCTAACATAAAATGTCTTCTTCTCATAGGAGCAATTCTCCATCCAAGTCTGATTGAGCTCATTTGCTAGTGCCCCAACAATATTAAATGGTATATGCTCATCTTGATGAGTATATACCCAATTTCACGTTCATCCTACATCAAGATAAACAATTGTGGTGGTGTGACATAGAGGGAAACATTGTGTTTCCACCTGATCAATATGTTCCTATAATTTTACCAAGCACTTTTCCATCTTAGTCATCAGAAACATCTCCAAAAATTATCCTTAGTTTGATAGTGATGCCAATGATGAGTGGTAAGATATCCACCTGAGTATGTTGTGCAAGATAGTGATGCCAAGGATTACCATCCCACAGAGGCATAATGTCTCCAGGATTTCCAGTTAGAGCAGCACTATGAATATTTGAAAGGAAAAGGATTTAATAACTCTTCATTCCTGCTATACCAAAATGATGGTGGGGAACCATTCTTTGGGGGTTTTCCATTCAGTGAAATTCCTCTTTTTGGCTTTGGTGATGGAGGTCAAAACTAGAACTTACAGTCCATAATTCACAATCTTGGTTCTAGTAAGAATGGATCTAATGATAAAGAAGGATCCAAAGAGGCAAATAAGGGCAAGGATGCAGAAAACAAACAAGATCGTGATCATGATCATTGAATAGGTGGTAGTAGGCACCATGATGGTGGTGGTTCTTCTTTCTCTTTCCCTTCATTGTCATCTTCTTCTATTTCTAGCTCTGATCTTGACTACAAAAGGTGAGATGATGATGGAGGTGACCAAAATAACTAATGGGACCAAAGTAACTGAAATGACCAAAATGACCATCAGGAAAGGCAAGAACAAGGTCGTAGACATTCAAGAAAAGCACATTTCCATGAATGAAGGGGTAGCAGAGGGCATCGTAGGCACCATAATCAAGGCCTTGATGAGCCTTTACTTACTACCTAAAGTATGTTGAATATCATAGAGGCAGTATGTATTCCAATAAGGCATGTGAAGGATAGTCAAATAAAAAGGCTAAACATAAATAATATTCCTTGGTTCGAAGAGGGATATAACTCTGATTCATAGAACGATCTCCAAGCTTTTCAAGATGCATGTGCCTTGCGAAACATAGAGAATGAGTGGAAAAAAATTAAGTTATTTCCATAGATTCTCATGAAAGAAGTAGAGAATTGGAATTGATCCTTAAAGTCAGAATCTATCAAATGATGGAGTACCATGCTTGAATTGTTTAATGAAAAATATCAAATGTACTCCAAAGTGTACAACTTAACAAGGAAAATCTAAGGATTAAACCAAAGAACACACAAACCCTTCAATGCTACCATTGGTCAATATTATTCCTTAATGCACAAATTTCCTTGCCATGGTTATTCTCAACTAGATCAACTTTGCCACATTGTAGATGGGATTTGATCAGAAACGAGAAGAACCCTTGGTGTTTATGCCCAAGGGTGATTATCAAAATTAAGTGCTTGTTAGATATAAAGATTAATCGAGTAAGTAGCTAAAGAGGAGTGTGAATTAAGAAAAAGAGAAAGTCTAGAAGAGTACAACCATGAGCCTTCCATCTGCAAGAGGGAGGTTTAATTCTATGATAGTGAGGAAGAATCTATATCTGATGAGATGGCAAATAGGAAAATCTTGCGACTCCAAAAATTTCAGTCTAAACTTACAGCCAAGGTTGATCAATTATGGGACTCTATGAATAGTAGATTTCAAGCTATCCTAAAAATTGCTCAAGAGTCCAAAGAACAAAGTATTGATCATAAACCTAGTAGACATAAAGAAGTTCAAGGTGCCTATCACAATGGTAAGGGCAAGATTGCTATGATAAACAAGGTTGTGGAAAGCAAATCAAATGATGATGGTTGGTGTGACATCTAACAATATATACATCCTAAGGGATGTTACCCCATTTTATCACACTTATAGGAGTTTGGGATGTATGCCTTAAATCCACGACTAATACAAAGGCAAACATCCAGAAGATTACCTTATCCTTAAGGTAATTTTAGGTAGTTCCACTAGCAACAATTGTATTATCAAAGTGGAGCTACACTACAAACTTATGAGAAATATTGACATTGGTAGTGACCACAATCATGGGTGCTGGCACCACCAAGGTAGCAATACCCTTACTAGTAGCTTGATTCATATGGTTACTACGTTCAGCAACCACTATCTCCATATGACTCCTCCAATCATGTTTCTTTTTTCTAGTCGCACTACCACCCTTCTAATTATTATTCAACTCATTCTCCACACAAAAGAAGAAATACCACCTCTTACCCTTATCCTTCTCTTATCCTTGCACATGCTCCTCCTTCACCTACATAGATACCACATGCTCCACCTATGTAAGGTGAACTGCCAGCTCAACCATAACAACACAATGCTACCAGGGTTGTTAACTTACAACTAGTTAATCAACCAAGTGGTTCAAATACTTGATCAAAGAAAAGACTTTTCTTTCAATATCGCAATCCACCTAGGCCCTTACACCCATGGTTGACAACCCTACTCCTACATCTTCCTCTATATCCAATACCTTCGAGTCCTCTTCAAACCAAATACCACCTAGGATCCATACTAGTATGCTTACTCATGTTGTATTTGATTGGATCCATGTTGGAAACCTTCCCAGGAAGTTAGTAGATCCTGGAAGTCCTTTAATTTATTTGTAGACCATTGGGAATGAACTATGTAAAGCTCTTCTCATCTTTGGTTTTAGTGTAAACCTGATCTCCCATGAGATGTATATTGCATGGAACCTTCCTCCTTTAAAGGAGAGAAATATTAGAGTATAATTGGCAAACCAGTCCATTACTATTCCATTGGGACTGGTAGAAGATATTGTGACCATTTTCTATGGGTGGTCTTATCCTATTGATTTCCTAGTGATTGAGGTAGAGAACTACAAAGGGAACTTTTCAATCATCATTGGAAGGGCATGGCTTAGCACCATTGATGCCAAAATGGATATAAGAGATCTTTCCCTAAAAATATTCAAAGAAAATGCATTTGGAAAGATCAAGAAGAAGAGAGTTCCATGCATTATGTATAGTAATACAGGGTACAATTGTGTGAAAAAACTTTGGGCTGTAAAGCAAGCATCTATCTCTACATACAAGCAATGTGCACTAGAAGTAGAAATTCAAAGGTGTCTATACATAGTAGCGACAAAATAGGAGGGCACCTAGCAGCTGACCATTGATTCTAAGAGTAGCACACTTTGCATAGAACTGAATGACAGCCTCACATGTGCATATGTCATAGGCATGGATGAACTAGAGCAAGTTCATCACCAACTCTATGATGATGCAAATGATGATATTTGTTGGGGAGAGTTGGAAATTCCTAAAAGTTTCATGCAAGAGCCCGTTAAAGTGAAAATGCTACCAACCATAATGGAATATGTGTTTTTAAAAAATGGGAAGCCAATCATAATTAATGCAAATCTTGATCCAGATCAAAAAAAAGATGTTGTAGAAGGTAGTTGAAAAATGGTCAGTAGCTTTTACTTGGTCATATCCTAAATTTATAGGGATTTATCTTGGGATATGTTAGCATCACATCTACACTGTATAAACCATGAAGACAAAAAGACAACCATAGACGTGATTGAACCCCAAATTCAAGCATATTTTCAATGAGGAAATTAAAAAACTCCTCAAGGCAGGGTTCATTTATTCCATTACAGATAGTGAGTCGGTTAGTCCACTCATAATTGTTTCAAAGAAAGTTGGCAAGTGGTGGGTCTACATCGATTTCCAGCTAATGAATATGACAACATTCAATGATCATTTTTTTAGTACCATTTGTTAACTAGGTGGTAGACAAAACATTTGGGAATTGCTACTATAGTTTTCTAGATGGCTATAGTGGCTATAACGAAATTCAAATTGCACCAGAGGACCAAGCTAAAACAACATTCACAAGTTCTTGGGGGACTTTTGCATATCGCAAGATGCCATTTGATTTATGTAATGCTACTACCACATTCCAATTCTTGGTTCTAAAAATTTTTCAATAGCAAATTGGTAGTGGTGTGGAAGCCTTCATGAATGACTTCTCCACCTATGGAGTTACATTTAAGCAAGCCTTGGACTGCCTTGAGCAAGTACTGAAATGATGTGTTGAGACAGACCTTAGGCTCAACTTGTAAAAAAGTCACCTAATGGTCTAGGAAGGCATTGTATTTGGGCATAGAATATCACAAGAAAGAATTGAGGCAGACCCTAAGAAAATAAGGGTCATCCAAGGAATAACCCACCAACTAGAAACTATCAAAGATGTTCAATCATTCCTTTGACATACTAGCTACCACCGGTGATTCATAGAGAATTTCTCTAAGATCACAAAGCCGGTAGGACTAACAAAGAAATATGCTTCCTTTGTCTAGACCGTAGAATGTGAAAAAGCATTTGAATAGCTAAAAGAAAAATTTGTAGACACTCCAATCCTACAAGCACTTGACTAGTTTAGACTATTTCATGTTATGATCGATGTATCAAATTATGCCTTAGGAGTCATGCTTATGCAATTAGATGACAAGAAACATCCATATTACATCCACTATACTAGCCAAAGCATGATGGGTGCAGAACTAAAGTACACTACTATAGAGAAAGAATTGATGGTAGTGGTGTTTACTATAGAGAAGTTCAGGCATTATGTGCTTGGATACAAGGTGTTTGTGCATATGAATCACAGTGCCATCAGCTTCTTGATGAACAAGCCAAGGGTGAGTCCCCATGTCATATGGTGGCTAGTGATCTTGTAGGAATTTGATCTTATGATGGTAGATCGAAAGGGCACTGAGAATATGATCACTGATCACTAGTGATGCAAAAACAAAGAGGAAGAAAGCTCACTATCTAATATGTTTTCTGATGAACTCCTCTTTGCTAGGGATATAACTGAATAATTGCCCAATGAGCTTAAATGATATAATGGTATTCCCACCTATCTTCTCATCCAAGAGATGCCACAAGGGTTGGACCATCGAAAGAAACAAAAATTTCTTCACTAGCTAAAACACTTCATGGAGATCAATGAACACCTCAATAAGGTGTGCATTGATGGCCTGGTTCATTGGTGTGTCCCTAATACCAATTAACTACACATTCTCTAGGATGCTCATGAAGGTCCATATGGAAGACACTATGCTAAGAGATGCATAACCATTAAAATATTTATGGCAAGGTACTATTGGACAACAATCTTTAGGGATGCTCACCATTATGTCCACTCTTGTGAATGATGCCAATGAGATGGTCAAATGACTACTTGAATAGAGAAACCTCAACAACAGATTCAACCACTAGAATCCTTTGACATATGGGGCATTAACTTCATGGGTTCCATCACACCCATGTCAAATGGAAAGGCATACATTATAAAAAATATTGACTATTGCACAAAATGGGTATAAGTAGCAGTTTTCATTAACTATACATCTTCTACTACTACTTAGTTTGTACAACAAAATGTTGTAAATAGTTTGGTGTGCCACATGCATTAATTTCTGATAATGGAACTCACTTTATAGGCACTACTTTTCGAAAGCTCATGCAATGCTTAGGGGTTGAACATAAACTCACAACACCTTACTATCCCTAAGCTAATGGTCTAGTTGAGGTTACCAATAAGGAAATCATAAGGATTCTAACAAAAACTATTAATAAGTATAGGAAAGACTACAACACAAAACTCAATGATGCCCGTTAGGCCTACCACTCAGCATGAGAAATTCTTATAGGCTACTCTTCCTATGAGCTTATGTATGGAAAATTACCAACACTTCCTATTCAATCCACGCTCTGTACACTTTCAACTACTTGTAACCCTAACCTTAACTTAAGTCTAGCCAAAAAATAAAGGTTAATGAATCTCAACTTGCTAGATGAAAATTGATTAGTATTCTTATCATCTAAGGAGTTGCACAAGGCCTACAACAAAAAGCATCACGACCTTAAAATTAGAAAAGTCAAAGTTCAATTGGGAGATGAGGTTCTCTACTAAAATCCCACACATATACCTCAACGAACTAAGTTCCAAATGTTGTGAGAAGGACCTTACATAATTTATGAAACTTTTTCTTCTAGGGCCATGATGATTTCCAAACCAGAGAGCCTAGAAAAGAAATAGATAGTCAACATCCAACAAATCAAACCTTTCCACAAGCATAAGCTAACTAATACAACAAGAGCCTCATCAAATGGACAACCATGCTCCATATTTTTGATATCCTCCTTTCAACTTAGTTGTGGGGGAGATGGCCACCCATGTTAATCATATAAGTAGCTCCTCAGTATTTCATCTTTTTGTTTTACACATTATTTATTTTTCATCTTATTATTTTCATGTTATTAATCTTTTCTAATTTTTTTACACCATCACTAGTACATTTGTTATTTCTTGAAAATTTTACACTTTCTTTTATATTTTATTTTTATTTATTTTGATGTGAATTTCTAACTTTTGGTTAATAAGTGCCAGGTACAATGGTAATGCATTGCTTGATGGTGGTATGTACTATTTTTATTATTTAATTATTGGTGTCTGGTTTCTAGCTTTGAATTTCTTTTGGATAATTGGGACATGGTTAATTTTCATGCAATAGGTAGTGAGTCGATAACATCCACCCATCCACAAACTTTATGGTTTTCCTTGTTTTGGAAATATGTAGTTCCTTTTTCATTAATGAAACTTTAATGAACTTTTGACTTTAGTAGTTTTTGGAATTGGGATGGATTCAAAGGTTCAAATAGGGTGTGACTTCAAGGGGATTCAGTATTCTTTATGCCTTTCTATTTGCTTGGGTGCATGTGTGTTTTCATGGATTTCTTACCATTTCATGTTGATCAATAAAAAGAAGTTGAATAAGTCCTTGCATGGTGTGGTTATCATCAAAAATAAATAATGATAATTCAAAGCACACCCCTTTGAAAAAATAAATGAATGCATCTTTGCATGGTGTGGTTTCCATTACAAAAAAATGATGAGAATTCAAAGCACACTTGTTAGATGAAATAATGGACTACAAGCACTAGTACCCTCTAACTAAGGCCCTTTCTCACTTCTTACTTCTTCTCTAATAAGGAACCATGGTTGTTCTGTGGGAGCACTCTTGTGTCTAAGGGGATGGACTAGTCTTAGAATGGTGATGGAAAGTCACTAAACATGGTTGGTTTTGGTTTGGACTAAGGATGAATCCTATCATATCATTTAACCATAAAATCCACAAGGAACTTCATGAGACCTTAATTAGGAACTCTATTCAACTCTCTCTCTTATCCATCTATGCTTTCCATATCTCACCTCACTACTAGTTTCATGTTCTTATTCGATGTCCTAGTTTAATGTGTTAGAATTCTTAGTTAGTTTCTTCTGAGTTTTTGTACTTAACCTTATATAACCATTAATCATCCATAGAGCCCATGGACTCTTTGGTTTGAAGTTATGCAAGAGAAATAAAAGGCCTATGCCTTCTTTGGGAAGGACCCACTTACATATCTTTTGATTGGGTTAGCTAAGTTCTTTACCATTAAACACTCTTACAATAAAATTCTTTTGTTTATCTCATCAATGACATTCAATTTAATAACTATGTATTACACATTGGTTACTAATTCACAATTTTTTTGTGATTGCAATGAGAAGTATGGACTAAAAGTGGGACTATCTTCACCAAGGATGATGTAGCAGCATCTTATCAACAGGATTGTTCATGATCATTGGATCTTCTCTTTTGTTCTTCAACTGTCAAGAGATGTTGGATGTTAGTGTTATCCAAGCTATTCCCTTCTCTTATCATGAACACCCAATTTTGTAAAATGTTGTATCTCTATATACTTGGGCACTCAGAGACTATATGTTCCATCTAAGTTAGTTTATATGTTAGTTAATAATCCATACCTACCTCATATTTTGTAAATAACTTGTTCCTTCTCTTGTACACTCGAAGACGAGTTTTCATTTAGTCATGGGAGTATGATGAAACATGTTTTCTAGTTGCTATGACATCGGGTATCCAACATTGGGGTATATACACTGGCCTATAAATATAGCACCTAGGCTCCCAATTTAAATTAGTTTTTCATAAGTTTTTGATCATTTTTTAGTTAAAGTAGCAAAGGACTTGCAATTTTTTAGTCTAAGTGTATACGGTTCTTTATTTAAGCATTATTGTATCTAAGTGCAATAGTGTGATGAGAATAAAACTATATTCTTTTGACACTCCTTGCAACACTAAGAATAGATTAATATTTCTTTTAATGTATTTTATATTAATGCATTTAAACTAGGCAATTTATTTCTAGTAGTTAATGAACACAATCATGACCACTTCGAGCATACATATAGTACTTGGTAACCCAGCAACACTTAATATTTGGTAGCCCAGTAGCACTATATGTGTTCGAGATGTGTCTAGGAAAGTGGGGTGGTTACTTGTGTTAGGTTAGCTAGGTAGTAGATGAATTAGATCTTAAATTACTCCACCTTTCATTCTTGTTGTAGGCGATCAAAATTATAAAACATAAAATAAGAAAAATCATGTACCTCAATTACACTTAAAACCATACCTTTGAACCTCACAAGTGTAGTTGGGAAGACAACAAATTTTCTTAATGTCCAATTTACTTTCTAAAATAATTAGTGTACTAGAGAACTATAGGTCTATAGAATTCAACCAAATCATGAGTCAACACCTTACTGATTTGTATGGTTGGGTGTAGGGATACCTCGTCGTTGATCACTTAGCTTTCCTCCTTGCTTATAAACTTGATCAATCAACCTTTGTATACAATGGTTTTTAATTTAGAGAACCTTCCCTAGACATACATACTAAGGATCTCTCTTATTTTATTTCTAAATTCATCATTTATGTAGCTATGTTATTTTTTTTAAGAAAAATCATGCCCTAGGTATCTATGCAAGAGTGAAAAATATTTATTCATGGTTATGCCAAGAGAGTCATGACTACCTTCTTTTCATCTTTGGATTTGTTTTCTCAAATTTTATACTCTCAAATAAGTCGAGTATTTGTTATTGAAAAGTTATAGCATTATGCTTCATTGGTGGATAGAGTCTGGTTCTAGAGATTGATACCAAATTTTTGCATCTTTGATCAGTATTTGATGAAACATCATATATTGAGCAAATATGTCAATGCATTCCTATCGATGCATCCCCATTAATACATCCTTGAATATATTGGTGCATATGCATTGATCCTAAGTCATCCAAAGCCTATATATATGCACACACCCTTTACATAGAGACATCATTTGGTTAATAGTATAGTCAAACTCTTAAAGTTTTCTTATGTAATCTTAGCAAATTGTCAATGAGTGCCCACAGTATGGATTTGAGTCAATTGTATAAAATCTTATTTCAGTGGAATTATACTTGGATATATTCTATGAATGGTAATAAGATTGAGATTGATTCATATTTGTTACAACACTTTGACCAAGAATATATTTACCTTTCATGAGTGGCAAGGTACCCCTACACTCAACCATATGAATACGAGTGTTTCACGCGTGATCCAGTTGAACTCCAAGGACTAAGTGCTTATGCGCCTTAATGGAACACTTAAGGTTAATCAATCGTTGTCTTCCCAAACCTACTTGTATTGTCACAGTTGTATGGTTAAGTAAGCTTGAGGTATATGATTTTTATATCTTTTATCTTTTTAATGTCTTATGCTAATAGGGGAAGGTGAAGAGAACTAAGTAACTAAATTTCATTAACTATTCACTAACTAAGTTCTAATTTTCCTAACACTAGTATCTGTTTTGACTTACTGCATACATCCTAAACCAGTGCAATGCTACTATGATTACCAAACAATAATTGTTACTGGGTTACCAAGTGCCACACACATGCTTTAAGCAGTCGTACTAAGTGCACTTAACTAGGAGAGTCAAGGCTTGAGAGAGCTTAATTAACTAGGAAAGCATTTAAACATTCAATAATAATTAATTACTATTTAGCTTAGTCCATATGCTACAAGTTTTATCAAAAAGTTTGTCTTTATTTTTGTACACAAATGTGTGCTCAAGTACAATTTTCTCGAATAAAGATCCATTCACTTTAAGAGTCCTACTACGGGCACATGGAAACTATTCTAAGTTTGGAATGGTAAAACTACAAGAGTTTAGCTAAGGGTCTAAGTCTAAGTTCCTAGAACAAGGAAAGTCACCTCTTATTTATAGATAATGAGATGGGACGCGATATCGTAGGGCGGATGCGATATCACATATGCAATATCACGGCTCATCATACTCCGATGACTGAATGAAAAATCGTCCTCAAGTTCCTTACAAAATATTGGGAAGGTATGGGATTATTGACCTGAATGACACTAATGGTGAATGGGGTGATACATGAATGGATCATCATTACAATACATGACAATATTATTATTCATGACAACAAGAGTGAACACTTTACACATGTGACATCTGACCTTATTTGGCAGCTGAGAGAGAAGAGAGAGAAAAGAAGAAGATGTGTTGCTGCTGATGCCAAGATTGCACCTTTTGTTGTCCATCCATAAGTGCACCATCAATCTTGTTCCTTACATAACTGCTTCAACACCAGTTCATTCTAAGTGTTCCCTCTAGATCCAATCCATTGTTTTATGATTGTCATCTACACACATAACACAGTCTTATATTTGCAAGGGTAAATGAATTACAATGCAATTGATATCTTGCCTCGGTGTAAGGTCCATTGGCTAGGTTGTGATATGGCTAATGTGGATTCTGGAGATATAACACTGGTGACTATCCAAGGTGTACGGTTTAAGAGAAAATCGAAAAAATTGGACTGAGACCCCCATGACTAAGAGCGATCCTCTAGTAGCAATAGAATGGAAAAAGATAAGGAATAAGAAAGATAGAAAAAAAGAAATAACGACAATGCCGATGAAATGGATGTCAGAGATGGAAATGAACCAAATAAATTTTGATTGCAAAAATGTTAAAGGGAAAGAAATTAACTGATGCACCAAATAGGAATGCTAGTGGGTCCTCCCCAAAGTAGGCTCATGCCCCTAATGCCTTGATAATCCTGCATTCAAAGAGTCCATAGGCTCTGAAAATGCCATTTGGAAGTAAGAGTTAAAGTCTTAACCAAAAAAATTTACCAAAAAGAAAACAATTTATCAACCAAAATATAGACTATTGATACAATCAGAAATGAGGTGAAAATGAAGAAAGAATGATGGAAAGAAGAGAATGGAATGGAGTCTCAAGATCAAGGTGGTGTACAGCCCATGGTGTATTAATGGTTAGTGTGACTTAGTAGATCTCATTCCAAATCTAGCCTTAAACAATCTACATCCAGTGAATTTGCATTAATATATTTGGCTAATCCATCCACTTGAAGTAACAAGAATTCTTTTGCCAAAAAGTCACCACCATTCTGACAAAATGAAAAAGGAGAAAGTAGGAAGTAAGAAAGGGCCTTAGTTAGAGGAAACATGTTTGTTTAGTTCCATAACTAGTGCTCTTAGCGCAGATGATTATTTTGTCTAAGGGGTGTGCTTTGAATTCTCACTTTTCTCTTTTTTTATTTTTTCTTTTTTTTTTGCGTGAGAACCACACCATGCAAAGACTTATTATTTTTATTAGCTCAGCTTCCTGATAATGGAGCAACATTGGAATGGTAAGCAAAACTTAAGAAGAAAACATCCAAGCACCCAAGAGAATGGCCAACACAAATGCATCAAATCCCCTTGAAGTCACACCCTTTTCAATCCTTGAGTCCTTCCTTAGTTTGAGAAATGCCCAGTCACCAATTCATTGATACTTTTATTATTAAGAAAGGGACTGTACAGTTCCAAGCCAAGAGAGACCATATAAATTCATGGATGCATGGATGACGTGGACTCATTGCCTATTATATCAAATGAACCATACCTTAGTATCAACATTATAAATCAAAGGTAAAAACCAAACATTAGCAATCAATAAAATATAGTTCATACCACCATTAGGAGCACTTATTAGATGACGAACCTAACAAAATAAACAAACATACAAAGAAATAAAAGAGTATAAATGATGTTGCAAAACAAAAACAAGAGAAGTTAAAGAAATTTGTAAAAAAAATGTGTAAAAAAAATTAAAAATTAACTGAGGGTCTCAAATGATCAATAGAGGTGGCCATCTCTCCCATGATTGAGTTGAAAGAAGGAGATCCGAAATAATGAGCGAGGTTGTCCTTTCTCAGAGGTATTATGTGCATCGACCATTCTAGATTCATGGTAAGGTTTGGTTTATTGCACATTGACTAGTAACCTCTTATCAAAGTGCTTGTTTGAATTTTTTTAGGAATTTCCAACTTCCCCCTACTAATGTTTTCAAGTTAAGGTTTGGAAGTTGGCGACGCTCTTGCTCCAGTGCATCTATGCTTTCAACGTGAGCGTGGGTTGTTCCATTAGTTAGTTCCATGCATGTTGGTGAGTCGCTTTCTTGATCAGCTATCAACCACTGGCTATCCTCTTGTTGTGTGGTTGCTACATATAGGAACTTTTGTATGTTAATTTCTTGGGCACACCGGTTACATGCAGGTAATGTTGAACATTCCTATATGTAATCACACCCTGTATCACTGTATGTGATGCATGGAACTTTCTTCTTCTTAATCTTCCCAAAAGTTTTTTCCTTATATATTTCCAAGGAAAGATCACAAATTCCTAGGCGTGCATCTATAGTACTTAGACATGTCATTTCCATTATTATTGGTAAGTTTCCTTTATCATTGTTTACTTGGATCACTAGGAAATCAGTTGGGTATGACCACCCACACACAATGGTAAGGATGTCCTCCACCTTTCTCAAAGGAATAGTGATGGACTAGTTAGCCAGATCTAAGTGAATATTGCTCTGCTTTAATGGAGGCAGGTTTTAGACTTTATACATCTCTTGTGATATTAAGTTGACTCTGAAACCTGAGTCTAGAAGAGCTTTACATGGTTCATTCCCAACGACTTGGAGATAGATTAAAGGGCTTACAGCGTCAAAGAATTTCCTGGGAATGTGGCCCTCCTTAATCTAGTTAGTAGCGGCATGTGTTACCATAAGCATGTGCATTGAGCTCTGTTTTTTATTTGATGGGAGATTTGAAGCCTTATTTGATGGAGAAGTGGTCAGAAGATCAAGTGCTTGTGGTTGTGAGAGCTTGGTTGGACTGTTGGTTCTGAAGAAAGGTCTTCTCTTCATATGGTTGTCAGAACCAGTAGCAGGTTGAATGTTCATAGCTCTCGTAGCATTGCATTGCTGTAGTTGAGTGGGGAGTTCCCCTTGCATTGCTGGACGGGGTGGTAATAGAGCTATTAGTGTGAGAATTATGGATGGGTTTAGAGGATGGTATGTCTGTAGATTATCTCCCCTAGGAGAAGGAGTCCTATAATACACCCAAGCTTGGTAGTGATGTTGTGGTGTCACGTGACCAACAAAGTCATGTGGAGAGATTGGCTGCTGCACATAATAGCCATATGGATCCAGTTTCCGGTAAGGGTATTGTTGCTTTGGTGGTGGCATCCCCCATAACTGTGGGTATTTCCACTATTGGTGTTGCTCAATAGGTTGTGGCATAGTTCCAATTGGATAATATATTAAAGGTTGGTGGAACTGCCTTGGGTTACCTTGGGGATAAGGTAACCGTCAGGGTGCTTGCCGTTTGTTAAGTCATGGGTTGAGTGCATACACCCCAGACTCTTGTAGGTGTGAGATTACTGGGCAACATCACTTAAGATGGTCATATTGGCATATCTCACATCCACCGTCATTGTCTATATCAGAATTCACAACCTCTTCGGTGATGGCCATTTTACCCTTACCTTTGTTACGTGCATTATCCATGTCCCTCTTTTTCTTTTTGTCATAGTTACTACCTCGCTCCTTAGACTCCTCTACAATTTTAAGAACAGTTTTAAATCTACTATACAGGGAGTCCCACATTTGGTCTACCTTTGCCAACACTTCTGTTATTAATTTTTGGAGTGGCAAGATTTTTTTACTCACCATCTCTTCGAGTGGTGACTCTTACTCCTCCTCACAGAATCTCACTCCCCTTTTTCAGAGGGAAGGATCTCGATTGTACTCTTCCATACTTTCTCTCTTACGTAGCTTCCCTTCTTCCTTGGCTACTTTCTCTAGCAATCTATGGACTTGATGTGACATAAGCTCTAATAGTCTCCATTGGGCATATGTTCCAAGGGTTCTCCTGGTTTCATGTCTAAGTCCATCTACGAGATGGCATAGTTGATCCCGTTGTGCATAATCATGGCCTAGGCAATGATGTAATAGTGCATAATAACGATCCATGGTAGCATCCAAGGGTTCATGGTTTCCTTGCTTCCATCCTTGGATTTGCTTTCGCAGGTTGGACACTTAGAAGTACATTTGATACTTATCATTAAATAGTTCTAGCATCATACTCCACCTCTGAATAGATTCTAGTTCTAAGGACCAATACCAGCTTTCTGCTTCTTTTACCAGTGTCCTTGGGAACAACTTTAGCTTTTTCCATTTTTCTCAATGTTTTGCAAGGCACACACATCATGGAATTCTTGTAAGTCGTTTTGAGGATCAATGTTGTATCCCCCTTCAAATTGTGGGATATTTTTCATATCTAACCTCTTGATCCTACTATCTTTTTCGTGCCTTATGGAAACTCTTATGGCCTCCATGATATCTAACATGCTTCTAGTTGCAAGTAGGGGTTCTTCGTGGTCATTTTTTTCATAGCGTCTATGATGTCTATGCAGGTCCCTACTCTCCCTTCTTCTATGTTGTGATTCTCTAGAGTTCCCTAATCCTTGTTCTCGACTCTCTCGTCAGTGTTTCTCACTCTGTTTACCTTTATCCTCATGGTTAGGTTCCTTATGACTGCATCCTAATAATGAAGGAGAGGGTAAATGTGACAATGAAGGTGAAAAAGAAGGAGAACCATTGCCATGATCATGTTTCCTACCTTCTCTTCAGTGGTCTCAGCCCTGATCATGATTATGATTAGAATGCCCACCTTTATCATGTGTTTGTATTTCCTTGTTGAACACTTTGTGTTTGTGGGGATCAAAACTAGGGTTGTGAACCATGGAGTGGATGTTTTGATACATCACCTCCTAACCATTATTAGGAGGAGGAACATCAATTGGTGGGGAACCTGTTGAAGTAGTTTCATCACCCTCAATTTCGCTTAAGACATGCAAAGCATTATGGGGATATTTACCCTTTGAGGATGTATGATATCTCTCCTGTTTCAAGTTCCTCTGTGTTGGCACACTTTGGCCATTTCATGGAATAGAAACATTGTGGGATCGATTGCAATAAACTATTATAGAGGTGACGATTATAGAAATAGTTACAGTGAAAATTTTTACTGCAGCCCCATTTGAGTGGTTCTTTCAGAAGATGGAACCCTTCCATCTTCTGCCATCTTTTGTGTGGCATTCTAAATGCAAAAGATGTATGGTGTATTGACATTGGCTTCTCCTTCAACATGGACTCTGCTCTCTCTCTTCTGACCACATCCTGGCAGGAACTGTGCTTGGACATTTGGCAAGGGGAGCTGAATCCAGAAATCATAGAACCAAATGTACAAGAAGCGGTGGCCACAAAATTAAAAGCTGGCCTAGAATCGGCAAACATACAAATGATACTGATATGCAAGGATGTTCTCCTCTTGTACTAATATCTACTATTGTTGTTGCTATGGAACCAATACAATTTGGATTCTATTGTGGTTACTCATCTCCTACGCAAGATGAAATGATTGAAGACCTTGCCCTAACTTTATCTCAATTCTCGCTTTTTGGATCCCTGTTTTCTACATTTCATTTAATTCTTTAAATTTTCTGAGGGAAAAGTGGGCAAAAATACAAATAATTTGAAATGTCTACTACTCCAAAACCTCCAAGGCTACGTCACTACTACTGAGCTAGTTAAGACTTAGGGCGCAGGCCCTATGCAACCACGATAAACGCCATGGCCCCAGAGGCCCTGTAACATGGATAATAAGTTCCAGCCCTCCACCGAAGCCATGGCTGGACATGTACATGGAATACCTTATCATCACATTTCTTGCAATTGTAGGCATTTCGTCTTGAAATCAGCAGATTCCAAATGGGAAAAACTCTGCCACCATGATTGCATTCATTGATTTTGTCTAGCAGAGGAGGTATACTGACATTGCCAAAGGAGTGGCCGCAGTGTTTAGAGAGGCTCCAGAATCTATCGTTGCACCACATTGGGTTACCAGGCTCCATAGTGGTTTTGAGTTTCTAGAGACTCAAACATTTGGCTTTGGACCACATTTTTGATATCGTAGCTGAGATTTCCAAACTTCTAGAGCTCACGCATTTGTACGTAAGTTTTTCCTAAGGAGGTTGTTTTGCCGGAGGAGTACGGCAGAGGTGGCGCATTTCCTAAGCTTTGCTCTCTGAGCCTTGACTTCTACTGTTAATTGAAGAAACTGCTGAGTTTGGAGCATGGAGCCATGCCAGACAGAATAACCAGTAGAATTAGTGCAAAAAAATGGAATGAGCAATGACATCAAGAGCATCAAAGATGGAGGAGGCGCAACGTGGTAGGGCCTTGTTTTAAAGTGGCAGTTTTTTGTGAAATCCACCATCTTTTTGCAGTTACCCAAAATAAGATTCAGCAGGTATGCATGATTTAATCTAGAAATCATTTCCAGTGATAATGAAGATGGATGTAGAGCTGACGCAGCGTAGCAAACACACCAGTCCATCGATTAAGGGAGTAATCCACAGGTTTGGCGGTACAACCACTTCCATAAGCCTCGCTACTTGGACCAACCCACATTATTTACAAGCCACATGGCCCCAATATTCTCTTTATTTAAAAATCATACAACATTTATTTTGGGTTTTGATATAAATTATTTAATTACTAATGTAAGTTTGATAGCCCTTGGTTGTATACCAAGTATTAATATTGATTTAAAAATTTGTATATGCTAAGGAGTTATATTGAATAGGTATCCAATAGGACACTCGGTCACCATAACTTTTATGTCTATAGTGGTAACTTTTTGTGGAAATTATAAACTCCTAGCCTTAATCCCATGATATTTGTAACCACCACCAAGGCCACTTGTCAACTACAACCTATTTATCTCCACAATGGCCACTTGTCAACTACAACTTTTTTATCTCCATGGTGACCACTTGGCAACTGAATGAAGATACTTGGCAACTGAATGAAGATTTTTGGCAATTGAATAGGACACTTGTCCATTGTAGCCTTTTTATCTCTATGGTGGTTATAGCCACCCAAGATATTTTGTAACTTACCTAACTACCTTTGAACCCTATAAAAAGGCTTCAAGGGTCAAGGAGGAAAGATCATCACAAGGGAAATATCACACTTTTGAGAAGACATTGGGATCACACTTGGGAACACACTTGGAGCTCTCACTTGGAGACACACTTTGGGTCTTGGGAGAAGATCATTTGTAAAGAAGAAAGTGTGAAAGATTGCTTGTAAGATGACTTGCTAAAGAAAAGATTTCAGCCTCTTTGTCATAGTCCTATGAGTTATGCTTATTCTTGTTTAGCTAGTGGTTTAGATAGTATCATCCTTGGAAAGTAATTTTGGGATTTTTAGATTGCTCTTATTGTTCTTGTTGCACGATAGAAATTTCTATTAAATTTTTGCCATAGAAGTGCTTGTGTTTAAAAGCCTTAAGAGCATTTTAGTAGTAAATTTTATTATTGTGCAACGTATAAGAACTGCTATTGAGATTGTTGTAAGAGAGCCTCTGCTTGTAGTCATGCCATTGAACGATTCAATAGTCAAGAGGGTTCAAAAAATATTTGGTATTTTGATTGGACCAAAATAGCTTCCTTTTATCTTTAAAGTGAATCTCCGTGGTATTTCAATCAGAAATTGTCAAGTCTTTTGAAGGTTCTATTGAATGCAATTGTTGACGTCTATTATCTAGCCAAAATGGAGTCTCATACGTGGTAGATTACACAACAATTTTTTGGTAGGATAGTAGGATTGTCTTGAAGAAATTGCTTATTTGAGCCTTGGAAGTTTGAACAATTCATAGATATTGAATTTGGAATAGCTTTATTGCGAATTGTTTACTCGTGTCATTTTACCTAGTTTAAACATTTGAGGTCTACACAAATCTACTTTATTTTCTATCTATTTCTATTGAATCTTGTTCTATTTCTAGTTTTCTTGTGGAACTATCTCTTTCTCTAGGAAAAATTAGGAGTAGATTCGCGGAGTTGTGCTCAAATGTTTTTGCAAAATTTTATTTGTTACAAGTAGGTATTATAAGGATTGCATAGACTAAGCAATTGAACAAAATAGGAACTCTCAACAACTCATAGTCGTTGGCAAAGTTGGATGAATCTCTTTAAGATAAGTCATTTGTAGTTTACACATAAAGCAATCATTTCATATTTCACAACTGCACACCACAACAACACACACAGATACTCACATTAACTACTAAGTTTATTTGGAAGTATCTGGGCCTTGGTGTTGCCAGAGACTAGCAAGCACCTAAATCCTATTCGAGGACACTCATTGGCGGTCGCATCCCAAATGGTTGCCAACACTTTGATGTTGTGCATATGTGGCATGGTGGTCCCTTATGTCGTGATCACATGCAACATATTCTGTGTATAACTGTGACATGCCTATTCGTGTGAGAGAACAAAGGAGCATGTTGGAGATTGATCAGTCTAGAGGCAATACTATGTTACCCTCCAAGTCTCTTCAATGTAGTTGTTCATCTTGATGGAGAATAAATTTAAAGTTGGGTACATACTCATTGTGAAGAATATATACCACATGGAACTATTGAGGCACTGGTGGATCTTTGTTACATGTGTTATGTCGCCGACTATCTCTTGTGTTAGTCCTAGGCGGTGAAGTGCTTTTGTGCAAAGAAGAAGACATTTTTGTCTTATTCAGTGTGTTGTTGACCATTTTATTATCTTTTCCTGATTAACCCAAAGGGTTCATTCTAGCATCCCAATGATATGAATGATTTCCTATGTTCTACATAGCACACAAATAACTAGGTCCCCAACAATGGTGCCAATGATGAGTGGCGAGGTACCCCTACATAACAATACGAATTTGAGCATTTCACGTGCGATCCAATTGAACTCCAAGTACTAAATTCTTATGCACCTTAACAAAACACTTAAGGTTAATTAATCGTTGTCTTCCCAAACTTACTTGTATTGTCACAGTTGTATGGTTAAGTAAGCTTGAGGTATATGATTTTTATATCTTTGATCTTTTTAATGTCTTATGCTAATAGAGGAAGGTGAAGAGAACTAAGTGACTAACTTTCATTAACTATTCACTAAGTTATAATTTTCCTAACACCAGTATCTATTCCCCCTTGCCACACACATCCTAAACCAGTGCAACACTACTGGGATTACCAAATGCTAATCGTTACTAGGTTACCTAGCGCTACACACATGCTTGAAATAGTCGTAGTGAGTGCACTTAACTAGGAGAGTCAAGGGTTGAGAGAGATTAATTAACTAAGAAAGCATTTAAACATTCTACAATAATTAATTACTATTTAGCTTAGTCCATATGCTGCAAGGTTTATCAGAAAGTTCATCTTTATTACCGTACACAAATGTGTGCTCAGGTACAATTTGCTCGAATAAAGATCCATTCACTTTAAGACTCCTACTGTGGGCACAAGGCACATGGAAACTATTCTAACTTTGGAATGGTAAAACTGCAAGAGTTTAGCTAAGGATCTAAGTCTAAGTGCCTAGAACAAGGAAAGCCACCTCTAATTTATAGATAATGAGATGGGACATGATATCAAGGATGTGATATCACGTATGCGATATCATGGCACATCAACCTTCAATGCAATTTACTTTCTATGTACTTAGTTGATATTTACATTTTCATGCATATTAATCAATTGAAGGAATGAGCAAGACCACTTTTGAGCATAAGCATGTGTTTGCTTAGTAATCCTAGTAGTGTTATTGCTTGGTTTGCCTACTAGCATAATACTTGGTAATCACAACAATAGTATGTGAGTTCAAGATGTGTACGACAAGCTAGGAATAGATTCTTATAGACCTTAGGCTAGCTTAGAACTTCTCTTCTTATTATCAGTAGATTAATTAAATAATTAATTTTTATGTTTTTATATAGCCTAGCCATAGTCACACAACATCAATAATCATATGCCTCACTTTGGACTAAACAATACATGACAAAGCTACCACTAGTCCAAGTGAGAAGATAATGATTTATGATCAATACTTAATGATCTAGATGTCACACTAGTTCTATCCATGGAATTCAACTAGATTTCACATAAACACTTGTGATTCGCATAGTTAAGCATAGGGGATGATCCATTGCTCATCATTGGCACCATTTCCAAGGATGGTGCTAGTGATCAAGACTAGTTATATTATAAATGATTTCTATAAAAGAATTAATGATTTATCTTTTAGGAAAAATTAATATTTTAATTCTCACACATATTATTAACTAAAAACATGTGTTCTTCACATTGGATTGATAGTTCATTATATATGAAAATAGTTGTAGAAGTAATGATAGGATCTATATTAAAGAGAATTGAAGTGAACCACTATAAGAAGGGATCTCATATGCTCATTTTGACTCTTCATACATTCAAAAACTACGTTTAGCTATCAGAGACAATCCTAAAGGGGATGGAACAAATCCTAGAATAAGAAGGGCCTCAAGGCCTAAGACCTCTAGCAAATCTTAAAGAGATAAACCAAGTGATCATAGGAGGAGATATAGAAGCCATGGTGATTCACCTATTTTACCATTTTTCTCTTCATCTTTATGATCTAGTTTTGATGAAGATGAATGTAGGTATAGAGATACATCTTCACTAAGAGGTCAAGATGAAGATAGAAATAGATATCAAAAAGCAAGATACAAAGTATCTAATGGAGCATAAATGAGACTATCACAATCAAAAAAATAGAAATAAAGATTATTACCATGACATGCTCAATAATGATGAACCCTTGTTGGCTATTAAAAGAATGATACAGATTAGGGAGGCAATTAGAATATCCCATACATATTAAAGGGAAAGCTTCATCAAAATACACTATAATTATGATCCACAACATCATTTACAAGCCTTCCCTGACACCTATGTCTTGAAAAATATTGAAAGTAAGTGGTAAAATCTTAAGCCCTTCCCTAGGATACTAATAGAGGAAGCTAAAAGTTGTATATATTATTAGAACCAAATTCAATCCACTAGTAGTCCATAATGCTTGATCTCATCAATGAGAAATACAAAATCTATTCAAGAGAGTCTAATCTATGAAACAAATCCAAGGATGGAAGCAAAACAACCATGATTTCCTTAATGCAACCTTGGGTAGATACTATTCTCTACTACACATATGTATAGGCCATGGATTTTCTCAAAAAGAATAACTCTATCACATCATACATGGGCCTTGTAAAAAACTAAGGAAAATAATTGGGATCTATGCTTAAGAAAGATTACTAGAATTGAGAGTTCATCCAATACAAAGATTGATTAAACATGTGCTAAAAGAACAAGGAGAGCTATGTAAAATGAAGAGTGTAGAGGAATATAATTAGGATCCAATCCTTTTCAAAAATTAGATGCACATTTATGATCAAGCAGAATAAGTAGCTCTTGATAAGTTGATTTCACATAAAACCTTGCTAATACAAAAGTCTATCACTAAGATTAAATCAAGGGTAGATAACATGTAGGAGTTGTTGGACAAAAAAATTATAACCAACTTGAAAATCATAGTGGAGAAGGTAAAGAAAATAGGATAAAATGATCAAAATAAGAAGAGAAAAAAAGAAGAAGAAAATAGAAAAGAACACTTATCAACAAAAAGAAAAAATTAGCTATAGTAGAAGAGGTTGTAGACTCAGATTCAAAGGAGAAGGATGAATTTGACATTTGTCAATAAGAATATCCAAAGGGCTATTGCTTAGTTATGTTACATATACAAGAGTTTGGAGATTTTTCTTTGCATTCCAAGTTCATGAAAAGAAAATGCCTAGGAGATTACCTTATTAACAAGGCAAATATTAATATTCCTACAACCAAAAGTACTAGCTAAGTAGGACTCCTCATTAACCTCAAGACTACTCTCAAAAAAAATGGTAAAGCCCACAGTCATGGAAGATGCCATCACTAAACCAACAATATTCTTATTGCCATCTAGATCCTTATGAATATTATGTTCAACAACTTGTTTTTCCAAATGGTTCTACTTTCCATGCCTCAACTCACTACTATTACCCTCCTACATACCATTAACCTACAACATCTCCTTTAGAATCATCACTCCATGTCTCTCATCATCCATCACATCCTTAATACTCTCATACTTCCCTCCAATGTATGCCACCAACAATAATGTAGGAAGGATTGTCACCATAACATCAAAAAAATAATGCTACTCATGTCATGAATATACAAGTGATTGATCATGTTAGTAGATCTAAGCATCACTCTCAAAAACATTCTTTCTTTAGGATAGTTCCCACACATATGAATAAAACTAGTAGATCTACTAGCTTATCAAGACTAGCACAAGGCCAATCTGGTGCAACCTCCTTCCTCACAAAAATAATATCTCCTAATGCTACGTAAAAGAAAATAACCCATTATCACTTTAACACAAAACATAAAAGATGAACCTATCACTATGAAGAGACAAAAAATTCCATCTATTACTAATAATGACAAAGGATATAGTTGTGAGTTAAAAGTTCGAAGGGTTAACACAATCCCTATACCAACCCACAAAAAACTTGAGGAACAAGTTTGTATACAAAATTATGTTTACACAATAACTACTAAACCAAAAGGCACCCAATGGTTAGAAAATCAAAATACCAAACCATTTAAAAGATACACAGAAACATCCAACCCATTTATTAGTTCTTGTCCTAAGAAAATGAACCAAAAAAAGAACTTAGAGAATTACATCTTAGACTCTGAATGTACACTAGAAAAAGACGTTAAAAAAAGAGATCCAAGAACTAAAATAGAAAATCAAAAAGGAAACATATCTAGATCCTCTAAAAATAAAGAATCCTCTAGTCTAGCTAAATATATGTCTTCAAATGATCAAAGGCTAATTATCATCAATGTTACAAATGCTAATAAGTGAAAGCTTAAATCATTAAAGATGATAAATGAGAAACTTATGATGTATAACCAAGGAAATGTGTAGTTCATTTTCTAAATGCTTTTCCATGTGTTTAGTCATAGAGGAGATACTTCACCTTGAATAAAGAATTGATAAGTTCATTTTCACTTTTCATTTTATAATTTTCTTTTCCATTTTTCTACTTCTTCAAAATTTTCCTATTCTTAATACATTTTCCATTTCTTATTATTTTTTCTTTTTTCTATCTTTATAGTTTTATCTTTTCTTGAGTCATTTCCTTTGTGTTTTATGGATATTTACTATGTTTTGCTAATAATGTTGCCATTCATGATGCAAAAATCAACAACATGTGGTCGGTCCAATGCTATTAAGATGATTGGATAAATATTCATATAAAGTAGTGAGACCACATCATCCATCTCTCTAGCTCTATAAATAAGAGGTCTTTATGATGAAAGTAATATAGTTCTTCCTACATGAAACTAAAACTAACTAGTAATTATTGTACCTTAATATGGTTCGAACTAAGAACTAAATTCTTTCATCACCAAACTCTAAGACTACTTTCTTCTCTCTCTTTTTCCTTTTCAAATTGATGCTCTTTTCTGTCATTTTTGTAAACTCATGATGGTAGGTAAGAAGGAGCACATCAATGCAAGGCCATTGTTAATGGTATGGACTTGATCTAGAGCTTGGAAAAATAGGTATGACGGTCATCTTAATAACAATTGACAAAAGAACCTATTTGTGGAAATGGATTCTTGTGTTAGCATTAATTAAGTGTTAGTTATTTATTATATTAATTTAGCAATTAAATTACTTTATTATTTATTCTTGATTCTTAGATGAATTAATTCATAAAAGAGGAAATGATAAAAATCATATATCTCAGTTACACTTAATCATACCCTTGAACTTCACAAGTGGAACTGGGAAGACAATGATTTTAATGGTTAGTTTCACCTCCTAGAACCAGTGCACTTAAAAACCTGAAGTGTTTGGAATTCTACAAGATCATTGAGAGAATGCTAGTGATTCATATGGTTTGGTGTAGGGTATACTTGCCACTGATCACATGGAAAAATAAATATAGATCTAGAAAACTAAATATAGATCTTACTTCTAGGTTCATATGATGATAGACAATGTATTATAAATGAATATGCTTACAAAGTAAAAAAAGAATGTTAAAATATAAAAGTAACCAGGAGGAAAATTAATAGGAACTAGAAACAATCCTTGAGATGCAATCAGAAGATCAATAGTGACTAAAGAGAAGTTATGTTACCTGAGTTCTTTCATTAATATATGTACATGATTAAGATCTCAACCAAAAGATAGAAACTATTAGAGATGAAAAATTGGCAAAGTAAGGAGAAAGATTGAATTAGATCCAAGTAAAATCAGTGTGTGTTAGGAAGACATGATTTTGACAAATTAATTCTCTTTTTATAATATCTACATTTAGTATTTTAAGGTGATTAATTATTGGTGTGTACCTGCCCCAAATCTCTATTATACTCTTTAGCTAACTCTCTTTTATGTAGTTCTCCTTCTTCTTTTGTTACATTACCTAGTAACCATTAGATTTAATTAACTATTATCATAGATAATATTTCTTGGGCATGCATGTTAAGGGTCTCTCTCATTTTATTTTGTAATCCATCAATGATGTGCCAAAGTTATTCCTTTTGAGAAAATTTACAACTTAAGAAACTTTGAAGCAATGAATAATATCTATCCATTGCTACATCAAAGGAGTCATATGTACCTTACATCTATCCTTAGATTTTTTTTTTCAAATTTGACATTATTGAATAGGTTTGATACTTATCATAGAAGAGTTCTAGCATTGTACTCCATCTTATAATAGATTCTAGTTCTAAGGATTTGTACTAATTCACTGCCTTCTTAATGAGTATTTTAGGAGACAACTTTAATTTCTACCAATCATTTTCTATGTTTTGTAGGGCATAAACAGCATGAAATGCTTGAGGTGGTGTTTTGGATTGACATTGTATCTTCAATTAAACTTTATAATGTTCTTCATATCAATTCACTTGATGTGACTATTGCTTAGGTGCTTGGTTGGTATGTACATTGCTTCTTTGATATTTATCATGCTTGGAATCACCAACCAGGGTTCTTTCTATTCTTTATATTTGTAATCTTTGTTGTAGTGATGACTCCTTTGATGTTCATAACACTCTTTTCTCATTTCTTAGTCTCCTTTCTCTATCTTTTTCATCTTCTTCATTGTCATTGTAATGTCTTCTTCTATTAGTATGTCAATCATGATCCCTTCTCCTTTCTTCAATATGATCCTTTGGTCTTTGTCCTCCTTTATTTGAGTTTGTAGATTAGTGTGATGAAGAGAATGGAGGAATTTGAGAATGATGCTAACTAGTTCTTCTTTTATGGCTACTTGAGTCATCTCTTGTAGATCTATTTGAGATCTTAGGCCTTTAATTCCTCCTAAGTCTACTATCTACCTCATCTCTTCTAGGAGTCTCTAAAAGGACTGAATATAATTTTGACTTCAAAGGATCTTCAATGTATGAAACATAGGATTGAGAACTAAATTTGAGATCATGATTAGACTTTTTAAATTTATGCGACATATTTTTTTTCTATAAGGATGATTATCTATGATGCCTTTTTTCCTTTTGTTTTTTGTTCATATCTTATAGTTATTATAGTATCTCTTCTTTATTGAGCCTCTATTGGCTGATATGACCTTACCACATTCTTTGTAACTTGGTATACTTTTTGTGGATGACCAATAATTAATTTTAGTATAGATTCTTGGTGAATAGATTATGCTCAATAATCAGGTGGTAGGACAATGTTTTCTTGTAAGTATCACCATTTAAATTATTCATCTTGGTGGAAAATAAATATAAAATTAGGATAATAAGGATTCATATGAGCATATGATATTCTAATTTACATTGGCCCACTTCAATTATCTTCATTATAGTTCTTGTCATTACTTTTGTTAAGGTTAATGGCAAGTGGAGATTTCATTTTATGTGTAGAAGCCATTTTTAAGTCCATTAGCACTTAGGTATATATATTTAAAACTTTTTGTAAGTGTATGAAATATAAGCTTGACAATACTTGATACAAAGAACTGTGTTAAAATTAACTAACTAGCAAACATTGATGCTACCCTAGCAATGATGCCAATGATGAGTGATGGAGAATCCCAATACTCAATCATACAAGTCACAAGTATTTATGTGTGACTAGATCATAATCCATGGATGAATAATGAAAGCATAGTAGTAAGTTGATTATAAGTTCATAATTGTTATCTTCTCACTTAGAGTTAGAAAAGTGTAAAATGTATGGTTTAACTCTCAGTAAGGTATATGATTAGCCAATGTTATAGGACTCTAAGCATTTTAATAGTAAACATAGTGAAAATAAGTATGATTCTATTAACTAAGGTTTATAGAAATATAATGCTATTCTAGCCTATTGACAATAAGTATATGGTCCTAGTTTAAGATACACATCCTGGGCTAATGTAATGGTTACTAGGATTACTAAGTAACTTTACCATTGAGTGAATTAAGTAAAGTCACTGTTGGGTTACCAAAAAACTACACTTTACACTTGAAACCAATCATACTTATTTCAGCCATATTAATGAGCATTGGAATAGTAAGTGACTTAGAAAATGTAAATGACAAAGTAAAACTAAATGACATAGAAATGTAAATATATTCTATGTGAAATGTTACAATAATGAAGCACAATCTCAATCTTGATTATCATTCATGAATTGTATCTAGGAATAATATACTAGAATAAAGGTGTTATTCAACTATAACACACCACACTATGGGCATTTATAACTAAAACTAAGTTCAAGAAAATAAACTACAAGAATTTTGCTAATGGTTAAAAAAATGTTATACTTGACATAATGGTGGACTCATATTTATAGGTATGACTATGGTCCACTACACCATATCTAGAACACTATATAGTGAGCTACAATATTATAGTTCATTACATCAAATATTCTATCAACTTCATAATTGAGCATAGTAGTGAGTGGGAGTAGAACACAAAAGGATTGTAGATATTTGAATGTAAAGTTTCTTATCATGGTCATAACAGGGTTTTTGTCTAAAATGTGATTAAAACAACCATCCTACCTATTTGTCCAAATTATAAACAAATTCTATAACATTGTCAATAACATTGCATTATGTTACCCTATCCACCACCATGACATTAGCCATAACCACATGGAAGGACCATCACTTAACAAGAAAAAACTATAAACATGCATTATGTTCATGGTATCAGTAATTAACTATGGGCTTGTGAGTCATGGATCTTGGTCATTGATTAGAGGGATGCGTTCAAGCATAGATCATATGTCTTTTTAACCCCATAACCAATGCTAGTCCTACAAGCACTGCATCTTCAAGCATGGGTCATGTCTTTTTTGTGGTACCTCAAGAAATATTTTTCATATCTTAATTAATTAATTAATTAATATTATTTATATTTTTACTACAAGACTACCTTTAGGTATGGATGACATGTTTTTTTAGTGTCATAGTAAGGTAACAATTTTTATAGAAAATATTATTTTCTAAGAAATTAAAACATATGCAATAGTATATACAAATGGAGTAGTGAAATCCTAGAGGAAGTTCAATGAATCAACAAATATCCTTGATTTCACATCCTTTTCTAATTCCTATTAGTTCTACCCCCTTTTCACAAGGCGTAATGATCATGGATTAATTTTAGTTTTCTTATGATAGGAACCACATTACTACCATGATAAGGACCTCTTATTTATAGAATGAAGGAAAGGGTAACATGATCTCATTGCTATTGCACAATTACTCTTTCAATATTGTGATAAAATATGACATAATCCTAGAAATAAAGTTGGCTCTTACACATAAGAGGCAAATTTATTAATGAAAAATATAAAAATCATTTTCAAATAATAGTAATGACCTAACTGGAAAAGAAAAGAATACACAAAAATAAGAGAAATAATCACTAAATGGAAAACATATTAACATATGGAAAATGTATTAATCAATGGAAGACATAAAAGAACAATGTAAAATAAAAAAGTAAAACATTTCCCTTACCAAGTCTTAGTTGGAAGGGATATCTCCCCCATGATTAAGATGGAAGATGAAGGTATGAGGTAGAGGTTACATGTAAGTAAGTGGCTATCCATGAGTCCTTAAGTGGTTTGACTTGTTGCATGTTAACCAAAATAAGTCTTTTTGAATAGTCAAGATGGTATATTTGCATGGTGCAAAATTTAAATATAGAATGTATGATGTAAGATTCTTTCATACTATTTGAAACTTAGTGCATTAAGATGCATAAATGGGATTTCAATAGAGGACCTTATTTCTTGGATAAAACTTTACTTTTTAGATCCTAATATCATGACATTGTTTGATATATTCCTTATGGAACCCTACAATTTTCATCTAGCACATTAAGATTCATGATGTATTCTTTCTTTGTTAGGCTAACATCAAGGTTAAGCTCACAAGTAGTATTTAGTATACATAGTTCCATTTAAATATGTAATTCATGCAAATTACCATACACTAATTCATATAAAGAATAGCTTATAGGAGGCTTCCATGTGGAGTGATAGGTCCATAAGGCATAATTAAGTTTCATGATCTAGTCTTTTCTATACCTACTAATTACCTTAATAAGGATTTATTTAATTTTTTGATTGGTTACTTTATCTTGATTGTTGGCTTGGAGATGATAACGTGTAGTTTTTTTGTGTTTCAATCATAATTGTCTCATCAGTCTCTTAAAGATTGAAACCATAAAATGGATATCATTATCAGAAAAATGTGCTTGTGGAATACCAAGCCTGTTTGCCATCTATTGTTAAAATAATCTTGTGGTTGTTGTCACAGTGTAGTTAGTTATTATTGCAACTTCTATTCAATATATAATGGTATACTATAATCATGATGGAGGACCCTATGTTTCACATATGGAACCCATGAAATTTATTCCCCATAAGTTCAATAACACTAATTTTTGGATCCATTGTTAAGGATCCTTAAGCTTTTTTGTCATTCCATCATAATATTGACACCTTTCATAGGAACTAATGAATCAATGGAAATCCTTGAAAATCAATGGTTAAAAATATGCTTCCATAAGTATTTTTAGGAGCATTACTTACCTAGTATAGTAGCCTCTATGAGTCTCCACATTATCATCTTGGAAAACTCTTAGTTAATTTTCTTCTATTATGTACGATTGAACCATAGCATCTACACAAATTTTATAAATGTTGCCTTTATCTCATGTAGTGTTTGACCTAATCTAGAAATTTTTGTTTCCTACATTTGTCTCATTCAACAGGAACATCTTGCATGAGACAGTAGGTAATATAATCTACATATCATGAATTAAAAACATCTAATAAAATCACCATGCCTTTTTCAAATAACAATTCATCTAGAAATTGATTGAAACTTGGTTTCTCATTATCCTTATTGTCCCATTACAACCAAGAAAAATGATCTACTATAGCATTCTCAATTTTCTTTCTATCCATCATTATTATATAAAATTGCTACAAAATCACCAGCCATCATATGATATGAGGGAAAATCACTAGCTTGTTCATAATGAATCAAATCCAAGTATGATGAGTGTCTACAAAAATTGGGTATTTAAGCACATAGTGCATGAATTTTTCTAAGGAAAATGCCATGTCCATTGGGATGTAGTTTAGTTATTCACCTATGATACTTCTTCTTGGACAATCGATGTAGTATAGATGTTTCTAATCATCCAATTAGATGAGCAAGATCTTCAAGATAAAATTATATGAATTATTTCATAATATGAAAAGGTTTGAACCATTTATGAGCTTGTAGGATTGGACTTTTTCTACAAGATTTTGTTTTAAAAATTTAAATGTCTAATTATATTCCTAGGTCCATCCAAATGCAACATCCTTTTTCATTAATTCCACTAGTACTTTGATAATCTTGGAGACGTTTTTGATGAATGTCATATGATAGCTAGTTTTTCCAAGAAAAGATCTAGCATCCTTTACTATTTATGATCTCTATGTGATTTCTTAGATCACTCAAATCCTTTGGAATCCACCTCTATTTCCTATCTTGATTCCAAATTTCTAAGAACATTGTCCTCTTTAATCATTAAATGGACTTTTTACTAGTTAAGCTTGAGATTAGTTTCTAAAAAACATTTTAATGCATGCTCAAGATGGTCTAACGAATGCTCAAAATTAGAACCATAGGTAAAGAAGCTATTCATAAAAACTTCCATACCATTTCCAATCTTATTTTGGAATATATTGAAGACTAACCATTGGAATGTTTCAAGAATATTACATAGGTCAAAAGGCATTTTCTTGTGAGCAAAAGTCCCCCAAGAACTTGTAAACATGGTTTTGGCCTAGTTTTCTTGGGATATTTAAATTTTAGTATAGCCAATATAACCATAGAAAAATCTATAATACTCATGGCCTTCAATGGTATATAACACCTAGTCAACAAATTACAATATAAAATGATCCTTGAAAGTTACCATGTTCAATAATAAAAAATTAGTAAAGATCTTCCACTAGTTCTCTTTCTTCAACAAAATGTAATTGGTCTTACCCACTCACTATTTACTATAGGATAGATGAACCCTACTTTTACAAGATCTTTAATTTCTTTCTTGATAACCTACTTCAATTTAGGATTCAACCTATGCTATGGTTATCACTTATGCTTGATTGCATATGCATATGCATAGATCTATCCCTATTATCTTATCATATGATGGAGAAAATATTGTTGGCTACTTGTTAATGCCATTTAGTAACCTTTCTTACTCTTATTTGATCTTGATGTTCATGATTACTAGTTTACTATTTTTTTTGAAACACATATTTAAGAGGTTCATGTAACATTTTAAGTTCAATGTGCTTTGGTTCTATTGTTTCTAGAATTTTCAACTTTTCTTAGTCTCATACTTCTTATTTTCTATTCTCTCCATGGAAAATTATGATTTAAGTTTTTTCATCTCTCCATTTTGTCCATTTATGCACTCATGAGAGCTTCTTTTGATTCCATGCATATTTTGAACTTAAAGATTTCATTTGTTGTCAATCATTGGGTTCCTTCTTACTTAGTGATTGTTGCACATAAACACCATTGCAAGTACATTTATTCTTCATATGATCTACATGCTATGATGACTTTGTATCTAATTACTTAGATTTGCTCCATGTAGTTGCACTTTGTGTTATTGAACATGATGCATGAAATTTGCTTCTTTTGTATGATCTTATGCTTATTTTCCTTGGACATATCCAAAGACATATCTTGAGTTCCTAGCTTAGCATTGATTGTACTCAACTAAGCTCTTCTCATAATGATTTAAAATTCCCTCCTACATTTATCAACATGGCTTATAAGGATGTAAGCATGATATGACCATCCACTAATGGTGATCACTATGTCTTTCACCAATTCCAAAGGAATAATAATAGAATTATCTACAACCTCTAACATGATATTGTTCTTTTTCAATAGGAGTAGGTTCCAAGAATTATATATCTCTTGTGAAATTAAGTTGACTTCAAGAACTAAGTCCAATAGAGATTTGCATGGAACATTTCCTACAATTTACAAATAGATAAGAGAACTTCCTAAATTAGTTCTCTTACTAGGATTATTAGCCACCTTAATGGAGTCTATAATGACATGGACTAACATGATAGTTTGTACAATAATGCTTTGATTTAAAGGTAGCTCTTGAATGATTTGGAATTGAGTTGGTATGGGGTCCATAGCCATAGATGCTTGTTTGGGTTTAGGTGGATTGGCAAATCTAAAGAAAGGGAGCTTTCAAGACTTGTATTTAGAATTTCTTGAAAATTCATCCACTTACAAATTTACAACTTCAATAGTATTTCTTTGTTATATTTAATGTGAAATATCACCTTGCATAGGTAGAGCATTTGACAAAGAATTAGGAGCATGTGGTTGGATGTGTTAGTGAGGATAAGGAACATATGATGGAGATTCATTATATAGAGTGATAAGTTTGTGAAACTTAAGAGAATCATAATTATGAGTCAAGGAATGAACAATAGAGCTACTAGAAGATACAAGCCATTGGACATAATATTTAGTTGGATTTGGTTACTTATAAAGATACTGCTACCTATGTGGTGGCATCCCTCATGAGTATGAATATTGTCATAACTATTAATATTGCTCTTGATGTTGTAGTGGAGCACCACTAGGATAATATTATTTTTGATAATAGTGCCATTAATATTTATCTTATGGATAAGAAAACCTCTTGGGCTATTTCCTTTTTACAAATTTTAGATTTGAGGCAAAGACCCTAGACTCTTAAAGATATGATAGAACTAGGCAATGCCCTTTTGGATATTCATGCTCACATATGTTACAACCTTCATCATCTTAACATAATTATGTTTCTTTCCCTTTTTCTGGTAGTAGTCCCTTCTCATTCCTTTCTTCTTTCTTTTGTCTTTATCTTTAGCTCTACCTTGCTTTACTTTCTTCTCCATAATTTTAAGCACTGATTAAAATTTTTCATTAATGAAGTTTCACATATTATCAACCTTAGCTAAAGTTTCAATACTAGATTTTTAAATTGATAAGGTTTTTCATTGGAATATCTCTTCTAATGATGCTTCTTCCTTTGGTTCATAGAGATGGACCTTATTTTTCTAGAAAGATGGATCTGTTTTGTACTCTATACATTTCTACTTCTTAAGGTCATCTTTCTCTTTTGTCACTTCATCAATGAACCTATAAATGTGATAAATTCAAATTTATGAAAGTATTCCTTAGGTATAGACTTCAAAAATTTCTTTGATTTTATTCTAAAGTCCATCTATGATGTACCTCTTTTTTTTAGAGAAATCATGGCTTGGATATCTATGTAGTAGAGAATAGTATCTATCTATGGCTACATCAAGGGATTCATGATTACCATATCTTCACCCTTGAATCTACTTCCTTAAGTTGTACATCCTAGAGTACATTTGATACTTATCATTAAATAGCTATAGCATCTTACTTAATAGATTTCAACTCTAAGAATTGGTACAAATTTTTAGCTTTCTTGAAAGTGTCCTTGGAAATAAGTTGAGCTTTCATCATTCATTTTCAATTTTTTTCAAGGCACTAGAATCAGGGAAGACTTAAAAGTGATGCTACAAATTAGCATTATATCCTCTTTCAAAATTAAGAATTTTATCATATTTAGCCATCTGATGTAATTGTTTATTTGTTGCTTAGTTGGAATGTACAAATCCTTCTTAATATTGATCATACTTCATATAGCAAGTATGGAATGTGCTCTATTTATGTATCTTATCCATCATCTCTTCCTCCTTTACTATGATGATTTTCTTGATTATGTTCGTCATATCATCTACTATTTGTTCCTTCTTCTTACTCACCTCTCATCCTTGTTAGATCTCAATAATGAGTATGATGGAGAATTACAAGAGCCACATTAACTTAATCTCCTTCTATTACCCCATTGGTTATCTCCTTGTGTTGGATCTTGATCTCTTCTTCCCTTGGTTACTTTCCAAGGATGCACATAGTCACATATTTATCCCATCATCTACATTCAATGGGATAGGAATTTGATAATTAAATCTACTTAATTGATAATTTTTGTTCTTCTTTTTAGACCATAATGTTAATGAAATCGTAGTCTCATTTTTCTTTACTACTTCATGGTATGCTTTTATAAAACAATCTTTTCTATGTTGGACTTTAGTAGGATGGTAGGCCTTAGATGTTTCATCTATCACCTTGTAGTTCGTGCAACAACTTCTACTCCAATCATTATCAATGCTACCATGACCATTGATGGAATAGAATGATTAGGTGGTAATACTATATTGCTTTGTAGATTCCTTCATGGCGTTTGGTCATCCTAGTAAACTAGAAATATGAAGTCTAGATAATAAGGCTTTGGATGTTTGTGGACAATTTTGACTTATTTGGGCATGTTGTCCTTGATTCTTATTATTCTATCATGTTTCATATTAGAACCATCAGTAGGTGGGGAAACTACCCTTCAAGAAGAAAATATCTTTGAATTACCTTATGTGTTAGATAAAATAATATTATATTTTCAATTGATAAATCATTTAAGTTTTTAACATTCATTGTAAATAATTATAACTACTTAGATTACTATCATTAGTCCTTAGTAATGTAGCCAATGATGAGCAACAAGCATTCCTAACAGACAACCATACAAATTGTATGCATATCCAAGTGACTTGATTGTAATCTATGGATTGGACAAGTATGACATCTAGAGAGCTAAGCATTCCATCATGGGATGTTATCTTTCCAATTACATTTATGTAACCCTAGTGCATATAGTTAAGTGTAATTAAGGCATATGATCTTGATGTTATATGGATCATGATAAGATATTTTTTAAATATGAACATTTAAATTAATTTATTCTAAGTATAAAAAATGAAGTTTAATCTACTCTAGCATATGTGTTAAATATCTATTCCCAACTTTCTATACACATCTTGAACTTACATTAACACTAATGGGCATACCAAGTGGCACACTGCTAAGATTACCAAATGTTAATGTATTTATGCTAGAAGTTGATGGTACTGATTTTTTGTATCAAATATGTGATGAAACATAAATCATTAACGAAATGTGTAGTAAAGTAAACATAAAGCTAAGTTGCATTAAAATAAATTGCATTAAGTGTAAATTCTATCTTATCTCAAAGTACTACAATGAAATGGAATAATCTCCATCTTTATTGCTAGTCATGTGATGTGTTCATCTACATAGCATTCAAATAAAAACTTTATTTAATTATTTTACATCATGTTGTGGGCACTCACTAATAATTCTAACTTTGATAGCTACAAACTACAAGATTTTGAATAATCTATTGATCCAAAAGGTATCATAAATCTAGTTAGTACATGCATTTATATAGGAATTTATTGCAATTATGTCAACATTGATGTATCAATGCAATAGCTCCTATTTTAACATTAATAGCTATGTCAATGCTACTACATCGACATGATTGGTCAAAAACTATATGCCCAAGTCTTCTCTATCTTAGATTCATGATGAAGTTCTCTTTTCAAGCTTAAAGGACTTCACATTTATTAGCCTCTATAACATCATCTAGTAGGTATGGTCTCCCACTTCCATCATTATATCTTATGTATATGATGGATTTTCCCACAAAAATTTAACATTTCTTGTTTCCAAATAATACAAAAAAAATGAAAATCATTAAAATCAATCATAGATGATAATATTTTTGTGCGCATAGTGACATGATATACCTTGGGAATTATTGTATCCACTTTTTTTATTTCACAATTATCACATCCTACCTTACCTCCTTCCCTGCCTCACATGCCACCTCCATGTTCTTGCCTTTTCCTACTCCCAAAACCTCATGCAACAAAATAATTGACATTCTTCAATGAAAATGCTTACCTCCAAACCAACATCATCTTTCACATGATGGCATTTTGTCTTGCCTTTGGCTACCATGGATATTCCTTATAGATCCTAATCCATCCTCCCATACTATAAATCTTCCAAATTTTTTATGTCAACGCAAGCTACCTCCTATTATCCTACCTTGTCTTCTTTCCTTCCTTACATACCACATCCATGTAATTTCCCCTTCCTACCCCCAAAATCTCACATGATAGAAAAATTTGCATTTTTTTGATGAAAATGCTCATTTCCAAACCAACATCATCCTCTCTAAAGGACATTGTAGCTTGCCTTTTGCTACTATGGCCAGCCCTCACAAATCCCAACCTACCCTTTCACATTGCAAATTTTCCAAGTCTAGCACATACCTTTGGCCTCATACATTGTTTAAACCCTCTCATGAATTTTCACCTTTTTTCGACTAGCTTGCATGAGATGTCAACACTATTGTTTCCCTTGCCAATGCTGTTGATGTTGTGTGTCATAGCCCATGTAGCCATTGTTGATGCCATACATAGAACCTTTATTTAACACTAAAGATGCACATTTTCTCTACTTCAAATAGAAAAAAAAGAAAAAAAAACCAAAAGTAGTAAAAATGAAAACTACAAAACCACTCACCACAGTGATGATAGGGCATGAGCAGATTTCTCTTATTCTCTAATTCTTATCCATGTATTCCATAATAGGATCCACTTGTATTCTTGTCCCATGCCTTACTCCTCATTATCTCAACATGTGGTGCCATCTCCAAGCACAAGACAAGCCAACACAAAATTATGATAAGAAAAATGACAAAATGACATCACTCATTTCTCTCACTTTTCTTTTTATCATGCTTTCACTTTTTATTGAGTTGATGTGATTCTATGTTTCTCCAACTCACATAAACATGGAATTAGGTTTTCCCAAGGGGTGTTGATGTGGAATCTACATTATTGTATTAACTTTATATGTGACCTCCTAGCTTTAATGCTTGAAATGCCTCACTAATATCCCAAGATATCTTCAAACTCATCCAAATTGACATAAAATTTTCTAAACCTTATTAGCTTAGGTTTGGAGGTAATCTTGAAGGTTATAGCTGAAAAATTTTCAAAATATAGTAGGTGACATTAAGGTCAGTGTTATTGTCATCCTACCTATATTAGCATTATGCTAAGTCACCAAGTTTAACAATCAACAACATTCCCCAAGTCCACAAGCTTGTCAACATTCCCACAACATAATTCTACATAAGTTTAGATATTAGGAAGAATATTAAAAGCTTGGACTTTTCATTTAGACAATACTACAAAATTATTTTAACTCCATGATCACATGAACATTGACACTAGCATTTGTGTCATCATCAACTCCTATGTAACCTACATTGCCTAGTTCTTAAAGCCATAGTTTCCATAATTGAACTTTAGGTTAACTCTACTTAGCTTCAAAGTCAAATTTGGAAACCCTAAGCCTATAAATATGGAATTAGAACCCAAATTGGAGGACCCAATTTCATGAGATCGAGAGTAGTATTTTGGATTTTAAGAGACTAAGGGCATGAGCATTTGCCTTCCTAGCATCTCCCACATGCACTACAACCATCACAACTCTACTCAATATTCTGTGAGCTCAATACAATGTCAACATCAGTTTGATAATTTTTTCGTCACTATACCAAAGTTAGAAATATTCAACATAAGCAGCATTGTTCCAGATTTAGAATTTTTTTAGCTCCAACATCACTTGTAGGACACTTAGTTGAAACAACTCCATTTTGGCTTCAATTTGATTTTAGACTATGCTTGAAGCTTTCCTATTCACATATTCATCATCTAAATGTTTGATTCCACTAATAAAACCTCCATTTTTCTTATAAATTATGCTTTTATTATCAATGTTATCTTCCTTATATTTATCATCAATGCTTGTAGCTTTAGCCCTTCATAGGAGGAAAACACTTTCTATTCATCTAATCAAGCATTTTATTATTCAGGAAGAAAAGGAATTTCTCCATTTTTATCATTTTAGTGATTTTTTATTAACTCTTCCATACTTAGATTTTATTGCACAAGGCTAGATAATCCATTTCCATACTTAGTTTTTATTTTCATCGACTAGGCTAATTGAGTTTATTACTTAGACTCATCATTTTTACTACCATTTTTAGTTCATTGGTGGTAGGCTAAGTTTACATTTGATTAGAAATTTGTATCTCATCATGCCATAATCATTGACTTATTGAAGATTATATCGAATCAAATATCATTTTTTTGCTACAAGTTAGATATTTTATCCTTAATTCATGAAGGTGTTTCTTTGAGGTTAGGAAAGAATAATTTTGTACGAATAAGGATTATAATTATTTTGCCATTAGGACAACTTTATTTTACTATAGCCCTTAACTATACAAGCTTTATCATCTCCAAGAAAAATAGGAGTAAACATAGCTTCATGATAATTAGAAAACCATCCTTTTGTATGTGTAAAATTATATGAAGCACCTGAATTGATATACTAGTCATTACAATTAGAGCTACCTCCACTTGTAACTACATACAAGTATAGAAATTCTTCATCAACATGTTTCTTGGAAGAACTAGATCTAACATCTTTCTCCCTTTTCTTTAGAAATTAAAAATCCTTCTTCAAGTGGCTATGCTTCTCATCATTCTAACACTTTGGTGTTCTCTTGGGAGGATCATTTGCAACTTTCCTTAATTTAGAATAATTCTTCTTACTAGAGGGTCTATGTAATTACTATTTTCTTAGTGCTTTAGTTACCAATGCTTCAGTAGATGTAGGCTTAGAATAGTTTCTTTGAATTTCTTCTATTATTAACCATTCTACAACTTCATCAAATTTTAAAGAGGCACTAGTACCAGTAATATTTTGAACAGTTTTATCCCATGAATCAAGAAGAAATTGTGTGAAGGCAATACATTAATTTGTTTCTTGTATCTATCTTACTACTAATTGATTATAATGGTCTTACAGTGGTATTAGATGCAATGGTGGTATTTTCAAGCATCATTAATAATAATAATTACCTTTTAAGTACAATTTATTTGAATAAGAACTAGATTGATATATCTTACTCATACCATTCAATAATTCCTTTGCAATCTTTTCATCTTATAAATTTATAAGTAGAAGGTTAGAAATAGCTTTACGAATTATTTTCAAAGTTAGATAATCTAATTGATTCTAGTCTTTAGCTTTCATGTCTTCTAGTTTAATTCCAGTGATCCATACATATTGTTTCTTTTCAACTAGCAAACCTTCCATTTTGAGCTTCCAAAGAGTATAGTTGTTGCTATTAAACTTTTCTAGTTCTTTAACATACTTGGCACCACTCTTCATCTTGAAATACTTCTACTTAAAAAATTACAAGCCTTGAAATAAACTCAACTAGAAAAACCCAAGCTTTAATACCATATGTTAATTTTTATTACATCATTAAAGTAAGAAAAATGTAAAAACAAAAACAAAAAACAAATTGCAATAGTTGAAATTAGCAAAAAATTTAAAAAATATATCTTCAAGGGAAACCACATAATTATCTTTAAAAATTCTAGTAATTGCTTCAACTCTTAGCATCCAAGTCTTCTTATTTCATGACTTACAACTAGCTTGAATCAAACTTACATAAGAGGAAGAGATTATAACTTGAATTTTCTGTTAGCAGATCTGACAGCAAAATATGAAACGAGATGAAAATAAAGAGCAATTGAACGACAAGTAATTGCAGACAAATCTTATTATCAACAACGGAAAGAACAAGCATCTCTCTTCATCACACGGAGAGAACAAGAATAACCCTCTCTCTCATGCAATGTGGAAATAACCGGGTTCTCTCTTCATCACATGGAGAGAACAAGAAGAAACCTCTCTCTCATGCAATGTGAGAATTCTCCCACTCTTGTCTTTCTCATGCTCATAATAAGATTATTTTCTGCAATAATCTTTGGTTCAATTGCTCTTTATTTTCATCTCATTTCATATTTCGCTGCCAGATCTACTAACAGTGGTATCGGAGCTCCCAGGTTCATAGTCCGTGGAAGTGTTGCAGATCATGCATAAGAATTTTACAAAATGGCTGGCAAATACGAAATAGAGAAGTTCAATGGAAGCAACTTCACATTGTGGAAAATAAAGATACAGGCAATTCTGCGTAAAGATAATTGCCTGGCAGCGATTGGAGCAAGGGCGCGAGAGGTCACGGATGACGACAAGTGGAATGAAATGGATGGACAATCTAACAATCTACTTATATAAAGGGCATAATACGATACTTACATAAAAACTAAGTTATGAAGTTACAACTCATAATACGGATAGAAGGAGTGTGAAGACTAAGATATAGTCCATCCTAAGTTTGCCCTTCTTTTCTTATTAACTTAGGACTCAAGGGTAATGCCTTTTTGTACTTTTTAAAAATGACACCTTAACAAATAAGATATTACCTACTTTGCAAATCATAGATTGAATTCCAACTAATATGCCTATGAAAAAATATGATAAAAAATTCATATTAAATTTATGTCCTACGGATATCCATAATTACCTGCCTGTTTGTAATTCCTACATATCCGCACAGGTTTAAATGCATGCATAATCCCAAAAGATTTTGGACGGCTCTATTCACAGTTGTTTGCGTTTATTTGCAGATTTTCTTATTTATTACAGCATCCGGCAAGTACGTTTATCGACGAATATATACGTTGGAGAGCGTGCAGGAGGCGCCTTGCAAAATTGCAGCGCAACGTTTTAGAACGCGCTTTCGTTTTTTCCATGCGATGCGAGGCAGCCATGTCCAGCTAAATTTTAACTTGCAATCGTTTACAACTTCCGCGTCTCAACGGTAGAGCAAGTTTGTTTGTTTAACCTCTGCAAAATCTCGTTTGTTTTATACCTCTCCTCTGATCAGTGAGTAGTGAATAGTTTCGTGCGAACTGTTTGTTATTTCTGTTCTGTTGTATCAACGAATACTTTCATACACAGTATGTCAGCATATTGTTTCTTTGTTTTCATGTAACTTTTTCATATAGATTTTTCTGATTTTTTGTTCTCCTGTATTTTTTTTGCAATAGATAGAGTTCTTGTTCTTTGACAGGATTTTCTCAGAAGTGTTTTTTTTTTCAAAGAATTTGAGGATAAAAGTACCTGTTGATGCATAAATTTTGGTCATGCCAACACCAGAAAAATTCGTTTGAGGACACTATAGCCTAGGGCACCTCCTGTATGGGTACGGAAATTCAGGAATAGTCTTAGCTGAAAAGAGCCATGTGACCAAGTGATAGAAAGATAGAGAGATAGAAAACATAGAGAGAGATAAAACATGAAAAAAACTAAAGGAGAGAGAAACAAGAACTAGCGACAGGATGCATGGTTGTGTAGCCACAAGAATCATGCGTAGTTGTGATCAAACATCACCCATGCCCTGCGGACCGCCAACTGCATAAACATCATGGACAAATCCACCGTCCACAACATGTCATTTGTCGAAATAAAAGAAGATAGAGAGAAAATCCACCAACAGGATGCATGGTTGTGTTTCCGCAAGAATCATGTGTAGTTGCGATCAAACATCACCAACGCCCTGCATTGCATAAACAGCATGCACAAATCCACCGTCCACAACATGTCATTTGCTGAAATAAAAGAAGATAGAGAGAAGATCTACCAACAGGATGCATGGTTGTGTTGCCGCAAAAATCATGTGTAGTTGCGATCAAACATCACCAACGCCCTGCATTGCATAAACATCATGCACAAATCCACCGTCCACCACATGCCATTAGCTGAAATAAAAGAAGATAGAGAGAAAATCCACCGACAGGATGCATGGTTGTGTTGCCGCAAGAATCATGTGTAGTTGCAATCAAACATCACCAATGCCTTGCGAACCGCCAACTGCATGAACATCGTGCACAAATCCACTGTCTACCACAAACCATTTGCTAAAATAAAAAAAAGATAGAGAGAAGATCCACTGACAGGATGCATGGTTGTGTTGCCGCAAGAATCATGTGTAGTTGCGATCAAACATCACCAATGCCCTGTAAACCGCCAACAGTTGTTGCCGCACACACTGCCAACCACCCAGAGAAAGAGGAGGTTCCCAGAAAAAGAGGAGGTTCAATCCATGGCTTCACGGCCCTGGCCTCACTGGCCTAGGGCTTCCTGGCCTGACTTCTCCTCCTCTCCTCCCTCCAACTCCATTACCTTGATGGCTTTTTATAACCAATTTTAGGGTCAGGGTAACCCATCTTTTTTTTTCTAATTAATTTTTTTTATTTGTTTATTTTTTTATTCTTCTTTTTTTAAAAAAATAAACAAAGGCCCCATGCCAAGCATGGGCGTGTTGGTACCAACACTTAGCCCTCAACGGAAAAGGAAAAGAGAAAAAAAAAATGGTTAGGACAAGCCCCCAACTTAAAAGGAAAAGAGAAAAAAAATGGTTAATTCAGACCCTCCTTCTAGCGTCAATAAGGTGTTGATGCATAAATTTTGGTCATGCAAATACCAGAAAAACTCGTTTGAGGAGACTATAGCCTAGGGCACCTCCTGTATGGGTACGGAAACCTAGGAATAGTCTCAGCTGAGCATTGTGACCAAGTGATAAAAAGATAGAGAGATAGAAAACATAGAAAGAGATAAAACATGAAAAAAGCTGAAAAGAGCATTGTGACCAAGTGATAAAAAGATAGAGAGATAGAAAACATAGAAAGAGATAAAACATGAAAAAAAACTAAACGAGAGAGAAACAACAACTAGCGACAGGATGCATGGTTGTGTAGCCACAAGAATCATGCGTAGTTGTGATCAAACATCACCAATGCCCTGCGGACCGCCGCAGGGCTTCCTGGCCTAACTTCTCCTCCTCTCCTCCCTCCAACTCCATCTACAGTACCCATCCAATTTTTTGAAGCAGAACTACCACTAAGCACTATGAAAACCTGGAAGGTCAGTTTGATCCTTTGCATCTTCTCAGATTTGGTTAATACGAAGATGGGTAGTTAGCGTCTTTGCATCTTAATCCATGACTGTTTTGCCTTGCAGGGAAAAGACTTGAAAAGTGCAGCTGCAGGGGAACCAGAAGAAAAAAACAAGCAAAGTTGCGTTGGTGATAAGAGAAATGAAAAGAGAAAGATAAAAGAGACAAGTAGTCGGAAATCTTCCAAAAGGGTTTCAAAGTCGAGAAAGCAGGAAACCAACCAGCCTGTGCAGACAAAACCCAAGTCTGCAAATAGTCCTGAGAATAAGCGTGTTACCAATTTCTCTGCCCAAAACCTCCATCTTCGTTACCACAAACTAGATTCAAGCCAAAGCTTCCTCCTTGCATGCAGCAACAACAGCGATTCCGTTGCAATGAAACTGTCACACCCAACTCCCCTTCCAGGCTAGCGCTTGCTGTTGCAGGCTCAGATATTATGCTTATGTCTGCCAAAGAATTTGAAAGACTCCCAGCAAGGTTTGGCGCTCTTCTTTATAATGGAAAACTGCCTGAAGCAGATAAGGAACCATGTCAACTAATGAGTGTTGAGGGATACTTGGGAAAACAGGATCCAATGATGCCCATGCTTACAAACCCAGCAAACAGCAATGGGTTTACAGCTCTTCTGCAGGACGTCATTCTTCAGGGCAATGCTGGGTTTGGGTTTCCTTCCTCTACTGATTCTGCTGATGCTGTGCTTGCAGGAAGGTTTAATAACTGGAACAATGTCAGCTCCTCATCGTCATCATCATCCAAGTATACTGTCTATGATGCCACTGGAAATCATGCGCCGCTTGTCCAAAGCACTGCTATCCTGAAGAATCCTGCCCCTAAGTTTCCATGATCTCATCGCTGCAGTGTCCCGTGTCCAACGGTCTATAATTGAACTTTTTTCTTGCTATTGAGATCTGGACAGTGAAGCAAATATTGAAGAATGCCAATTATGCTTCGATTCTAGTTTTATGATTGGCTTTCTTAAGCTGTGGGAGATGCCTGCATTCATGCTAAAGACTAGTCTAGTTTAGCAGTATCTACGCTGCAAGGCATATATATATTAGCGATATCTTACCAATAAAATAAAAACTTTAGATTTTGAACCGTTTGGATGATTTAGTCTGCATTCTCCAAGTATTGGGTTTCGTGGTATTAATACTGGTTGGTTCCGTTAGACTTTCTGCTTAACTTCATTTACCTTTTTTAAACTTCTGTTTCCTAGATAATTCAAACGATGTCCTTCATTGTTATTCAAGATGGTGCTTGAAGCAACCCTCTGTTTTCCAGTATTAAACTGTGTAACCAGAGGTATGACTTAATTCATTTCTTATTTCTTATTTTAAAAAATGAGGATTGGCATAGAATTTGAGTCAATGCCACTATATTTGTTGTGGGACTATTATGATTGTCTTAAGTTTTACTCAAAGTGAAACAGAAATTGAAATTTCTTCTGGGTGTTTAGTGAAATCAATTTAAACAAAATACATTACTATATCCTGCCTGCAAGTATTTTGTAATTGAGTCAAAGTTTAATTTAATAGTTGGGTATTTTGAACCATCTTTAAATTGCAAGCATGCATGGTTGGTATGCATATACCATCACATATGTTCATCCATACTTAAGCATATCTAGTAACATTATTGCAAGCATACATGGCGGACATGCATACACCATCATATATGTTGATGCCAAACTCTTCCATGCTAGGCACAAGGCTATCTCTACCCTTTATTCCAATAGTAACATAACATAAGGTCTAATTTCACATTACATAGAATTCCAACAGTAACATAATGTTTAATATCACATTACATAGAATCTAATGTTTAATATCACATTACATACAATCCAACGTTGCTTAGGATTGAAGATGATAACATTCCGTATTATTTGGTAATGCACTCAGATCATCATATTTCTTGGTTCCGTTATATCTGCAAGGAGAATTTGCAGATGAATTGGTACGTAGAAGTGCATGAAATATTCAGCAATGTTTGACCAAACAAAAACAACAATTTTCCTGCCATTAATCTCCCAATATTCGCTCTGAAGATCACACAGGGATGGTGACAGTGAACGTTACTGTCAGAAACTCCTTAATTGCCATTTTCGAATCTTCAACCAATTTTATTAAATAGGTCAGTTACGCACATCTAGGTCTTCGTTTTAATCGAGATTCATGTTTCAGCAACTTGGGACGCCATTGTCCAGTGAAGCAACCGCTGGGAATAAAGGAAAAAACCGACATAGCAACAGAGATTCATGCTGATCTCACCAGTGGTCTCAGTGTTTGAATTATTAACCTCTCATTAACAGCCACAATGGCAGGATTTCGGCTTGTGCTTGTCATGTATTATTGGTTCTTGTAGCAGTTTCTGCAGCTAGCAAACAATTCCTGTATTTGCACATCGTTTGGTAGTATTTTGTCTGTAGTCAAAGCTAATGCTGACATTTTCTTAGCTAAAACATTTTGGCGTTCAACATTGCAGCTTTCGCTAGCTTTGAGTATCGTTCTACCTTATTTAAACTATCAAAATAGCATGCTGACATTAAAGCTTATCTGCTTTGTTGCATTGGTAGCGTAAATATCCAGCAAGATCTGATATTTAGTTTGTAGCTTAAATTTGTTGTCATTTTATCACTTTCATGATAATACATGTTACGAGGCTATCCACCTATCGCCCATTGACCTATTACATTCAAAAGTCCCATTTTCCCTTGACCTCCGACGTAAAAACAGATATCACGCCTTCTCCTGCCTGCTGTGGCCTGCTCTGCGGCTGCACTCCGCTTGGTTGCTGCTCTCCGCCCACTGTGCTCTGCCGCTGCGCTCTCTGCTACTCAGCCGTGTACTCTCTGTTGCTCCACCAGTGTCGCTGCCGTAGTGCCATTGCCTTTGCCAGTGTGCTCTCTGCTTGGCTCCATCTTGTATGTTAACCTAGACCGTTTGCTGTTGTTTTTTTCTGTAGAAATGGCGTTAGCTCGCATGTTTGGGTTTAGGGTTTTGCTGTAATTTCAGTGTAAGTAACTGCGACTGACAATTTTGTTTTGTTCGCATTGCATGGCTACATGTCCTGCACATTTTGATTTTTGAATTTTTACAATGCAGGGCTATGCAAGTTGCACTGAAACTACGAATCATGCAATTCTTTGCCAGTCGCATGGTTCTTTTTTTTTTTTTCTGGTTTTCTTAATGCTGGTTTGTGACCACACTTCGAAGCAGAGTTTCGTTGCACTATCATTTTATGTCACTGTTTTTGTGACCTATGCCTTGCACTGTAGTGTTAGAGTATTTTAATTTGTAAATTGCGATCACACTGTCACTTGCAGTTTTGTAGCACTGTTTGTTAATGTCTTTGTATCCAATTGGGAGAGACTTGTGCCTCGCTGTTTATTGAATTTTAATATATTTGAAAAATGCAGACACATTGTGATTCGTAGTTGGTTGACACTTATACCTTGCAGTCTTCTAGGAGTACAATTCTAGGTGAATTGCAACTCATAGTCGTGTAACACTGTTTTAAATGTATGCTAATAATGTTAATTTTAGTGCATCAGACCTATAGTTGGCAAATTATTTTCAAAGTTATATCCAATCATGAGTGTTATAAGAGCCAAAGGCACCAGCAAAAGAGATCTTTTGTGTGAGTAGTTTTATTTTGATATTTAGTTATTTCAAAATTATATTTATACATTTGTTCAACAATTTTGTTTGTGTTATGTTATTCTAAATATTATTGAATCTTTGAAATTGGAGCTATTGCCTTAGTTTGTGAATGTAATGTTCAAACTATTTTGGAGTTGGTCAAAATGTTTGTCCTTTTTAAGAAGTTAAAGAGAATTGGAATATATGATTGGATGACAATGAAAAGTTGCTATGATAAAAATGTTGTTTACAATTTTTATGAGTAGTTGATTGATGGTGTCTCAAATGGGTTAAATACTTTGCAAGCTATTGTACAAGGTTAGAATTTTATCTTCAACACAAATGATATTGAAGATATTATACAAGTTCCATGCAGTAATGAGCCAGTTATCAAGAAATGAAGGTGGAAGAAAAGTGAAAATCACTTAATTCAATATGCCCAAAATTTTAATAAGAGAGATAGCAATTCAAATTACTATCTAGAGTTGTTGTTCTCAAAATTTATGTAGCGGGCTTTATTTTAGTAAAATCAATAAAAGCTAAAATTTCTAACAATGCAATTTTACTGATGTGGGCATTGGATAACAATGAAGGTTTTCCTTTTGATATCTTAGTGACTATACTATATGAGATTAGGAGGTGTGGAAGGACATGGAAACTTCATGATGTTACAGAGTCTCTCGGGTTTCCCATTATTGTGACCAAATTACTATAAAAACACAACATATAGTTTATCCCTTTCCAACTTTAGGATATAGTGAAGTTGGAGCCTGATAGCATTTTCAAGAATGCATCCTTATTTCAGAGGCCTAAAACCTTAATTAATGTGAAAGAAGATGATAAGTCTTCCATCCAAGATGTGTGCCATCATGACAAATGTTATTTGAAAGAAATCAGAGACAAGTTAGATAATGTGATGGAGACATTACATCAATATTTCAAAAGTAATCCATAAAGCAATAGGTAAGTAAAGTTGATATGTTGTTGCATTTGTTATATTTAGAAATTAAATTTTTTTCTTTGTTGGTACCATATTCTTATTATATGCATGAAAAAATAATAATAAAATGCTATCTGAGTTTATTATATGATTTTTTCATCTTGCAGTAGATGCCAATGTTAATTTCAAAACACCAATAATTGATGAATGTGCAACAATTGATAGAGTGATGTAGCTGGTTGTTTCTGGTTTGGTTGATAATAAAGAGTATGTGAAAACATCATTTTTCCCATATGTTGCCATAGGATTCTCTTTTAGGACTTTATATAAAAAAGGATGCAAATAATGGTTGGATAATGACATCATTGATATCTACATCATGCACTTGAAAGAACTTCAAAAGTCTCTTTATGGCTTCTATGAATGTCAGAATTCAAAATATTTGATTTTCAACACTATGTTTCAATGTTATGTGAAGTCCTTTGAGAGCAAGATGCAAGCAACTCAGAAAAACTAGTCGAAACATAGATCAAAGAATAGTAGCAAAAGACATATCATCAATGTTGAAAGTGGTACATTGGTTGAAGAAGATGTTGATGTTTTTGCCTTAGAAGTAGATGTTAGTAATGAGTTTAAAGATAAAACCTGTTGAGATGAGTATTTGCAATTTGAACACACATTCTTTTATCTTTTTTTCAACATTGGTGGACATTAGGCTCTTGTTGTTGTTGATGTACTGACATATGAAATCTTGGGGTATGATTCGATACCTTCTGCACAACATGTTGCAGCAGTCAAAAAATTGATGTTGAAGTATATTGAATGTTTATTTGATGGGGAGTCTAATTGTTGTGGATGTGAGAAAAAGATGAAGAGAGGAGCTTCAAAATGGAATGTAATTCTAGTAGAAGGGCTTCTTAAATAAGAAAATGGATACGATTGTGGAATGTATAAAATTATCTTTATGCATAACTTGGAACTTTGTTAAGAGTTGAAATTCACTTCTAAATTTGTTTTAGCATATTATAAGATCATCATAAGGAAAACTCTAAGTTATCTTGGAGTTCATTAGGTTGGGAGAAATAGGTGTTTGCAGCGTATGCTAAACAAAGATTAAGTGATGTATTAAGTGATGTATGAAAATCCAATTACAGTCATTATCCATGATGCTTTCCATTTTGTTGATGCTATTGTGATGTAAAATGCATCTCTTCCATGATTTTGTAAATGATTTTGATTGTGATGAATATCTATCTCATTTTTATAACAGTATGTGTAATAAATTGTTTGCAATGTTACAATATTTTTAACGGTTTTTTTTTTTGATAACTCATCCTTAACTATGTGGCATATGTTACAACTAGTCTCATACTCATGATTATACAAAAGGTTAAAAAATATACTTAAAAAAATATATGGTATAGAAATACATAAAATATTAATTTTTGATCTTAAACATAATAGTTTTAATTGATTTTCATTAATATGTGTGTCAGACTATCCTTGCACATTTGTTCTGTGAGCCACTACAAAATGTAGGGCATTGCAGTTTAGCAATCCCAACCTTTAGTCATAGACTATGATAACATGCAAGTCATACGATCACTTGCAACTAAGCCATTGTCTCAAGAGTGTGATAACATGTGAGTCGTAGGATCACTCACATTTTTTTGAGCATGTGTCTATTTTAGGATGTGAAATGATTGTGACTCGTACCTCCATGAACAATCTCCTAGTTTACATGCTGCAAGCATTATGTGCCTTATAACATCTCCCATAGTGATCTACTACACACATTGCAATGATAATGTGAGGGGAGTGTGACTAGCACCCTCTCGCAATCCCTACCAAAAGGCAATTGAACCTTCCAAAAGGGAAACATCCATTGTAATTCAAGGCTATTGAATGGAATAGGATCATTTAGAAAGGTGCAGATCAACTAGATGGCACATAGAGCTTCTAGAAGGGAATAATTGCTTTGAGATCATGGCCATCGAAAGAGAGGGGACCATCCAATTGGTAGTGCAGGCTAAGCTATGAGGGGATGCAACTAACACCCTGTTGTAATTCCTACTAGAAGGTAGCTAAACCTTTTGGAAGGGAAAAATCCCTTGTAATTTGAGACATAGTAAGGATTAACTAGATGGCATATAGACCTTTTAGAAGGAAGCAATCACTCTATGATTGTGGCCATTAGAAGGTATGGGGCCATTTGGTTGGTAGTGCAAGCTAAACTACGTGGGGATGCGACTAGCACCCTTTAGTAGTCCTTAATGAAAGGTAGCCAAACATTCCAAAAAAGAAACATCCCTTATAATTTGAGGTTACTTGATGGAATAGGGTCATCTAAAAGGATGAAGATTAATTGGATGGTATACAAATCTTCTGAAAGGGAACAACTGCTCGAAGATCATGGCCATCGAAAGAGAATGGGCCATCTAGTCGGAAATGCAAGTTGAGCTGTGAGGAGGTGTGATTACCATCCTCTCATAGTCCCTACTAGAAGTCAGTTAAACCCTATAGAAGGGAAAAATCCATTGTAATTTAAGGTTACTAGATGAAATAGGATCATCCAGAAGGATGAGGATTAATCAAATGGCATGCAGACCTTATAAAAGAGAGCAATCATTCCTAGATCATGGCCACCAAAAGGTAGGGGACCATATCGTTAGTAGTGCAAGCTAAACTGTATGGGGGTGTAACTAGCACCCTCCCAAAGGCTCTATCAGAAGGCAACTAAACCTTCCAGAAGGAAAAAATCCCTTGTAATTCAAGACTACCAGATGGAATAGGGTCATCTAGAAGGATGTAGATCAACCAAATGACACATAGACCTTTCAAAAGGAAACAATTACTTTGTGATTGTGGCCACTAGAAGGTAGGGGACCATTTTATTGGAAGTGCAAGCTAAGCTATGAAGAGGTATGACTAGCACTTTCACATAGTCCCTACCAAAAGGTATCTAATCCCTTGTAATTTGAGGCTATCAGATAGAATAGGGTTATTTCGAAGGATGAGGATCAACCAGATGGCATGTAGACCTTCTGGAAGGGAGTAATCACTCCTAGATTATGGCAACCCGAAGGCAAGAGGCCATTTAGTTGGTAGTGCAAGTTGAACTACATGAGGGTGCAACTAGCATCCTCCCATAGTTCCTATCAAAAGGTAGTTGAACCTTTTAGAAGAAAAAAATCCCTTGTAATTCAAGGCTACTAGATGTAAAAGGGTCATTTGGAAGGATGCAGATCAATTAGATGGCACATAGAGCTTTTGGAAGGGAAAATCTATTCAAAATCATGGCCACTAGAATGCAGGGACCATCTAGTTGGAAGTGTAAGCTGAGCTACAAGGGGATGCAACTAGTACCCTCTCGCAGTCCCTATTAAAAGGTAGCTAAAACTTCGAAAAGGGAAAAATCCCTTGTAATTTGAGGCTACTAGATGGAATAGGATCATTCAAAAGGATGAGGATTAGCCAGATAGCATGAAAACCTTTTAGAAGGGAGCAATTGCTTCTAGATTGTGGCCACCGAAAGGCAGGGGTCATCTAGTTAGTAGTGCATGCTAAATTACATGGGGATGCAACGAGCATCCTCTGGCAATCCCTATTGAAAGGAAGTTGAACCTTCTAGAAAAGAAAAATCCCTTGTAATTCCATGCTCTCAGATGGAATAAGATCATTTAGAAGGATGAGGATTAACTAGATAACATGAAAATATTTTAGAAGGGAGCAATCGCTCTGAGATTATGGGCACAAAAAGGCAAGGGATCATTTGGTTGGCAGTGCAAGCTAAACTACATAGTGGTGCAACTAGCATCCTATGATTAGCATGTTCTAGAAGGGAACAATTGCAATCTTAACCTTCTAACATTTGTAGTTGCTACCATTAAACTTTTCTATTCCTTCAATGTAGTTAGTAGTATTTACTATCTTAATGCAGTTAAGAAGAGAAGAGCCTAAATTTTCTTGGATTACTTGGGATATTGGGAGAATGGTATGATGAACATGCTCCAACAGTATCTTCATTTAATTTTGAATGTCAATGGTAGCATGCATGTTGTTGCATTGTTCACTTGCATGTGCTCACACTACAAATGAATAGTGTGAAAAGAATGAGAGTTGCATGGTATTTCAACTACATGGTCTTGTGGCTCGCATGTCCTCACAGTCTTTAATTTGATTGCAAGAGCTTGCGAGTGGTAGTGCATCATAGGGCACAAATTAAAAATTGTAAGCATAATGCAAGATGCATATTTCCAGCATTGTATTTACCAGAGTTTTGAGTGTATCATGTGAGAGACTGTGAGTCACAGGTTTACTAAAACTATTTTATCATTATTTTTGGTTTCAAATTGTGAGGTCATTCCTACTTGTAGTTCTGTGGTACTATTAAAAAATAAGGCTAGCAATCAAACTACAAATCGCATGTCACTAGAAGTTTATTTTTTCTTATGGTATGTTATGCATGTTACCCTTATTTTTCTTGCATTTTAGTGATGCATTGAGGAAAAATCAAATTTTACAACCACATGACTAGAAGAAGGAATCACAAGTTTTTGCACTAATCTTGCAAATCTAGAATTAGAGAACTAATATAAATTTTTGCATGAATACAAGAAGTAGAAATTTTAGCATCGATAAGTAAAGTTAAAAATTATTAAAAATACAATATTCCTATGGAAGATTTCCATAGGTAGCATATTTCTTAGTATCCTCAATTTGCCAATGACAATTTACAATTAGATGTATGACTTCTAATAGAGATTATGAATTCCATCATATGCAAAATGGGTTATATTTTTATCCAAGTTATTGTCATTGTCATCATCCTAGCCATATTCGAATAAAATGGAGTTGAAATTTCATCTTCCAAATGCTTTCAAATTATTAACATTAATAACCCAAAACTTTATGCAATCAAAAGAAAATTTTGCAATCTTATACTTTTGTGCAATGTAAGAGACCATGGTATTAATTAAAAGAAAAAAGTGTCAATAAGAGACATTGTAAATAGATAAATATAATAAAAAAAGGAAGGTTAGATGCAACTATCAACATACACATATACAAAGATACAATAGACTAGCCAGATCCTGGTTCAATGTTTTCTTGAGTTTCATTTGGAGCATCAACCTCTATGAAATTTGTCTCTATGATAGAGTCATCAACCATGTTGATTGGTTTCTCCTCCATTCTTACTATTCTTAATGGTCCTACCTTTGAGTCATGGAATGAAGTGGTCATTTGAATAAACTAGGGATCACTAATATCTTCCATCATCATATAACTAGACAAATGCAATGATTGAAAATGTTTGGATGAGTATTTACCTAATGATTTAATATTCACATATAGGTAGCCAAGCCTCTTGTCCACCCATTCAAAATGATGATTGATCTTTGATTGCATGGCATCTAGGTAGGCATCCATGTGGGTAAATGGCTTTTGTTGTTAGTTAGGAATGATAGTTGCAACCTACATCTCCTTGTGCTACCCATAAAACCATTGCCATTCATCCTTGCCACCATCTCCTTTGACACATGGGTCTAGGAGTTAGATGAGATCATTAAGTCATGTCCTAGGGACACACTCGGTGTAGAATGCACATGCCAAATGTTGTAGTTAGTCCACACAAAAATCTTAGACCTCTAAATCATCCTCCTCTAGTTTTACAATTTTCCAGTGCCTAAGAAGAGTAGATGCAATAGATGCGAAAGGAATTGTAGCACCATGTTTGCTAATGATCTCCATTTTTGCATGATAATGTTGGGATAGTTCAAAGAATAGTCACCCTTCAAATCTACTAGTATCATAAGGATGAAAGACATAACATGAGTGTGATGCATGATTGCTAGGAGGTTTGTGTGGATTGCCTTAATCAAAGCTCTCTCTTGTTGGTTGAAGTTCTTGTAGGGCCATGCTATCTTATTAGTCATAACCTTGGACACCCTACTCAATAGCTATGTTTTATTTATCTGAGGTGATAATCATAAAAAAATCTTGCTATGGTCCAAATATCATGTTTAGCACTTGCACCAGGATATCCTTTGCAATCTTGACTACCTTCAAGACAAGTGATCCTCAATGATGTGCCATGTAGAACTAACTGACCTCCTCCTCCTAGTAATCATCACCTTTGGTGATGATGAAACCAAGACGATGCACAACAAGCTTGTTAAGCATTTGAGGCCAAATGAGCTACATTAGGGTGTTTAAGTCCCTTGGACTTTGCAAGGGTGCTAATCTAAGTTTGTCAACCCTTTTTTGCCACTCGTGCCATGCTAATGAATCCTAGGCATAGCAAACTACCTCCACCTCCTACTATCTTGCAACATTCTATCTAGTAGCTTGAGAGCCTATAGGATGTCTACCCTATGATTGTGCCATATTGGTGCATCTTGTAGCCTGTCAAATCTCTTCCTATCATCTATTAGTTGTGATGACACTTCTCTCTAAGAACTCAAAAATATATTCCACTTGAAATGTTAATATCTAAAAAATTGTTGGCCATTGATAATTAATGATAGATTGACTTGTACTTTTTTATGTCACATCATAAATGCAATATTGAATTACTACATTACTATAAACCGTTCAAATCCATTTCCAACAAAATTTTTGTAAATTAGCATCCCAATCGATATTTTCAAGGAAACTCTTTCAACTGACAAACACAAACTTCTATTGTAATAATAAAGAAATTCCAAGAACCCTACATGATGTCTACTTGTTAAATAGTATATAAAATATAATATCATTATGATACATTATTAACAATTTTTGACATTTTCTTGTGGTGTAATTAAGATACTGTCTCTAGAAGGATGTAAATTACATTGACAAAACACAAAAGACAATTACATATGTGATAGCAACATCAAAAGGGTTTTAAGGAAGAGTAACAAGTAAAAAGAATAAAAGATTGAGTTGGTAGTAAAGATATTAAAATTATGATATTTTAGAAATCAAAAATGAATTATTCAAAATGGGCATAAAAAACCAAGTGCTTGCATATGAAGAGCAATCAATAAATAATATAAATTTACAAGTTACATGGAATAGTTAAGAGCTGATAGAAGTCATGGCTAAATTGATGCATATAATATTAAAAAATGGAAATTTCTAGTATAACTACCTTGAATACACCTAGTGACATTTAACAATATGAGACAAATACTTACCTCAAGTATCATATTACAAATTTCTTTAAAGGGTTATCAAGAAATATTCCAAAAGGGGATTTCCAAGTGAATCATAAGTATATATCGAGATTTTCAAACAAATCCTTAGTGAATAATTGTTAATAAAATATACTAATTTAAAGAACAAACATTAAGTACAAAATTATACATACATAAAAATAAAAAATTTGTATCATTGTCTTACAAATAGGTTAGTCTTCATTTTAGAGATTTTTATGTGTCTAACTATATTAAACAATAGAATAAAATTAATGTATGACCATTGATTTATGAGATTGTAGTAGTACTATGATTGACTAGAAATTTAGAAGCATTCAAAGATGCAGAAGCATTCAAAGAGGTAGAAACACTAGGCATGCTAATACAAGAACAAGAACTTAATTCCTATAAATGCATGGAAGTAGTAATAGGTTGCATATGATAAAGGTCCATTTCCAAATGCACTGTTCAATGGAATTGCAAGATTTTCATTAACAATATTTATTGAAATAATATAGAAATTAGTGAAAGAAACCTAAATAAATGTAATATAGTAATTGTTATATTTAAATAGAGTGAATATGGTTAATTTAGGATTAAAATTTCTGGACATAGGTCATTTCTTATTCCATTTAAGATGATTTGATACGTCACTGCATGATTTTTTTGGTGGAAATATCAAAAAAAATTATTTTCTAGATGGATACATAATTTACATCAAATGCTATGCTTCTGGATAGAGCCCTAAAAATGGCATTCTTCATTTATGATATAGCACATTTCAAAAATAAAAGGATTCTCCTATTTAATAAAATTGTAGACCATTGTTGCTAACCCTAGCATGAGTAAATAATTAAGGAATTTGAGATTTGCACTTTTTTTGAACATACCCTCATGCTCATTGTTGCTTTAATCTCAAAAATTAGGATGAACAACTGCATTGGTGAGACTTGCAAGGTAAGATAGTGTTACCCCCAGACTAGGTAGTCCCTAACATGCTCCTTCATGCTCTTTCACAGATAGACATGATGAAGCTATATGCTGAATACATTGTAAAAGATTATGACACAAGGGACTACCATCCCACAAAAGCGCAACACCAATGGGACTTGCAGCAAGAGAGTTTCCACACATCGTTGAAGGGCAAAGGCCCCCTTAATGCTTTGCCCATCATAAGAAAAATTAAGGGTGGTGAACCTATCTCAATAGCTTCTCCACAAAATGATGTTCCCCATCCTAATGAGAGTGAGGAGGTGGTGTATCAGAACCTTTGCTCCATGATACACAACCCTGGTTCTGATGCCCATGAACACCAGGTGTTCAATGAGGGGACACAAACACAAGATAAGGATGGGCATTTGGATTGTTATCATGATCAGGGCTGTAGCCACTAAAGAGAAGGTAAGAAACATCGTTATGGCGATGGTTCTCTTTCTTCTTCCCCTTCATCGCATCATTCACCCTCTCCTTCCACATCAGGACAGAGTCACAAAGAGCACAATGGTGAGGATAAGGGTAAGCAAAACGAGAGACCTCGATGAGAGAGTCGAGAGTGAGGACGAGGGCACTCTAGGGAGTCAAGGAATGAAAGAAGGGAAAGTAGGGAACCACATAGGAATTATAGAATTCATGAGAGAGATGATCATGATGAGCCCCTACTTGTCACCCGAAGTATGTTATACATTACAGAGGTAGTTAGAATACCTACAAGGCATCAAAAAGATAGTCAGATCAAGAGACTAGACATGAATAAGTGATCCTGATAGTCGGATCTACAAAATCACTTACAGGAATTCTATGATGCCTATTCCTTGTAGAATATTGAAAATGAGTGGAAGAAGTTAAATTTGTTTCCTAGGATACTCATAAAAGAAGAAGAAATTTGGTATTGGTCGTTAGAACCGAAAACCATTAGGAGATGGAGTACGATGTTAGAATTTTTTACTGATAAATACCAAATGTACTCCAGAGTGTCCAACTTGCGTAAGAAGATCCAAGGATTGAAGTAGGGTACTCACGAACCCTTAGATTCTACCATGGACCGATATTATGCATTGCTACATCGTTTCTTGGGCCATTGTTACGCACAACAGGATCAACTCCACCACCTCGTAGATGGGCTAAGACAAAAAACTAGGAGAACCCTTGGGACATATGTCCAAGGGAGATTATTTGAACTTAGGTCCCATGAAATTCATTAATTGTTAGAGAAAGTAGCTAAAGAAGAAGAGGAGCTATGGAAAAGAGAAAGCATGGAAGAGTACAACCGTGATCCTTCCCTCCAAAAGAGGGGAGTGAGATTCTACGATGAAGAGGATGAGTCACCACTCGAAGAGTTGGTGAATAGAAAAACCTTGTCGCTTCAAAAGCTAACAACGGAAGTGTCGGCTAAGTTAGATGAAATATGGAGCTCCTTAGATAGTAAAATTGAAACTGTCCTCAAAATCATAGAGGAGTCTAAGGAGAAACAAAGTAGTGACCATGATAAGAAAAAGAAGAGAGATTCAGGCCATGCACGTGACAAGGGCAAGGGAAAAATGACTATTGTTGATGAGGTTGTGGATTTGGATAGAGACAATGACAGTGGATGTGAGATTTTCCAATATGACCATTCTAAGGGATGTTGCCCAATAATCTCACATCTGCAAGAGTTCAGGGTGTATGCACTCAATCCAAGACTTAATAGACGGCAAGCACCTTGAAGGTTACCTTATCCCCAAGGTAACCCAAGGTAGTTCCACCAACTATTAACATATTATCCAAGTAGAGCTCCACCACAACCTATTGAGCAACACTAGTAGTGGCAACACCCATAGTCATGGGGGATGCCACCACCTAGACAACAATACCCTTACTGGCAACCAGATCCTTATGGCTATTACGTGGAACAGCAGGTTTCTCCAAGTTACTCTATGGGTCACGCAACCCCACAACGTCACTACCAAGTTTGGGAGTATTTTAGGACTCCTTCTCCTCCCCTAGAAACACCATATACATACCATCCTCCGAATCCATCCACATCTCTTATGCTAGTATTTCCACTACCACCCACTCCAACGATGTAAGGGGAACTTCCCACTCAACCGTAGCAACGTAATGCTATGAGAGCTGTAAACCTTTAACCTACTACTGGTTCTAACAACCACATGAAGAGAAGACTTTCTTCATAACCAAAATCTCAAACAAGCTCTCACAAACGCAAGTAGTTGAGTCTGTGTATGCTCCTCCAAAAAATAAGGTTTCGGAGCTCTCTTCAAACCAACAACAGAGCTCAACACACATGGTTGTGTTAACACATACCATTACTGACTGGATTAAGGTGGGCCACCTTCCCAAGAAATTCTTTGATCCTGGAAGCCTCCTAATTTATCTCCAAGTTGCTGGAAATGAACCTCATAAGGCTCTTCTTAACTCAGGTTTTGGAGTCAACCTAATCTCACGAGAAATGTATAAAGCCTAGAACCTACCTCCACTAAAGAAGAGTAATATTCAACTAGAGCTGGTTAACCAGTCCATCACCATTTCCTTGGGATTGGTGGAGGACATCATTACCACTGTGTGTGATTGGTCATACCCAGCTAATTTCCTAGTGATAGAAGTCAATAGTAGCAAAGGGGACTTCCTAATTATAATGGGGAGGACATGGCTCAGCACCATCAACGCGTGGCTAGGGATCCGTGATCTTTCCTTGGAAATATCTAAGGAAAACATTTATGGAAATATTGAGAAGAATAAAGTTCCATGCATCACATATAGTGACTCAGAGGGTGATGACATGAAGGAATGCTTAGCATTTCCTACATGTAACTGGTGTGCACCAAAGGATAACATACAAAGGTGCCTGTATGTAGCAACCACACAACAAGAGAACACCTAGTGGTTGACAAATGATCAAGAGAGAAGCCCACCAACATGCATGGAATGAACTGGGGGAACAACTTGCACCCACAACGAAAGCATAGATACATTAGAGTATCAGCGTTATTGACTTCCACCCCTTAACTTGAAAACATCAATCAAGAGAATTTGGACACTTTTAAGAAATTCAAATAGGTGCTTGCTATTTTAGATCTCCCCCTTTCAATTCAGTCATGGGAAAGATGGCCATATTTGCTAATAAATTGAGGCCCTTAGTTCTTTTTAAGGTTTTGTTTTACACATTTTTGTTTTACACGTTTTTGTTTTCCACATTTTTGTTTTACAAATTTCTTTAACTTTTCTTGTTCTTATTTTACAACATCATTTATAACTTTTTCATTTCTTTGTGTGCGTTGGTGTGTGTGCTTATCTATTGTGTTTTGTTTATCACCCAATAAGTGCTCTAATGATGGTATGAACTATTTCTATTGATTGCTAATGTTTGGCTTTTACCTTTAAGATTATGATGTTGGTACTAAGGTATGGTTCTTTTGATATAGTAGGAAATGAGTTCACTTCATCCATACACCCACAAATTTCTATGGTTTCTCTTGGCTTGGAACTATACAGTGCCTTTCTAATTAAGAACTATCAACAAATTTGTGACTGGGAATTTCTCAAACCAAGGAAGGACTTAAGGATTGAAAAGGGTGTAACTTCAAGAGGATTTGATGCATTTGTGTTAGCCATTCTCTTGGGTGCTTGGATGTTTTCTTCTTAAGTTTTCTTACTATTATGGCGATTTCCATATTATCGGGAAGCTGAGTTAATAAAAATAACAAAGTCTTTGCATGGTGTGGTTCTCATGTATAAACACACACAAAAAAAGAGAAGAAAAGAGAGAAGAAAAGAAGTGAGAATTCAAAGCACATCCCTTAGACAAAATAATCCCTTGGGCTATAAGCACTGCTTATGGAATTCAAAGTAAAAATGTTCCCTCTAACTAAGGCCCTTCCTCGCTTCCTATCTCATCTTTCACTTTGTCAGAATGTTGGTGATTCTTTGGTGGAGACATTCTTACTACTTCAAGAGGATGGGTCAACCAAATGTATTAATGTGAAGTCACTAGATGAGGTTTGTTGAGGCCGGACTTGGAATGGGATCTAATAAGTCACATTAATCATTAACTACACAAGGGGCTACACATCACCTTGTTCTTGAGATTCTATTCCATTCTCTTCTCTCCATCATTCTTCTTCCATTGTTCACCTCATTGTCGGTTGTATCAGTAGCCCATATTTTGGTGGATGCATTGTCTTCTTGTTGGTAAATTCTTGTGGTTAAGACTTTAACTCTTGTTTCAAATGACATTCCTAGAGCCTACAGAATCTTTGAAGGTGGGTTTGTCAGGGCATTAAGCGCATGAGCCTACTTTGGGGAGGACCCACTAGCATTCCTATTTGGTACACCAGTTAAATTCTTTCCCTTAACATTTTTGTGATCCACTCAATTTTGTTCATTTCCATCTTGACATCCATTTCATCGATGTTATATTTGTCTCTTTTTCTCCATCTTTCTTGTTCTTTATTCTTTCTCCATTCCATCGCTACCGGAGGTTAGCTCTTAGTCATGAGGGTCTGGACCTAATATTTTTCGATTTTCTCCTAACCCCTACATCTTCAGTAGTCACCATGAATATATCTCCAGACCCATATCAACCATACCACAACTCAGCCAATGGATCTTTCACCAAAGCAAGGTATCCACTGTAGTGTGATTCATTTACCCTTGCTAATATAAAGACTATGTTGTGTGTGCAGATGGAAATCATACAACAATGGATTGGATCTAGAGGGAACACTTGGAATGGATCGGTTCTAAAGAATCTATGCAAGGAATGAGATGGATGGCACACATATGGATGGACAACAAAAGGCGAAATCTTGGCATTGGTAGTAGCAAAACTTCTTTCTCTCTCTCTCTTTCACAGCTGCCAAATAAGGCCTAATGTCAAATGTATAAACTGTTCACTCGTGTTGTCGTGAATACCAGTTTTGTCTTGTTCTATAATAATGATCCATTCACAAGCTGTCCCATTCACCATTAGTTCCATTCAAGTTAATAATCCCATACCTTCCCAATATTTTGTAAGGAACTTGAGGATGAGTTTTTATTAAGTCATGGGGGTATGATGGGACATGATATCGCATCCTCACTGCGATATTGCATATGTGATGTATCGTACGCGATATCATGTCTTTCCCATGATATTGCATACGCGATATAGCAATCCATCGTCATTTCTCTAAATAAGAAGTGGCTCTCCCTTGTTTCTCATCTAGATCTAGACCCTTAGCGAAACTCTAGCAGTTTTACCTTTCAAGAAATAGAATAATTTCCATGTGCCCGAAATAGGAGTTCCAGAGTGAACAAATCTTTATTCGAGCAAATATTATACCTAAGCATAAGTTTGTGTATGGAAATAAAGACGAAATTCTTGGATAAACCTTGCAGTACATGGACTAAGCTAATTAGGACTTCGATTATTGTTAATTATTTAAATTATTTATTAGTTAATTATTCTCTCAACCCTCAACACTCCTAAGTGCATTCAGTATGACCGCTTCGAGCAAATGCATTACGCTTGGTAATCATAGCAATGAATAGCGTTTGGTAATTCTAGAAGGTTGCATTGGCTCAGGGTGTGAATAGTAAGTGGGAACAGATACTGATGCTACGTTAATTAAGACTTAAAGTTAGTTAATTAGTCTCTTCACCTTTTCCCTCATTAGCATAGGTGATAAAACATAAAAGACATAAAAATCACATACCTCAGACTTACTTAACCATCCAACCGTGACAAATACAAGTAAGTCTAGGAAGACAATGAACGATTAACCTTAAGTGTTCCATAAGGTGTGTAGGCACTTAGTTTGCGGAGTTCAACCGGATCATGCATGTAATGCTCATATTCATATGGTTGAGTATAGGGGTACCTCGCCACTCATCAATAGGTGATGGTATATGGATCCGTAGGATCTCTCTTACTAGCCATAGCAAGGTTTGTAGTAAGAAATAAGGTCAAAAAATAAGAAAGTGACTAATCAAATACTCTACCATTCTTTGCACCATGAAGAAGATATATTGCAAAGGAGGAGACATGAGAACACTAAGATTTTCATAGGAATTTTCTATGTATAAATTAACATATGTGAAAATCAATATTATTATTAAAATCAACTTGGTGAAATTTATTTTGAACCAAGGAAGAATGAGAAAGATAATTTGACATTTCTTCTTTTTACAAAATTCTTTGAACTTAGGTAATTTCAAATCATGATTAAATGGATCCTTCCCAACATGAAAACCCAAAGCAGTATGTATAACATTAGGGGTAATCATTAGAGTTCCTAAAACTATTTTAGAAGGAGAATTATCCCAAGTATGATAAACATTGCATAGATCTCTTATAGGATCCCTACATTTGATAGTATTAAAAATTGGAAAAAGCAATAACTCTGATAACCTTGAAGCTTTGAGATATTCAAAAACAACAACACCTAGCAAACTTTGAACTATATCATTAGCCTAAACTACATTATTTTGAAGAAACTCAATAGAAATAGAGGTAAAGCTATCTAAGGGAGAATTAGAAGTAGGAAAAGCTTAATCAAAATATTTTGGAGGAGCCATGTCATAATTTACTATGCCAAAATCTCTCTCTCTAAATTTTCTATGCAAGAATGGTTGATTTGTGGAAAAGTTCCTAGTTCCATAAATTTATAAGAACTCTAGTAGTGAAGATGATTAAAGAATAGTGAAGTATAATTTAAATTAACATGTGGTTAATTATTAATTAACATTTAATTGATGTTTAATTTTCTTGATTTTCTAGTTGAAAGGTTATGTAAATAGGACTTATCTTCTACTGAACATGTAGTGCTTTTTGAGATGATTTCAACAGTGTTAATTTCATTGAAATCCAACTTATGGTTTGGAGATACAACATTTCTTATGTTGGGTGTAATTTATTGAAATTAAATTCTTTTTTTGTAAAAAAAAAAGGCAGCAACGGGAGGTTGTGAGTTCAAGCCATAACCATAAATTGACTAATATATATATTTTAAGAAAATGTAGAATCTTGCAGAGGGCTACTCATGCTTGCTTGGGTGGCATAAGGCAAGAAGGTGGGGTGAGAACACCGTGCTTTTCAACTACTGCTTTGATGTTGTGTGAGCACACACGCACCTTTGTTACATACTGTAGACCACCTACACCATCAATGATGAGGCCCACTCCCCTTCGTTGGCCTTGTTAAAATCTTGTATCATAGTGTGTCCTCTATAGCTACCACTGAACATCGTTTGCTGAGCTTGTCAAGATCTTCATCTTGGGCTTTAGCAATTGCTAACCCATCAAACCCGAAGTAGTCCTTGTGCTAGATGTTGGTAGAGGAACCACTGATGCCACCATGGTATCCATCATTAACCATGAGGTCACCATCTATTCCACCTACTGCTAGTGCTATGGTATCCTTCCTCCATGGACACTATGGACACTATGGAATCTTGCCTCTCATAGAGCTTCTTGGATATTGTAGAATCTCACCTCCAATGAAACTTTATGGAAGCCACTTCTTGGTAGCAATGAAGATAAGAATTTCATATTTACTATTAACTATGAATTTCACATCAATTAATGGAATATTTGAATACACCAACAAAATTTGTAGAAAAAATTAAATTTAAAATATGACAAAAATTTACTAAAAAAAATAGTATTTCACACCTTGGTACTAATGAAGATAAGAATTCTATAATTTGGCACCAATGTTTGGAACTTGAAGAGTACACTGGAGAATGATGGAGCCCCAAGTCAATGATAAAAGGGATGCCCTTAAATAATAGATTAATAAAACCAAAGATGTCCAAGAGGCACTATGTTAGTAAAATCAAGGGCTTAGGATAGATATGCAAAACATATTTGAAGAAATTAGGAAGTTGTCCCAATGTTTTGAAGGAAAATGATCGAAAGTATAAGGAAAGATGGATTTCTTAATAGATTCTATCACACAATTAACTAATCATTTCAACCAACCTTCTAACCCAAGCCACTTTCCACCTGGGGACCAATACCATGATGAATCCCCACATTATAGAGATTAGAATCAAGACCAACTTCCCCCTAGGGATTAGCATAGAAACTGGTCCCCACCTATTCAATGCTAGGGTGCTTTCATCTATTCACTAGACCAAAGAATGAAACCAAAAGGGGAAGGTTATTAGAATTGGAAAAATGCATTGAGAAAATTACTAACCTAAGTTCATGCCAAAAAGGTTAAACTAGATCATTATGATGAAGCCCCTAGATTTAGTGCCAAAGAAAGAGATTGGCTTCATACCATGAGAAATTACTTTGATATGCTAAACTTATCAAGCAGAGAACATTTCGAAATAGTCTCCTTGTATTTGAGAGGATTGCTGCAACATGGTGGAATGGTTTAAGATCTTAAGGTTTGATTACAAATTGGCTTAACTTCAGTTGAGATTTTGAATAAAAATTTATACCAGATTCCTTCCTCATGGTGTGTAAGATGCAATTTGATTTGTTAAGATTGGAAAGATGATTTGTAAAAGATTACTACAAAGAATTTTACAATCTCTCTCATATGTAAGCCACCAAGATGAAGGAAAATTAGCTTCAAAGTTTATTAGTGAAATACATGCATAACTACATCCCCAGACACTTGCACATATTCCTCAAATAGTTGATGAAGCCTATAAAATTGGTAAGGATTATGAAGAATCAAATCAAGTTCCAACTACCCTTCAACAAGCAATGATAGAAGAAACACCCACTAAGATATCTTGATGAAGATTTTTTGATTATAGTGAAGATCATTTCAAATGAGATTGCCCAAAATTACAAGCAAAAATACAAAGAAATAATGAAAATAGGAGTCAAAAACCAAAATCAAACATGGCCAAAGGAAATGTCTAAACCAGCATGATAGATGTGAAGAAGATTCTAGCATTAGCTAAGTCAAGTTTGAGAAACTTTAAATTTTCTTTATGGATTTTTGAAGGATTAATTAAGGGTAAAAAAATTAAATTTTTGATTGATAGTGGAGCAAGTGATAATCTTATTTTACCAAGTTTAATTAAGCCATTGAATTTAAGTTTACCTTCCAATAAATTTGTTAGAAGAGAACTTGCAGATGGGACAACTATAATTAAGCATACTAGGCATAGAAAAATTACCTTTACCTTGCAAGACATGTCTTTCATTGATGAATTCTTTGAACTTGAATTAGGTGATGTTGATGTAATCCTAGGAATCTATTTTCTACAAACATTTGATGTTACTACCCACTCTGGAACTTATGTTTTAAAAGTGTCAACCATTGATAGAGTTAGGGTTCTAAGTGGGGTAGGAATAGCAAAGAAAATTTACATAATAAATATTAAGAAGGATAAGAGATTAGTGAGAAAGGGTGCTACTATGTTAGTTGTAAAAGTAACTCAACTTTATAAATCCTATGACATTGAGATTCCAAAAGAACTTGAAGAATATAAATATTTAGTGATGAAGTGCTAAGCAGTCGATGCATCGACTAGACTGCGTATATGGGGCCACGTATATGTGGCTGCATCGATGTGGTCTCGTTTACGCAGAGCCTATTCTAGCCTATAAATAAATGGCCCTCTGCGACACCTAGGGATCTTTCAAGTAGTTGTAGCGAAGCCCTTGCATTTTGTTTCTATAGGAGTTAGAATATTTTCCCAGTGCATGCCAATAGTGTGATGCTTGTAATGGTATGGCACCTTTATTCTAGTGTGACATACTTGGCTACACACATGACCAAAAATAAAGATTGGGATTACTTCATCATTGTAGCATTCACTTAGATTTAATTGTTTAATTGTTATTGTTATTTATTTTTTCTTAGTTAATATTTCTTTATCATCATTTACTATTCCTGTTGTTAAATGTAGAATGAGTAAAACTTAATCATGAGCATTTAAGTATGACTACTTTGTAACCCAGTAGCGTACCTAGGACCTACATTTGGTAATCCTAGTAGTATTCATGCACAAGGTCCAAGATGTGTACGGATGATTAAGGAATGGGTGCTCATTGCACTTAGGTTAGCTTAGACTTCATTTCCTATTACTCATTAATTTAATCAAGATTATTTTCCATTGTCTCTAGGAGTAGCACTAATTTAGGATCACATCATATGCCTCACTCTGGACTAAACCATACGTGACAAAGCAAATACTAGTCCAAGTGGGAAGACAGTGACCTGTGATCAATGTGTAACTATCTAGATACCACAACTAGCCTATCCACGGAGTTTGAACGGATTGTGCGTGAACGCTCGTATTCGTATGGTTGAATGTAGGGATACCTCGCTGCTCATCATTTAGTGTTTGGTGAAACTAGGGAATTACATTCAAAAAGAATCATTGAACATGCTATTGATATTTTCCTTGATCCACAAAAAATTTCAAAAGATCCTTATAGGTTTTCCACCTTTGAATCAAGAGAATTAAAATTAGAATTAGAACTATTGTTAGAAGCAAGGAAGATTCGACGTAGTGTCTCACCTTGGGGTGCACCAGTCTTATTCGTTAAAAAGAAATATAGCGAATTATGCTTATGCATTGATTATAGGGCATTGAATAAAGTAATAATTAAAAACACCTATCCCTTTTCTAGGATTGATGAATGGTTTGATCAACTTACTTGAACAAGTTATTTCTTAAAGATTGATTTAAAATTTGGTTATCACCAAATAAGGATTAAGGAAAAAGACATTGAGAAAACTACATTTAGAACTAGGTATGGATTATGTGAGTTTGTGGTGATGTCATTTGGATTAACCAATGCACCTACAACATTCATGGAATTAATGAATAATATATTTTTAGAATACCTTAATTCATTTGATATTGTATTTATGGATGATATACTTGTTTACTCTAAGTCAAAAGAAGAACATGTTAGAGATTTAAAATTTATAATGAAAATTCTTAATGAACACTAGTTAAAATAAAAATTAAGTAAATGTGAACTTTTAAAAGAAGAAGCATCATACTTGGACCATATAGTATCCAAGAAAGGATTAAAAGTAGATCTATCTAAAGTTAGTGCAATTTGAATTTGGCTAGAATTAAAACATGCTATAGTCGTTCATAATTTTTTGGTCTTAACTAGTTTTTACCTTTTATTAGATACTATTCTACTTTGGTAGCCCTCTTGATTTTTATTTTGTAAAAAAAAAAATGCATGTTTAAGTTTAATGAAAAAATGTAGGAAAGCTTTCCTTTGATTAAAGATGCTACTCACAACAATGCCTATACTGAGAATTCCAGATGAAGAAATATCATTTGAAGTATATATAGATGCCTATGAAGTCAAAATTGGTGTACTTCTTTCACAAGAAGAAAAAGTATTATGTTTTAATCTTGTAAATTATAGGGAGCTGAGGTAAACTACTAAACCGTGATTTATAATTATTGGAAAATTATTCATGCTTTGAAAGTTTGAAGACACTATCTCTATGGAAGAATATTTGTAGTAAAAATAGATCATTAAAGTCTAGAATACTTGCATAGATAACCTATCTTGAATGCTTGACAATGATGATTGATAGAATTATTGGCTAAATATGATTTTGAGATTTAATATATTCTAAAAAAATGAAATGTAATGGTTAGCACCCTTAGTTGAATGTAAAACCTATTGATCAACATTGTGATAACTACTATGGAAGAAGAATTTAAGGAATAAATAAAAGAATATCCTTACTTCAAGAAGATCATAACCAATATTTCTTCTAAGCCTCGTTATCAACTTTTCCCAAATGGTCTATTGATGAAAGGACATAGGATATGTATACTAGAAGGAAATTGTAGACTTAAGTTATTACTTGAAGCCCATGAACTACCATATGTGAGATACCCGAGATAGGTCATAAGTTATGTGATGATACATAAATTTTATTTCTATCCTGCAATGAAGAATGATATATACACATATATTAAAAATTTACCAACCTTCTAGAGCATAAAATTTGAACAAAACAAACCAAGTGGGTTACTATAGCCTTTGGAGGTTCCAACTTGGAAGTGGAAAGAAGGGATTTCATTGTGGGATTTCCAGTAATCAAAAAAGGAAATGACCCAATCTTAGTAGTGGTCGATCACCTATCAAAGATGGCTCATCTTTAAGCTCTAAACTCTACAAACATAGCTAAAGAAGTAGCCCATAAATGTTTGTAAGAAGTGTTCCAGTTACATGGGTGTCTAAAATAAATTACCTCAAATAGAGATCCTAACTTCATATCCAAATTTTGGTGAAACTTCTTCAAGGAAGTTGGAACCTAATTGAAACTTAGCATAGCTTACCAACTAGAGATAGATGGTCATAAAAAATGTGTGAATCAAATACTAGAAGATATTTTATAAAGATATGTTGGAAGTAAATCAAAGACATGGGAGAAGTACTTACACCTAGCCAAATTTTCTTACAATAGTAATTATGAAGGATCCATACATCAAACACCACTCGAACTTATATAAGAACAAAATTACCATACAACACCAACTTGGGTAGATCAAAAATTAAGAGTGGAGTAGAAGGAAGAAGAAATGAAAATAATGAAAATTATTGTTACAAGAGTTAAACAAAATTTAGAAGCTACCCAAGATAAATTAAGGTATATGTAGACCAACATTGACTTAAGAAGGAATTCCAAATCGGAGATCAAGTACTACTGAGAGTAAAATCCACTAGGGGTTCCCTTAAACTAGGAAAACTACTAAGTTGGCCCTAAGATAGTGTAGACCCTTTGAAATCTTAGAAATAATTGGAAAATTAGCATATTAATTAAATTTTCCAACAATCTTAAAAATTCATCTAGTATTCCATGTAAATTTGCTAAAGAAATTTCATGAAAATTACATGCCTTATGTGGTAGATTAGAATACCTTACCTCTAAGATCAAATGCCAACTTCAAGGTCAAACTAATTGCGATCAAGAATCACAAAATCAAGAATCTTTGTAATAAAACCATTAGTGAAGTACTTGTCCAATGCTCAAATTTTGATTAACAAACTTGAAAAAATAGGGAGTTAATTCTTAACACTTACCCTTAACTTTTTGATCATCATGATATTGAATAATAAATTATATCTATTGATAAATTAATAGATTATATTTTTAAATTTATAGTATTTTATTTATATAGATGATAATGAAGATAATAATGAAACTAAAAATGAGAAGCATAATGAGGATGTAGTAGCTGAGTAGCTGGACATAGAGGAAGAACTTGAGGATAAGTTGGATTCTTAAGGAGCATAGATTGTAACATCATGTCCCTTATTAAGGGTAGAATTATATTATAATAATGTAATTAACCTTTGAAAGAAGAGATGCCTTTTTATGAGGAGTTGCAATTATTCACGATAACTCATGGGAATGGATTTGACGTATGCCATTTAAAGTTTGGCTTAGAGGTTGTGCCAACATGGAGTTGTGGAGCTAGGCTTGGCAACTGATGGGATATGAGTGAAGAAAGACAAGAAGGGACTAATTATCCCATTAATTGGATAGTCTAATCTTTGTGGGAGTGCTAGATTTCCTCTATGGCCTGAAGTTACATAGGAAGATAACTGAGAGGGTGTTACAGTGTACCATCTGTATCAATAAAATTTTCCTTTCCTTCCTTCTTGCTCAATTTAGTTTCTCAATATTTTTTTTCAAGTAATTTGATTATATTTACATTATAATTCCACATGCTAGATGTACTAACATAATGAATGATCATGTTTTATCAACATCTAGGAATGAGATTACACAATAGTTTTGAAAAGGAAATCCTTGATTTTTAACTTCATGAAGAAAAATTAAATCTAAATAATTCTTATGAATATAATACTAGAATGAATCCTCTTTGGAGATCTAAGAGTTCACTAATATTCTATGAGAGACAATTCAATGAACATATGTAGATAAGAGAGATTCTTCTTCTACAACTAAATCCATAAGATAATTCTTAGATTTAAAGGTATTTACTAAAGGGTGATGATACCTAACCTTCTAATAAGAGAATATGTAATTACTTATTGTAGCTTGCTAGAAACTAATAGGATTAATACATGATCTTCTAACAAGAGAACTTGATTTAAATTGGTAGGATTCTTTTACTTTCTTTTCTAGGATGTCTTCATGGCTGAAAAACTAAGATAGTGCTAAAAACATCCTAGATGAATTTATGCTTCAAAAATTTTATGATTTCCTTAGTCTTAAAGACAAAAAAGAAAAATCATTTTGTGAAAATAGAAGAAAGGTTTAGCTTAACATTTCTTGATTTCCAATTCTTTTTAATCTAATATTTAAAAACTACTATAAGAGGGATTTTTTTGGTAATAAAAAATAATTGGATAGAGTTCTGTATAGGCATGAAGTATTTGATCAAAAATATCTTTAAGAAATTCAAAGTGAAAACTATCATCATCTATATTATTATCTAATTCATGATTCTTAAATGTAGAACTAAAAGAATTCATAATTTTCCATTTTCCTCCACTAATGAAGAGGGTAAATAAAGATTAAGTGATGTAGTCCCTTTAGAATCTACTTTGGATCCTAATAAGCAACACCAATTACCCAATATTAGTAAAAGAAATAGTTCTAATAGTCCAATTCCAAGCTTTGTTATAGAAACCCTCATTCTAAGCTTTGCTATAAACCCTAAAAATAGTTAGATATGCCATTAAGGAGAGGGGGAAGGAGGGGGGTGGTGATGAAGAAAGAATGGATGTTATATTATTCAAATAATCTTAAGAATATGAAAAAAATTAAAAGTAAATCAAATGATATATGTTTAGAAGAAGTAAAAATACAAAAAAAAAAAAACATAAAAGAAAAAACTCATCAATTGCAATGATAAATATTTATTTAGATATACTACTGCAAAATGGATTTTAAAAGGTTGTAGTAGTTAGGAGATTATGATATGTCATTGATTGAATGTAAGTCTTCCTACCTACTTATAATGCTAATTCCTTTTCATAGTTAAGAAGACTAATTTCAACAAAAAAATATGTTTGTAGGGCATGGGCCATTGGCCAATTAGTTAGCTCACATTTGCATACATCAAAAGGTACTAGGTTCAAAGATTAGTAGTGACACTCTACACTAGCTTGAGGGTGTTATTCCAAGCATATTACTAATTATCACCTTATCCTCAAAAAAATATTTGTAAGAATTAAATGGTGTTGAAATAGATCCCATATACTTATAGAAATAAGAAGGCTACAGTTTGTTGTTTTGCTCTTTAAAAATCAATAAAAGATTAAATAGCTTAACACAACATAAAACACTAGAATATAGTTCAGATTATGCATCAAAATATAAAGTCCACTTATGAATTATTAATGTTTCAAAATTATATATAAATGATCCTATATCTAGGGCACATTCAACATTAAAGTATTACCTAACTCAAAAAGTAGAAATTAGTGAAACTAGTTCTTCAAATAAGTGACCTGAATGTTTTTCTTTATTTACATTATTTTTAGATGAAAACAATGATGATAAAGTTATATTATGTAAGAAAAAAATTTTCCTAAGACATTATAAATAAAGAACATCTAAGGAGCTACAAGAAAGCTACTCATATAAATAAGAGTCACTACAAAAGCTTCATAGATTATCCATGTAATAAAATATAATTCATACTAAACAAAGTAACAAAAAGGTCAAAAATCCAAAAATCAAATATAAGAAGTGGAGATCATTTAACTTTATTTGATTGAAGGAAGAAAGTGATACAAGGTCCATTGATGAATCATCACGTTCAAACTTACTAGCCATTGGAGTAGGATATGTTACTCAAGGTAGCTTAACTATTAGTGGATGTGATGTTTACAACCTTGATGGCTTTCATAAAGTCACTAACACATAGTATGATGACCTAACACACAATTGTTTTTTTCTTAAGTTATATGAGAGTTTCATGTTGTCTATATGTCTTGGGGTACATATAGTCATCTAGTTTGAGTTTTGAAATCCTTCCATGGGTTCAATTCTATGGGGTTAGATATGCTAATTTTATATCTTTAACCAACGATATGTAGATTTAATGTTTTTTTAGTAACTTATATTTTTTAAATGAATTTGATGTTTCTCTAATGAATTTGATTTTTAGTGGATCTAATTTTCTCTCATTTTGCTTTAGCTCTAGAATTTCCTTATTAAGGATTCTATATTACTCCAAAATTTTTCAACCAATGTTGGAATTTTTCCTTCCTTTATCGATGTAGAAATTTATATTATTTTTTAAAATGTAAATTTGTAAGTTTGTAAGAAAACATGTTGTGATGCCTTCTTCTAGTGATGTTGATGCAACTAGGACTCCTGATTTTATTACTTTTGATAATGTATATGGGTCATTGGTTGTTGATCGTAAAGGACATTTTACAATAATGTATAATCAAAGTTTCATTATCAAAGTTTACGATAATGTATATTATACGATAAAGTACATTTTACGATAATGTACATTATACAATAATGTATAATCAAAGTTTCATTTTATAGTTAAATGATGTGTTGAAAAAACATGGTATGTAAGTCCTTTATGCCAAGTATTATTCTAATTTTTTTCTTGTTGATTTAGGTAATTTTTTGATGGTATAGCATGTCCTAGATATAGGATCACACACACACAGATACATATACCTTTGATTTTTCTAGAAAATTTTTTTGTTGAAATTAATCTTCTTAATCATAAAAAGAAATTGGTNCTTTTTTTGTTGAAATTAATCTTCTTAATCATAAAAAGAAATTGGTTTTAGAAGTATAAGGAAAGACTTATAGTTATCCAATTACATATTATAATCCTCCTAATTCTTGAAAATTTGTCATGATCGTAAAGAACATTTTTTAATGCTTGTTCTTTTCTACTTAAGACAAAGGATTTTGATGAAAAGAAAAAATGTATTGCAGTTAAAGATAGAAAATAATAATATAAAGTTAGGAAGATTTTTGTTATATTTGAAATATTTTCATTTCAATTACCAAAATAAAACAAAAAACATTATATTAAATTCATTGTATACATGATCTTGCTATAGTATTGTAAAAAATTACTATTGCAAATTTTTATGTTTGGAATTTACAATTATGAGTTATAACTATATTTATCTTTATATACCAAATAGGTTTACAAAACTCACTTTGCAAAATATAGAATCATTTATTACATTTTAATATACCTTAACCATAGCTTTACATATGATTGATTATGGTTCTATTGAATTGAGTATTCTAATGTGCTAATTAATAGTTTTCGTTATGAAACTTATTGATTGATGTAATAAAATAAATCACTAAATAGAATATTGTTTAATAAGCATATAACTATAACATTATTACTTATATCCACATTGTAGTTAGGCCATGAAAGAGGACATTTTAACAATAGCATAGAGTAAGGAGAAGAAGGATAGTTAACTATATTATCAAGCTTACATTAGGTAGAAAAGAAGACATAAGGTAAAATTGTAGTATAGTAAATGATCAATTAAGTTTCATCACACACAATACAATTAGACAACATGCAAGTGGGTACTCTTGGAGTCATACAAATTGAGGAGGAGAAGAGCTATCCATGTTATTAAGCTTTCTTTCATTAGGTAGAAGAGAGGATAGAAGGTAAAATTGTACTACAATTGGTAAATAATTAATTTTCTCACACAATAATTTAGAATAACATAAAATGATCCATTCAACTCAAGCTTTTGATCAATGTCATATGCAAAGGGAAGGCTATTTTATTCATTTTCTCATATCCTATTGTGTTAAAGCACTAGTTCCATTGAATAGAATATATATTACTCCACTGAATGAGATAGCACATGATGGAGGCACATATGCAAACTATTGTTTACTTAGGTTTTAGGACTTCATTATGAATACATGAACATGGTTACAATAAGCTCATTTGATCTAATGACTATAGGTTCTCTCGAAATAATGAAATAGATCATTAGAAAAAATATTATTAAATGAGTATATAACTATATTCAATATTACAAATTATTGAATGATAATTATTAGAACATAAACAAAGTTAACATTGTGATCATTCAAATTGTCCTTAGAACATAATATATTCTATATCATAAATAAAAACAAAAAACATTGAATAATATTTACAAGTTATTCATTAGAACTTAATAGCTTCTCAATACTGAATTCATCACTAACAAGATTTACAATTGATGGTAGTAATTTCCTTAGTAGGTAATTCTCTTTATCATTATTTAGATCACATTGGATGGCTTGAATAAAGTTTCTATTATCCTCATTAAGAATTTTATCACATGTATCATCAATTATCACAATGTCCTCTCATCTGTATTGATTTTCATATGTCTTAAAAAACCGTTAAAGGCTTTTGAAAAATTGGAAGCAAACTCCCTTTATAATAGAGTTTTTAGCATTGTGTCTGACATAAAATAAATTTAGGTTTGAAATCAACATCATTAAGATAATTTTTTATTCTTTCTACATTGGCTAAGTAAGTTGAAGACCATAATGCATATTTAATTCCTTTCTTTTTCAATTGTTTGAGAAACTCATGCACATTAGGTTAAATATAGGAAGACTTTCTTTTAAGCATGACATCATATTTCCTTTTGTAATTCCTTAGTTCATTTGCATTTGATATATGTATACCCTTCAAAAGTATAATGTTTACATCCAGTATAACTATTTTCTTCTTTCTACTTTTAAATGTATATATGTAAGTATTCACAATATGTGCATTAGCTAATTGTACATTTATTTCAATTTTGCAAACATAATAACTGATTTCACAATTTAAGGATATTGATAATGCATATTAAAAATTATAACAAGCCTCATAACATGAATGAAAAGTAGTTAATATTACAAAACATTAATGTGATTCTAAATAAGAAACATTAATATTAAAAGACTTGTAACATAAGAGATAAGAAAATATAATAGAAAACAGTTACATAACATTAGAAAACTATGTTGTATGCTAGTTTGACACATTTAATATATCACATAGGATTCTCTTTCTATACAATGGTACATTTGATCCCTTAAATGATATCTTTCTATGACATATAATGCATACTATATAAAGTAATACATAAACACCATAGTCATATCTATTCCTCTGTCATGGTATATTTCTTTAAAATAACTATTTTCATAGTTCTTGATAAAATTAGCCCTCTCTATTTAGAATGCTATGCTTCACCTAAAGGAACTTATATATAATATTAGTATGATCATTAGATTCATTATTACCATTATCAGGATACATGATTTTTATTGAACTTGTAATGATATCAATAATAATAAATACCCAATGAAACATAGTCCTTTCAATCCTTATGTTCACTAGAAAAAATATTTTTTGGTAGTTATTAAATATAATTCCTTATTATTATATCAACATTAAAATATTGTATCTCAATTTCAGCTTCTCATCTTCCAATATATGTGTTCTACTTAATTCATATAGTACTGATGAATCAAAAATAATAATATGTGGATCAAAATTTTGGAATTGGTTGCATCTTTTTAAAATAGTATCTAAATATATTAGAGAATCAGCAGAGTAAATTAATTATAAAATTTCATTTTATATTCATCATATTAATAGATGTAAAAACACACCAATTCTTCATCTATTTCAGTGTCTTAATCATTATCAGAATCATCATATGTGTCTTTATCTTTTTCTTTTTCTTGGACATTCTGAAATTTTATTAATAAGGGTAAGTAATATTGAAATTTTTATATCATTTGAATCTATGTAGTATTGATGTATTATAACAGTAACTTGTTTAGAAACTTCTTCTTCTTTTTCTTCTTTAGGATTATCCTGCTCATCAAAGATGTAACCTTCCTGCTTATGAAAAATGTGTTATTATCAATGATGATATTACTACAATAATTTAACCTATATTATTCATAAAATTTAACATAGCATACCTTATCAGCGGACTGATCTTTTAGACTTGTTACAATGTCCTTATATACATCTTTCACCTTCAATATCTTTCCTTCCCATTATTAACATTGAAAAGATCCTCATTAGTTGGACCTAGCTATTTTGTTGTTGAAGACTAGAGGAAACATCATAGATCAGCATCATGTATTAATATGATACCAATGTCTTTGTATTTACTTAATGCTCTAAGGAGGCTACTGCAATAGAATAACGATACAATAGAGGAGAAATCCTTTGTAATTACCTCATCCTTCATCAAGATAGAATTAATAAGCTTTCTTTAAAAGTTTACTGATTTATAAGATATGTAATTAACATCTTTTCGGATAGCTACACCTTGAAGAATATATTTAATGGATTCCACATCCACTATGTTCTTTTTCATGATATTGTAGTAACCTTCCAAAAATCCATTGAGGATCTTAACTACTTCTACCATTATGAAGGAATAGTAAATCAAGAAAAACATTGTCTTCCTATGGTAGTGGTAACTTGAAACATATTGGAATGAGAAATTACTAAATATACCATCCTTATAGGTATTTAGAAGAAATTTAAATAATTGATAGTTCTCCATGTCAATATTAATAACTACCCTAGAATAGACTTCAATTATTCTTTGTACAAACTCAAATAAATTTTTAAAAAAAAAGACAAAAGGAATCTTTAATAGTTATATTTTCAAAATAAAAAAAAATAGCAAATGACTGATTTCTCCGTTGTTGAGAGTTTCTTTTGATACTTCTATAGTAAAAGGTCAATGAACTCTAGATTTTTTCAATAGTAGAAAAAATCATCATGCTTCTTGATTGTTGTAGATGTATCCTCCCACGATGATAGACTTTTCATATGCTAATGTAGCATTGATTGAAAATTAGGCCTAAGCTTAAGCTCTTCCTTGGTAAACTCCATATTTCCAAGAAGACTAATGAACATGTATTCATCAATTGAACATCTGTAAAATTGCTAAAATTAGTAAACAAGGATATATTATCTTAAAATATGAAGAATATAAATTTGTAGGATGTAGGAGATTAAATATGTATTACAAACATTATTGACATTGAGGTATATGTAGCAAAAAATAGATGAATCTCTACCCACAAAATATTGAACCAGAGTTAATTTAAGAGAATGAGAGAACTTCATATGATTTCATTTCTCCTCTAGAGTGATCATTCTATTAATTATTAGTCTACAAAGCTCATCCTTCCCTTTATGATGCTTAAAGCACATCTTTCCATAGAGTATCATGTTAGCACATTTTTCAACCTTATGTAATTGAAGGTCCTATAGTAGATAGATAAGATTAGCATTCAAATTCTTTAGGTTATTTCCTTGAATTTTTCATTTAATGAAATCTTAGGATGACACTACAAGATACCATTTTAATACATCATGAATATTTAATTCTACTTCTTGAATAGTGTATCATCTATATGAAAAAATATGTTTCTTTCATGTAAAGCCTTGAATGTTGGGACATTGCAAAATATTAAACCATCAATATGTAATGATATAATTTATAATATCAAACATAGTAATAAATTGAAACTAGTAAATCAACTTACTTAAATATGAATTTGAGGTTATTGTAAATTTGCTCTAGCTCTTTAGAAATTCCTCTAGTTTATAGTTTGTAGATGATAGTAGTTTCTAACATTACTTACTATCTCTATATATGATGGATCATATTTCATTCTAATGACTAGCGGGTACCCCCTACATCCAACCATACAAATCACAAACATTCACACACATGATCTAGTCAAATTTTGTGGATGGGACTAGTTGTGGCATCTAGATTGTTATGCCTTGATCATAGTTCACTATCTTCCTACTTGGACTAGTGGTAGCTTTGTCACACATGATTTCATCCAAAGTAAGATGTATGATTGTTGATTTTGTTTTTCCTTATGCTACTCCTAATAATGATAGAGAAATTAATTATTTAATCTAATTAATAAGAGAAAGATAAAGTCTAAACTAGCTAATGAGTAATGAATGTCTATTCCTAGGTTGTTGTACACATCTTGAACCCATGTATCCATTATTGGGATTAACAAGTGTTACGCTATTCGGTGAACCAAGTAATAACACTGCTAGGATTACCAAGAAAATATGTGCTTACACTCAAAACTGGTCATGCTCATTTCACTAATTCATTAATGTGCATGGAAGTGTAAATATTAACTAAGTACATGAAGTATAAATTGCATTAAAAGTAAATTTAATCTAAGTCAAAGTGCTATAATGAATAAGAATTAGTCTCAATCTTATTATCATTTATGAAACATGTCTCACTCAAATAAGATCTTGTACAACTAACTTAGATCCACACTATGGGCACTCACTAACTATTTTCTAAGACTACAGAATAAAACTACAAGGTTTTGGCTACTCTTTTGACAAAAGAATTGGATGAATCTTGCATCCAAGTGTTGTATGTATAGGCATGCATGCATCCTATGATATTGGCTATTCGATAACATAGCATGGGATCTGATATCAAAGATTTGATATAAGGGCCTAAGTAGAATATGATTCATCATACCTGCATGAATAAATGAAAACTCATCCTTGATTAAAAAAAAAGGGAGAACCAGTTGTTAACAAAATATTAGGAAGGTATGGGATTATTAAATGACTCTAACTACTGACTGACTCTGAGTGACACACTACAATATTTTATTTAAGTGGATGTAAACAAAATGACAAAGTGACAAAAAGACTAGATAGACATTGAAAATTATAAAATTTTTAGAGGTCTTCAAAAAGCTTCTGGAGATGATGTTTCTTGTTATCGCTAGAGGTGGTATACTTCCAACCTTAATTGTTAGGTTGATGCTTCTCTAGTTATGTAGAAGATTCTTGAAGGATGAACTAAAATTTCTTCTTACCATCCCATGGATCAAGGTATCATGTGATGTTTAAGCCATTATCCTATATGTGCTACTATTTGTCCATGGGCATATCCTCCATTATCCCTCTCTTGGCTTTGTTTTCACACTTGGAAAAAGACCATATTCCTTAGGCATCCCTTTTAGCATCACCTATAGTCACCAAAGGATCAAAATTAGTTTTAGTAAATTTTCCTTAATAAATAATCCTTTTTAGATACCTTTGTTTATGTTTAAGCACAAGGTGATGATAGCGTACTATGCCTAAGGCTATGTGGTAACTAAAATCACTAAGCTGTTCACCTCATTTTGATCAATTACTATTAGTCACCATAATATTTGAAAATAGGATGTTAGAAAAAAATTTAATAATTTCAAAATGAGCATCCCTAGCCCCCATGACTAATAAGTGTAAGTCGAGAAGAACACAAGTTTTTGAATAATTAAAACCAAAGGTCCAATGTAGAAGATGACCAAGAAATTTTTTAAAAGTTAAAGGATATTGAGATAGAGAAGTAGGAAAAATTAATTAAAATTATTGAGGAGCAGTCCCAAAAGCATGAATAAGCTTAGAGAAATCATCATTGATGTTCTAGAAGATGTGAAGGTTAGTTAAAAGTCATGATCAACAAAAGTTATGCAAGTCGATCCTCCCCAAAGTAGGCTCCCGCCATAATGCCCTTGCATAACCACTTCTATAGATGTTCGTGGGCACCTTAGAAGTTAAATGTAGATCATGCCTTTATTTCAAATAACACACAATTGGTTGGGATTTTGCACTATACTAAACAAAACCAAAAGGCACATAATTGCACATAGTAGTGAGGTGAATAATGGAATGAGAAGGGATTGTAAAGATGGAGATGTAAGGTTCTTTACCATGTTTGCAATAGGTTATTATTTCAAATTTGACTAAAATTATCTACATATCTATTCATCAAAGTTTCAAACCAAGTCCATACCACTAATAGTAATCTTACATTGATGTGTTCCTTCTTGCTGAACATCATGAGTCCACAACCACCACAAAAAATAATCATCACTCTTAAAAGAGAAGAAACGAGAAGAAGGATTGAAGGGCCTTAGTTAGAGGGGAGCCTTTAGGCATGGGCAACATGTCTTTCTGATCCCATAACTAGTGCTTGTAGCCCATTATTATGTCTATGAGGTGCACACCATGCAAAGAATTTTAGCTTCTTATTATTAGTTGACAGTGGAGTGATGATACATTCCATGAGGAGTCATAAACCACACAAAGAAATTCAAGAAGAGAACCCAATAAAGACCCTTGAGATCACACCCTTATCATTCCCACTTGGTTGTTTCCTCTTTATTCAAGATACAATGATCATTGATTGATTTTAGTTCATGAAAGAAGAATCAAATTTCTTCATGATAAAAGATCTTTTTATTCAAAGAACTAGAGGGATAGATGAGGTGGTCTCACTATATTACATAATTACTTACCTAATCATCTTGATAGCATAGCACAAAAACTCAACACATAGTGTTGACTTCTGCATCATGACTCGGAAATATTATTAACAAAAACATGAAGAAAATGATTCAAGATAAAATAAAATTATAAAAAAAAATATTAAGTAATGAAAAACATATTAAGAATTAGAAAATGGTGAAATAAATGGAAAAATCATAAAAAATTGTAAAATAAAAAAGTGAAAAGCACTTATTAGTTCTTGAACAATGATGGAGCATCTCTCCCACAACTAATCTTATGGCCACACATTCAAGAGATGGATCACACAGTCAAGAGATGGATCACAGAATCACTTGGTTATACACCATTAGATTTCATCACTATTACTAATTTAATTAATTATGTTATAGCACATCTAACATTGGTGATAATCTCATTTGAATCATTCGAAGACATATCTGCCTCTAAAATTGAAGGTCTCTCTATTTTAGGGTGTCCAAATGTGTTTACTTCTTCTCCTTTGATTTTCTATTTTAATTCCCAAGTCTCCATGTTTAATTTCCTTTTTTGGTGTATAATCAAAGTGTAGGAAATCTATCTCTAAGTTGTCTGTTTTGTTCATTTTCTTAAGTTTAGAACTAATAAATGGATCAAAGGGTTCCATGCATCTTTGAAATAGTTTTATACTTTCATTTTCAAGCCATTGGATGTCCTATGGTTTAGTGGCTACTTCATAGACTTGTTTTCACTCACATACTTGTTCCTTAGCTTTGTTGTGGGTTGCATTAATATTTCAAACTTTTGGCCCACAACTACACCCTTTACTATTAGTGATGCATGGATTTTTCTATCTCTCCACAATGATAGTTTTATCTTTTATGTCTTGTGTGGAGTGGTGATGGTTTTTGGCTTTTGTGTATGATTAGGAGACATTGTTTCAGAGAGTAAGGATGTTCCACCAAAGTGGGTTTGTGCTAGTTTTGATGTACGAGTAGGTCTACAAGTTTTTTGTTGATGCATGGGGACCATCCTAAAGAAAGGATGTTTCTAAGGTTGTGGTTGAGATCTACTAGCATTATCATTTCCATGTATGTTCACAACACAAATGCCATTCTTTTGTTGATGTTGTGGTGCTGAATCTTCCTATGGTTTTGGAAGTGACATATGGTGGAGGAAAGTATGAGAATATTGAGGATATGATGGAGGGTGAGAGGCATGAGATGGTGATCCCATAGAAGATGCTATAGGTTGATGATATTTGGAAGATTGGTAGTAGTAATTTGAGGTAGAGGAAGTAGAAATAGTTGGAGAAATAGATTGTTAAACATAATATCCATATGGATTCAACTAGCTATAAGCGTAGTGCTAGTTTGATGATGGTCTTTCCCATGAATATGGGTTTTGCCACTACATTTGATAGTAGTTTTTGGGTTGATAAGAAGTTCCATCCATCCTCTATTTCTCTAAAAATAGAATCACTCATAAGTTGATCAATCTTCGAGAAATAACATGCACTCATAAGTAAATCACCTTGAGATGCACTAGTATTAGTTATCACTTTATTGAATGCTCTATAACCAATGCATAATATTAGTATACCATATTTCTTTTTAATGACTAATACTCATGCATCTCAAGGTGATATGCTAGGTCTAATTTTCCCTTCCAATAATTGCTCTAATTGTACTTTTAATTCTCTTAATTTGAAAGTAGAGAATCTATAAGGAGCTTTTCATACAGGTTGTGTACCAAGAAAAATATCAATGGCATGCTTGAAAATTCTTTTTGGAGGTAGTTCTCTAGTTTCATTAAATACTAAATCTTTATATTCCTTAAGTTCATTTAGGATCTGAGTACTTGAAGATCTCTAAGGTTGGGTTACTTTAACTAAGCTTTTAGCTTTCTTAATAGTTATTGTATGAATTTTCTTTGTTATTCCTACCCCCTTTAGAACCCTAACTCCATCAGGCATTGGGACTTATTAAATACAAGTTCCAGAGTGGGAAGTAACATCAAATTTTTGTAGGAAAGACATTCCTAAAATTGCATCAACATCATGTAGTTTAAATTCAAAAAGTTCATCAACGAAAGGCATGTTTTGCTAGATAAAGTTAATTTCTCCATACCTAGTATGTTTACTCATAGTTGTTCCATTTTCCAGTTCTATCTTAATAATTTTCTTGAAAGGGAAACTTACTTTCAATAAATTAATTAATTTTGGAGAAATAAATTTATCACTGGCACCACTATCAATAAAAAATTTAATTTTTTTACCTTCAACTTAACCTTCAAAAATTAGTAACGAAAATTGAAATTTATGCAAACCTGAATTAGTCGATGTAGATATCTTCTTCATTGTTATGGTAGTGGTAGGATTTTTTCCTTTAATCATGTTTGGGTTGGGTTTTTTATTTCTGATTTTGTTGGTCCTTTGTATTTTTGCTCAAAATTTTGGATAGTCTTGTTTAAAATGATCTTCACCACAACTAAAACATCGAGATGTTGATCGAACTTTTTTGGTTGCTGTCTCTTCTATCATTTCTATAGAAAAGTAGTTTTTTGAAGAGTTGTTTGTCAAATGGTAACTTGTACCCAATTCTATTCCTCATAATCCTTAGCAATTCTATATGCTTCATCAATAGTTTGAGTATTACAAGCTTGTGTTTGAAAACATAATTAAGAATATAGTCCTCCAATGAATTTTGAAGCTAATTCTCCCTCATACCGGTGACTTACATACCAAGAAATATCCTAGAATTCCTTGTAGTAATCATCTATAGATCACCTTCTCAATGTTAAGAAATCAAATCTCATTTCACACTTTTTGAGAAAAGAATTGGGAATGAATTTCTACTGAAAATATTGACAAAAATTAAGTCAATTTATAATGAAGCCTTGAGATCTTAGTCCATTCCACCATGTTGTCACAAGTCCTTTTAAATATAATGAGATAACTTCTAAATGTTCATGGCTTGACAAATTCAACATATCAAAGTAATTTTTCATTGTATCAAGCCAATCCTTTACCTTAGCACTAGATCTAGGGGTTCCCTCATCATGATCTAATTTTACTTTCTTAGCATGAACTTGTGTCAACAATTGTCCAAGTGGATTAAGCTAGTTCCCATATCCCTCACCTTCAGTTTGAATTCTACAGTCTACAGGAGGAATTTTGGTATCCTGTCCACTAGTAGGTAGAGGTTTTGTTTGGTTTGGATCTTTAGGAGAAATTTGATCATGATATTAATGTTGTTCATGGGCAAGGTTTGAAGGTTGAATTAGATGATTAGTTAATTGTTTGATGGAGTTTTCAAAGGAATGCATTTTTCCTCGTATTTTAACCATTTATCTTCTAAACTATGGGACAATTTCCTAATTTCCTCAAACATATTTTGCATCTCTGTCTTGAACCCTTGGTTTGAGTGATGAAGTCCTTCTTGAATATCCTTGATCTCATTAATTTAATCCTCAAGGGAATTCATCTGGTCATTAACTCAAGCTTCCATTTCTCTCCAGTTTATTCTTTGGGTTTTAGACATCGGTAAGTTCAAGAAATTAGGTATGTTGATAATTCTTAGCCTCTATGCTCTTTTTATGGGATTCAAAATTATTTAGTTAGTTGTGGAAGAAGTTGAAACTGTTATGAATTTCTCACCAAGTATTGAATTCTAATTATTTTTGGGACCTAAAATAATGAATTAGATGCTAATTTTATAGAGTTCAAAAGCTAAATCTAACTATTCCATTGAGTCTGGAAGGTTTAAATCTATTGAAATTGATTTTTTTGGTTGATAATAGACTCTATATTCAAAAGTTTTAGTCATTTTAAGTTTTCTCAACTTTCATGTTTCTCAAGACTTCCTGAGAGGTCACCCATCCCAGTTCTACTCTAGGACATGTGTGCTTAATAATAAAATTTTTATTTCATTTGTTATCACAACACCAATTTGAACTTTTTGTAAATAATTAAGTGCATTTTCTATTTAGACTAAAACTAACGAACACAAAATTTGTTTTAAAATTTTTTTTGTCAGTTTATGGGAATTTTAAAATTCCCATCAATTGTCAAAAAAATTGATTTTTTCATCAATTAATGGACAACCCATTCTAGGGTCCACACGGTGACTAGAAGGTAGTGATGGGTGATGTAGGAGGCAGTGATGGATAGTGCTGAAGGCAGTGATGGGCAACATGGGAGGTAGTGATGGACGATGTGGGAGACAATGATGGTTGCCACAGGAAGTAGTGATGGATAACATGGGAGGCAGTGATGGGAAGTGCAGGAGTTGGTGATGGACAATGTAGGAGGCAGTGATGGATGGTGTGGGAGGTAGTGATGGCCAACGCAGGAGGCAGTGGTGAGCAATGTGGGTGGGGATACACAATGCAGTGCGGTGTGGTAGGCATGATTGTAGGTCAGGCATGCTACACAAGGCCAGACAGGTAGCACAACACAATGCAAATAGGTGGCACAAAGGTGTAGATGACAATGAGCAGCGTGGGAAATCGATAGAAGGTGACAGCGACATAGGTGATTGGTGGAAGGCAACAAGTGGCATGAAGATGGTAGCTGTACAAGCATGATTTTGTTGGTGCCCCCTTTTTAGTGTTGGTCCTAAGGGCTAGATCCCATCAGCCATGGTCTTGCAATTACCTGTGGTTGGCTATGGGTAGTCATAGCATTGCCATGGCTGGCCACATCCTTGTTGCAACCAGGTTGTAGGCCCTAATATTATATATATATTAATAATCAAGGCTTAGGTTTGAACCCGAGACTCCTTGTTTGATAATTTTTATAAAAATTTTAAAAAAAGCATTTTCTTATTATTAAATTTTTTAAATAAAAATAATATATATTTTTTAATTTTTAATTTTGAACTACACGTAAATTGAGAATGGTTGTATCCTTCAAATTGTAAGTTGGATTTTCATGAAATTAGTGCTATTGGAATTGTCCGGGAGAGCATTTTGAGTTAAACTATAGATAATTCCACTTTAGTGAACCTAAAAATCATAAAATCCAAAAAAGTAAATATTTTCTTTTAAAAAAAATAGTAAACATTATCTTTTTTCTTCAAAAAAAATATATGTTAGCTTTTATTAAATCTTTGATTATCTTAACTTATACTTTCTCTTGGCTTTTTCTATGATTTCTACAATTTTATTATAAATATGAGAAGTAGGATGACTTATCACAAGTTAATACCAGAAAAGATTATTAACAATGAAGCTTGGAGATTTTCTATTATAAAAAATTCATGGCTTCCAAACATCAAGCTTCACCTTAGGCTCCTTCAGGTAGTAGCTCTTTATTGCCTAATATTATTTTACATCAAAATAATGTCCTCTTTGCTTTTGATTGAGTGCATATCTTTCTTGGGAAGGAGGGTTTTCAATTCCTTACCACTTCTAAGTTAGTTGATTTACTTGTTTTTCCAATTTTTAAACTTTCCCAATGCAAGAGTATTCTTTGAAAGTGGTTTGAATAGTATAATAATAAGAAATTGTCTACTTTTCAATTAGTTTTGGAGTAATAACAATCCTTCCTCTTAATATTAAATTAGTCTTAGGTTTTCAACAAGGAGAGGATTCTTTAATTCCTTCAATTTATTCTCAAAAATTTAAATCTTTTTGTGACAAGGCATTATTTGCCTATGTTGTTGATTGTACCATTGGCAAAAGCCAATTTGTTCGTAAAGATTTCATTAACTAGGCTTACTTTGACTTATGTCTATTCATTAGCAGCAAAATTCTATGGTATAGACAATAATCCAATGTTAGTTCTTATTCTATTTTCATATTTCATGGTGCTATAACTAGTTGGATTTATGATTGGTCATTGTCTTATTTCTCTACCTAGTATACTACTATGATTAAAATTACTATTTCCCAACAAAATCCTTCAAAGTCCTATACCCTATGCTATATACCCTTGATCATGTGTATGATCCTAAGTTATTATTATCCCAAGAAATGTTTTACTCATTACAATCCTTAGTTGTACTCTGAATTTCTTGAAGATGAGAGGGTTATAAGAAGTAAGATTATGGGTGCCAAGAAAGGTCATTTGGCTTTACAACAAGCTTAGAGTTATGAGGAAATCAATGAGGTATCTTCATGTTTTTATTATTTCCTTGTTTGTTGATTATGTTTTTATTTTATGTATTTGATAGTTCAATTTTGGTTATATAATGAACCAACGTAGAGTGCTGAAGAAATTCAAGGTACTTCATCCTTTGGTATGGTTTAATCACAAGAACAAATCATTCCGTCTACTTCCAGGGTATATATATTTAAATATAACTTACTTAGTTTTATATATTATATATATATATATATATATATATATTTGTTTTTCTAATAAATTTCTTTTGTAAAGGCAATGTATTGGGTAAATTTTTGGCAATCTAGTAGTTCTAAGACAACAAACCCAACAATAGGCTCCACAACAATTCCATCAAACTTGATAGAGTTCAACATAAGATAAGGGAAAGTAACTAGAAGTGAGTTTTAGTTATTTAAAGGTTTAAATACTTTCCTCTTTGCTTTGTATGATGTCAATTTTTTTTAATATATATATATATATATTGTTGTAGAGTTCTATAAAGTGACAATACTTTATTCAAGAGATGGATAGAGGTGATGCAGGTGCTACTTCTGCATAGACTCCCATTCTACCACCTAGATTATCAATCATACATTCGTTTTCTGCAACACCTAGAAGAGGTTTTCTTCCATAGGTAGCACCAACATTAATTTCTGAGTCTGTTCTGGTAACTTCTTCTTTCTCAATCTCAAAATATTCTTATTCAATGGGAAAGATAGTGGTAGCTGCTGAAGAAGAGCTTGTACTTCTTTAGTGCATTAGCCAATGAATCTCAAATAATAGACCCTATTTTGTTTGCAAGGGTTTCCACCATCTATGAGAATCTCAGTCATGGGACTTCAAGGAAGATTATGATTTAATACATGCTATAGTTCCATCATCTTTTCATCCAATTTCTAAGGATGCTCTAAATGTTGTATAAGATCTAGAGAAAATCTTAGGAGAATTTGAAAGCGCAACATGTTATGCTCACCATTTAGCAACTCGTGAATGATTCCTTCAGATTGATAATGATCAATTTTAGGTAATACTTTATTTTTGTATTTGTTTGTTAATTTGCTAATAACTCATAATTTAAATCTTGTTTCTATAGAGAATGGAGAAAGAATGGAAAAAGGACATGGATGATCAATTAATATAGATGGATATTTTGCAAACCCAACTTAAAAGAAAGGAGAATCAACAATTGCAACAGGACATGCGAAAAAATATATCACACAATTATGTGATGGACTAGCTACATGTAAAGTAGTGCTTGGTAAGGTAGGTGCTACCATTGAAGAAAGAGAGTTCCAATTGAAGATAGTCATAGATCTTATGAAGTCTTTTAGTTGTAACAAATGATCATAGTTGCCTTTCTTACAATTTTCCCATTCTACTTCTTTTCCCTATTCTTCAATTTTCTATATCCTACATAAATGTACTTCCTCTCACTCCTCTTTTACTACAAAATAAAATAATATAATATTTTCTTCCATTTTATTATTTTTCGTAATGTACTTGTGTTTAACAATAATAATAAAATAAAGTTTTTTTTCTAGTTTGGCTCCTAAATTGTGGTTGGCTCTAATACCAAATGTGATATCCCATTCCCGAATGTCATAAAAATATGAACACTTAATCTATTACATTTACCATTTTCTTAGATAATATATTGGAGACATTATAAATACTTAATAAATGAATTAACTGGAAAATAAATAATTATTACTAAAGAATAAAACAAGGAAAATGGAAAAATTATATTAATGGAAGAGATTACTGTAGTGCCATTTTTGGGTTTTTTTCCTATGCCACTTAAGCCTTAGAGGAAATCTGGCACTAGCACCATGGTTAGCCTATCCTACCAAAGGGGTGATTAGTCCCTTTTTATCCTGCTTCACCAATTCTTATTGCTTGCCTTTCCCGGCTCCGCAACTCCATGCTTGGCATGACCTCTAACCTTGGCCTTAAATGGCATAGCTCAAACCCTTTCCCAAGGGATACATGAATAATTGTAACTTCTTATAATGAGTTTCCCCTTGATTAGAAGATTAATTACATTGTTTACAAATGTTTCCATCCTTAATAAGGGATGGAACGTTACAATAGTATAGTTGGTTGTAGGACTATTGATAATTACTTTGTGAATAAGATAATTCCCTAGGCATTTGCTTTTGTACAAACTTGGGATTCAAAGCAAAATCCAAATACTCATGTGGATGTAACATGACTGGGCAATAGCTCTTTGGATTTTCATATAGGAAAATGTCTTATCCATCATCCTCTTTTGTGGTTGAGTTTATAGTCTCTTCACTTATAGCTATTTTTTCTTTTTGTTAATATGTGCTCCTATCAATTTCTTGGTTCTTTTTCCTCTACTTGTTTTGATCACTTGATTCTTATTGTGTTTCTCTCTCGTCTATGGTTTTCATGTAAGTTGTAACTTTGTCATTCATCAACTCCCACATCTTATCTAGCCTTGCTTCAAGCTCATTGATAGACTTTTGTATTGGGAAGGTTTGTTGTGAAGTCACCTCATTAAGAGCTACCAATTTTTCCTCATCATAGATATGGATCCTCTTCTTTTGAAGATTTGGATCCTAGTTATATTCCTCTACATTCACTTATTTACATATCTCTCCTTCTTTTACCACCAACTCAATTATCCTTTGTATCTAATGGGCTTTTAGTTCAGATAATTGACCTTAGGCATAAATCCCAAGGGTCCCCCTTTTTTCATTATGGAGCCCATCTATGATGTGGAAAAGTTGCTCGTTTTGAGAGAAATAATGGCTTGGAGATCTATGTAGTAGCAAATAGTATTTATCCAAGGCCACATTCAAGGGTTCATGATTTTCTTTCTTCTATCCTTGGATTTGTTTTCTCAAGTTTGACAATCTCAGATAGGTTTGGTATTTTCATTGAAGAGTGTTAGCATTGTGGATCATTAGTGAATGAAGTCTGGTTCCAATGATCTATACCAACTTTCAGCTTCATCTATTAGTCTCCTACGAAATAGCTTAAGCTTTTGCCACTTGCGTTCAATGTTTTGCAAGGTACATGCATCATGGAAGCCTTGTAAACAATGTTGTGGATCATAATTAAGCCTCCCATGAATTTAGGAATATTTTCCATATCAACATGTTTGATGTGGTTGTCTCTTTGATCCCTTTGAGGTATTCAAACTAGCTTCCAAATCCATGTTAGGTCCTTAGTAGCTAACAGGGGTTCATCTATATTATACACGCCATGATGATAATCTATATTTCTATTTGTCTGATTGTGATGATCTTATCTATGCTGATTTTGATGTCTTTGATTTTGTCCTTGGATTCTATTTCTATCTTTATCTTGACCCCATAGTGGAGCTCTATCTCTATAACTATTTTCATCTTCATCTGAACTAGATGTTGAAGAGGAAGAGAAAGATGAGGAACTAGGAGAATTGCCATGGTTCCTATATCTTCCCCCATGATCCCTTGATTTATCTTTTCTAGTTTTAGAGGAGGTCTTAGGCCTTGAGGCCCTCCTTGTTCTAGGACTTTCTCCATATTCTCTATGATTGTCTATACTAGTTGAACATAGTCCTTGCATGTAGTAAGGGTGTAAATGAGCATATGAAATCCCTTCTGACTAATGTTCACTCCAATTCTCTTTAGTATAGATCCTATCATTTTTTCTACAAGAGTTTTCATCATACAATGTGTTATTGATTCTATGTGAATAAGATATGGTTTTAACATGTGTGACTAAAAATATTTATATTTTCTAAAAGATAAATAATTAACACTTTTATTATAATCATGTTGTAATCTAGACAACTAGCACAATTTTTAGTAATGGTGCTAATGATGAGAAACTAGTATCCCCTACACCCAACCATATAAATCACAAGTGTTCAACCACAATCCTATCAAATTAAGTGGATGGAACTAGTTGTAGCATCTAGATCATTATGCCTTTATTGTAGTTCACTATCTTCCCATTTGGACTAGTGGTAGCTTTGTCATGTATGGTTTAGTCCAAAAGAGGCATATGACTGTTGATGTTGTTTTGGCTTATGCTACTCTGAATGATAATAGAGAAATTAATTATTTAATCTAATTAATAATGGAAAGATGAAGTCTAAACTAGTCTATGGATGATGAGTGTTCATTCCTAGGTGCCTCACAAATCCTAAACCCACGTATCCACTACTAGGATGACCAAATGCTACGCTACTAGGAAAATTAAGTAATAATGTTGCTAGGATTACAAAGCAAATACATGTTTATGCTCAAAACTAGTTGCTCTCATTTTTCCAATTTATTAATGTGCATGGAAGTGTAAATATTAACTAAGTACATGGAATATAAATTTCATTAAAAGTAAATTTAATCTAAGTCAAAGTGTTGTAATGAATAATAATCAATCTCGATCCTATTTTCATTCATGGAATGTGTCCAGGGACATTGCCACTTGAATAAGATGTCATAAAATTAACTCAAATCAACATTGTGGGCACTCATTGATTATTCTTTAAGACTATGGAATAAAAATTCAAGGGTTTGGCTACTTTATTAGTAAAATAATTGGATGAATTATGTTCCGAAGTCTTGTATTTATAGGTAGGCATGCTTCTCGCAATATCAGATATCTAATAATGTAGCATGTGATTTGATATCAATGCTTCAATATCAAGGCGTAAGCAGAATATGATTCATCACATTCCTTGTACCTGATTCTAAGAATAATAGATTTTTGTAATTACGGAGGCTGGGGTATCTACCTTCAGCATCTTGGCATAACAAACTCTATAAAATTCTTCACACCTTACTCCACAATGTCTCTCTTTAACAAAATTTTACTTTCCTAAATTGAGTGTTGTTCATCATGAATATAGAACTGAACATTGTTAGCTTTCAGATCTATATCATGTAAGGGAGTAAACCCCTTACAACTAAATACTTTATAGGCCATAAGGATACAATCATGAACAATAGTAATAAGGTTCTTGGACATTGATGATAAAATTTTCTCAACCTATTTCATATTTATTGCTCTAATTCTGTACTTATGAGATGCTTGAGTGCATCTATTGATTTTAACTTGATAGATAGTTGAGAAATTAGGGTGGAAATATGCCCTCTCAATTTTTGTGAGCTTGATATCCTTTTTTGCAACACTTATAGTATGCTTACTTCTTGATTCAAATTTCTTTTCTAATTTAAATGGATTTATCAAGGGTAGTCCCTGTATAGACATTGTAAGATGCACTAAAAGAGATCATAGTTGATGTATTAATAGTATCTTGTTATATGAATTGTATGGTTGATTCATATGATTCCTTATATAGAGAACTACAGATGACGTTTTCAAAATAGTTCTCTATTGTAGGAACCTCTCTAAAAATCCATGATTGTCCATGCTCTCATCTTGTCCATGTATTCTTAACTTTGACATCTCTTTATAGCTCTCATTTCTTGAGTTCTCATTCATGCCCTACAAAATCATCACATTTCACAAAATTCTATGTTCTTCATTTTCCTTAAGGTTTTGACATATGAAAAGGTCAAAAATCTCCCCCTTTGTGGTGATTTCTAATACTCAAGAAAATGGGTGAGTTTATAAAAAATTTAAATAATAATAAACAATAAAAATATTAAGACTTATAAATTCTAGTGGTAGCCAAGGTTATAACTAGGATAATGGTTCTAAAGCTGAAGGCACAAGGTAGGATAAATGAAACCTATATCCATAAAATACCATAAAACACATAATCATGATATAGAAGCAAAGTATTTTCATAGCATAATCCATCCACAATACATATGGAAAATGAAATATTCTCATTATCTACAAAAACCACATATGTGCAAGTCCACAACAAAAAATCACATATTTCTATATCATCAAATTATCCATCGTCAAGCTATATGAAACTATCCATAGTACATCATCAAATTGTAAACTATTCATAACCCATAAGAAACTCTCTTTCCCTTTCTGAATGCCATCAAAAAGGAGATATGAAACATGGGCTTTAACCATTGACCTCTGTAGCATTGTTTGAGTCCTCATTTGAAGTAGCTACATCATGAGAATGTTTGTATGTCTCTTCCTCATCATCATCATTGTTGGTACTAGTGCTGGATGTGTGCTATCCATTATCATCATTTGAAGAGGGTGGTTTGGAAAGAGCTCTTTGTGGATGAAGTTTCACTCAAAATCAGGATGAAGCTGGTGGATTTGACTATGATGGAGCATGTTGAGAGGATGAAAAATCTCCCTTTCTTTGATATATGAAAAATTCATCAAGGTATCATTGGGATGAATTCCCAAAGATGTTCTTCATGGCCTATTTCTCAAATGATCTAGGAGCATCATCTTGATGTGGAAACCTAGGCCTTAACTACATGGGATTAGAATGCTCCCCTTAGACATGAGCAGGTGGTGCATTAGGCTCCTTTGAATCAGACTCATGTTTTGAGTCATAGGCTTTGAAGATCTAGTTGCTACCGAATGTCTATGTGGGATAGGAAGATCTTCTTCACTATTTGAAATTGGAGGAGTGATGATCTACTCAAACTATTGTCCATTAGGAGGAACAGGTATGCTATTTGCATCCATTCTCTTACAGAGGTAAGAGAGATTCCTGCCAATCATTCTCAAGGTACCAGAAAATAGATGAAGTATCTTCTTTAGGAAATATCTCATATGTTCACTAAAAATTTGGGCCTTCCCAACTAAGGAGATACCTAGGATGATGATGATAATCTCTTTTTCTTCTAGGTTCGAGGTGGCCTAGTGTTGGGTACTTCTTCATCACCGTGGATGGAGCTCCTCTTCTCTACATCCTCATCAATGCTTCTTTTATCTTTAAGAAAAGGAATCTCTAGAATGAGGACAGCTCTCTAACAAATCAAAAGGTTGATGAGGTGAGGGTGCCCAAGGATTCTCTCGTTGGTGAACATGGTCAACATGTCATGGTAGAGAGTATGCCCCAAGTCTAATGGCTATCCTGTAAGAAGGAAATAGAGAAAAAAAGTTTATGCTAGTAGAAAATAGTTAGAGCTTCCCCCTTTTACAATGATGTTATACAAAACAATAGGTGATAGAGTGAAAGCATCTAGATACATCTTATTCCTATAAATTATCCCTCTATAAAAGACATAGACTTTCCAAACAATGCATCACAAAATTCATCTTGGGTAATGGGAATTACACCATTTGTGGAAATATCATTCATGGAATGAATGATGATCTAGAAGACATCAACACTAGGGATCACAAGAAATGCATTAATTACTTGAGAAGACAAATCAATCATCAAACCCACAACCATGATAGTAAATGCTCCAACATCATCATTCATAATTACAATTTTACAATAAAACTCTCAAATAAGAACTTTAGGCACAGAGAAATCCATGGAAATGAAGGTAACCCAATTTAACACTTGAAAGAAACTCACTAATTCTTGTTGCCTATGATGTGAAAAGGACAGAGAATTCTTAGAAATGATGGAGATGATTCAAGTTAGCTCAAATTGGTGCTAGGTGCTAATTGATCTAAACTAAGGATTGTATGTATTTGGATTGTTCATTGATGCTCCCTTTAACCTCTTCTTTGGTGGCACCCTTGATGTTCCAACCTTCTTATGGGCCATGGCTACTCAAATCACTATTTCTGCTGGAGCCCTAGTCATCTCTTCATGGTTTTCTTCATTAAGAATGAATAAGAAATGAGGGTTTGGATTCAAATAGTAGTGCTTAATGAGGATTTTTAATGAAATAGTAGATGTATCCTTGGAAAGATAGATGTCTCTTCTAGGTTTAAAATATAGGTAGATATCACTTTTGAAAAGTATATGTCTTTGCCATGTTGAATGAAAAATTTGCTAGATGTATCTTCTTTGGGAGTAGACATCTCTATGTAGACATCTCCTCTTGGAAGTAGACCTATCCTCAGAGATTTCTTTAGGAAGATGTCTCTTCTATATGAGTCTTGACATGATGGGATTTAGGAATGGATACCAAAGATTATATTCTTATAATATACATACAATAAATTTAAAAGTTATCTTTACTTACCTTCTTTGCTAACAAGATTGAAGTTTCCTAGAAAGCTTGAGAATGAGATTCCTCTTTCTAGGTTTCTCTTCTCACACAAACTTCTTTAATTTCCAAGGCTTGGAACCCTTTCAAAAACTTTTGGATAAAGTTTACTCATTCCCATATTCCTTCATTTGGATTCTCCATTCTTTCTTAACTCCCTTGTTCTTTTGAGTTGTTCATGTTTTCCTATGGTACTACATAGTTTCCTTTCTAGGTGCATTTGGGTAAAATCGAGTCTTATGATATGACTAGATATTCATGTGATAATAATTTAAATTTCAATTCCAATTGATTCTGTCAAAACCTATTATAGTAATAACATCTAATTTTCTACTATGGATAAAGTAATCAACCCTTGGAGTTACCTTTTGATTACCTGTAGTGCTAGTGGTTACCTCAATCTTTGAAATGCCTTCTTGTTTAGATGAGGTTATTGTAGATGCTTGTTCTTGTTTTGATAACATCCTAGACCAATTTTTTCATTTCAACTTCTTCCTTGTCCAAGAACCATCTAAAGGGATTCTTTTCCTTTGATCAACCTGTCATTTATGATTTTGGTATTTGCAATTTCTTAACTTGCTCTAAAGACTTGGTTAGTTTTTCATTCTTAGCCCTTATGTCTAAGATGTATTTTGTAAGTTCTAAATTCTTTAAATTTAATGAAGAAATGTATCGATCCATGATTTTTACTTGTTTATTTAACTTTGTTTAAATATTTTGAAAATATAAAAGTTCATTACATAACAGATCATACCTTTCTTCAACATTTTCAAATTCATTGTCTAAGGTGCTAGCATCATCATTTTTCAAGGCTATACAAATGAGGTATAAATATTTGCATCATCCTCCATCTCTTCTTCACTTTGTTCTTCATCATTATAGTTTTCATACATGTTGATCTTTATTGCATCCATATCACTTTTTTTTCTTTTTTGCAACTTGTCATGACTAGGACATTTAGAGGTCACATGGCCTCTTCCACCACATACCCACCATTCTATTGAAGAAGAATAAAAATTAGAATTATAAAAATTTTTACCCCTTTCCTTACCTTTGAATTGATTGGATCCTTATTTATTGGAGCTCTTATTTCTTTTTGTTATGAGCATTTGCAACCTTCTATATAGGAGTGCTATTTCTTCTTCACTACTCACATTTTCCCCACCAAGTTCCTTTTCATTAGAGGTAGATTTTAGGATAATGGGATTTTCTTTTATTGCCCCTTCACTTATTAGGTTCATCTCATAAGAAATAAGAGCACTTTGGAGCTGTTTAAATTTTAAAACTGAAAAATCTCGAATTTGTTCCATAGTTGTAACCTTAGGTCTAAATTCCAATTGTAATGTCCTAATCATTTTTATTATTACATTACTTTTACGAAAGTCCTTTCCTATGTCCATAATATCCATAACTAGATCATTTGACCTAGATAAATAATCTTTTATCTTTTCACCTTCTCTCATTCTAAGCTTGTCATACTCACTTTGCAAAACTAAAAGTTTAGATTACTTAACTATCGATGTTTCTTCATAGGTAGCCTCTTAAGTTTTCCAAATTTTTCTAGCCATTTTACATCTAGCTATTATATTAAATTAAGATTTATTCAATACACAATATAAAAATTTTTTTTCTTTAGAATCATGCATAAACTTATTTCTTTCTTCTTGTGTCCAATTGCTCTATGGATTAATGGCCTTTCTTACACTGTTGAAAGGTAATGTGCAGCCTTCAGGGATGGACTTTCATATTTTAAACTCCATAGACTTGAAGAAGCCTTACATCCTAGCCTTCTAATAGGAAAATTCAAACCTTTCAAACATTTGTGGCTTTGTGTAAGATGTCTCCTCCATAGTTCACTCTTGAATGTTAACATTGAATGAAAGAGTTCCAGGCTCTAATGACACTTGAGGATCAAGAACATAGAAGGGGGGTTGAATAAATTCCTTAATAAAAATTGATTAGCCATAAAAATCACACCCAGATTTAATGTGGTTTCCCAACTTGGGTAGTCCACACTTAGAGGGTAGATTTCTTGCACACCTCTACACTTTGTTTCTCTAAAATGTGGTTTGAAGGATACTACACCTTGTACAAGCTCTAAGCTCTACCCTAGAGTTTTTCATTGCTACTAAACCACTCAACTCCACAACGTCCCAATAAAATTAGAATATGGTTTCAAGGATGCCACAACCTTTACAAACTCAAGGTCCACTTCAAAGTGTTTTGACATTGCACAAACGCTGAATCCCACAAGATCTCGACAATCTCAATTACAATGCCTTCTTGCAAGAAGCACATCAACCCCAGTAGGGCAACAAAAGAGAAATAAAAATAATAATGTAAGTTAAATTTATAGATCCTTGTACTTTGAAGCATAGTTCTACAAACAATTAAGCAAATGATATGATAAATGAGGTACATAGGTACAACTGAATAGAATACACAATGATTTTTTCGATGTTGACAATGCTTACTCTTTTTCCAATAATTTGATATCTTCTTATAGCCTTAGAGTTTAAACAAATACCTCAAAATTCATGCAATGATTAAATAACAATTAGTATAGACATCTCCTTTGATATTGGGACATCTCTTTGAAATCACCTTCAATTCTAAGAAGATGTGTCCTATAAAAGTGGGACATCACTTTTGTGATGGAGACTTCTCCTAAAAATAGTATATGTCTTCTCAATTTTTTTACTTTGTCTTCTAAGGCTTCATCTCATCAGTTTGTCTTCTTCCCAATCCTTGAAGAAACTTCATTTGATTTGTAGCCTTCATTTTTATTCATGCCTGTCCATGCTTTTATCTTTCCCATGTAGTCTCCTCTTTGACATCTTTTTTGTAGATTCCATTTCTTAAGTTTTCATTAATGCTATGAAAAATCATCACATTCCAAAACATTATATGTCCTCCATTTTCCTTAAGGTTTTAACATACTAAAAGATCAACATTATCCACCTCCAATGTACCAAGAAGAAATCTACCACCATGAAGTATAGCCTTTGTGAAAGAAATCAACTTTTTAGACTAAATATAAATCATGTTGTTATCCTCTATAGAAGAAGAAATCATAATTTCATCATCTTTGAAGAAATACTATCCATTACCTTTACAAATATATGAACATCCTTATGTCTTCCCTTTGGTTTATAATTAATCATCTACTATGATTTAGTAGGATTCATTTGCATCTTGGAATTATGAACAATGTTATCTATTTGATCCTACATTGTATCCAAGTAAAGTAATATGTTATACCATGATTATAAACCAAGAAAGATAAATAAATCATTGAAATCTAATGGTAAATGATGTCAACTTTGTAAATTTAATTGAACACTTACATGATTCATCTTAGGCAATATTAACAATCTTGAAAAGAATTTTGCATGGATGTGCAGACTCAATGGACATGATATCATCTCTTGATCAAATGAAGTAGATCTAATGTAGTGAATTGGTATATAAGATATATTATCTGAGACTATGTAATTCAAGATCATGCAATTTCCATGATTTAAATAGGAAATAAAGCATAAAAGGATATAAAATCTTAGACTAGATCATGTATGTCCATGATTAGAAGTACACTTATTATCAAATGTGTGTCCCAAAACAAATGCTTATTACCTAACATGCTGCACTCAGGATAGTATCATGATACATAGAAGAAATGATATATCCTTTATTTAACCATAATTATCTCCATTAATATTATCAATTACGAACATGCATGTTCGTGCAACATCAAGGAATTAACATTATCTACCATTGTCTATCATGAATCATATAAATAGATCATGGACATTCACTCACTATAAGAGATGAAAGGAAAAAAAGGAGGATACATATAAGCAATATAACATCCATAACATGATGTCTAACATGAACATGAATGATCATGCACCATTTAGTAATACCCATATCTATGTTCATTTTGTCTTATCCAGCGAAATCATACACATATGTGCAACCTAGTCACTAGTACATCTAGTATTGACTATGTGTTCTATGACAAATTCTTATTAACCAACATGATACACACAAGATAGTATCATGATACATAGAAGGAATGATCTCTTCTTTATCAAAACATAACTAGCTTTGTGAATCTTATGGATTAGAAATATGCAGGTTTGTATAGTCTCAAGGAATAAACAATAGTTACCATTGTCTATCCTAAACCATGTAAATAGAGCATTCACATTCATATAATATAAGAGATGAAGTTAAAAAAGGATGAAATGTATAAGGATTATAACATCCAAAAAATTGTGGCTGAAGAATGTGCATGATCATGCATCCTCTAGGAATATCCATGGATATGTTTGTTTTGTACAAACTAGCGACATCATGCATAGACGTGAAACCCAATCACCAATACACCTAGTATCGAATGTCCTAAAACAATCTATTATTAACTGACATGATACACTCAGGATAGTATCATGATACATAAAATAAATGTTATCCCTTTTATTGAGACTTAACTTTCTCCATAAATTTTATCAATCAGGAACATGCATGTTCATGCAACCCTAAGGAATAAATAATACTACCATTGTCCATACTTAACTAGGTAAATAGAGCATGAGAATTCATCCAATATAAGTAGTGAAGGAAAAAAAGGAGTACATGTATAAGGGATATAACATGCATAAGATGATATCTAACATGTACATGCACAACTGTGCAACCTCTAAGAATTTCCACAGCTAAGTTCATTCTGTATGAACTAGTGAAATCATGCATGGATGTGCAATCTATTTACCAATACACCTAGAATTGAATGTGTGTCCTAAAACATAACTAAGATCATGATACATAGAAGAAATAATATCTTCTTTATTTAAACATAACTAGCTCCATTAATCATATCGATCAGAAACATGAACATTTGTGCAACATCAAGGAATTAACACTAGTTATCATTTTCCATCATGAACAACGTAAATAGATCATGAACATTCACCTAATGTAAGAGATAAAAGAAAACAAGGATGACATGTATAGTATGTATTACATTTATAACATTATATCTAAAGTGAATGTGCATGATCGTGCACCCTCCAAGAATTATCCATGGCTATGTTCATTTTGTATGAACTAGCCAAATCATGCATGAACATGCAACCCAGTTATTGGTACACCTAGTATTGAATGTGTGTCCTAAAAAAATGCCAATTAACTAACATGATACACTTAGGACAATATCATGATACATAGAAGGAATGATATCCCCTTTGTCTAAACATGACTAGCTCCATTAATCTTTTTGGTTAGAAACATGTACATTCATGCAACATTAAGGAATTAACACTATCTACCATCATCCATCTTGAACCAAAAAAATAGATCATTGACATTTACCCAATATAAGAGATCAAGGATAAAAAGGAGGATGGGTATAAGTGTTATTGCATTCATAACATGATTTCTAATGTGGATATGCATGATCTTTCATCCTCTAGGAATTACCTATCACTATGTTCATTTTCTATTATCTAGTGAAATAATGCATGGACATGCAACCTAGTCATTGGTACACATAGTATCGAATGTGTGTCTTACCACAAATGAATATTAACTGACATGATACATACAAGATAGTATCATGGTACATAGAATAAATAGTCTCCTCTTTATTAAAACATAACTAGCTTAGAGAATCATATAGATTGGGAAGATGTAGGTTTGTGAAACCTCTTCCATGTTCTACATCTATAAATATGATAATAATTTCAGTGGGTTATTCTATATAGATATTGCATTTCAATGGGATGCATGACTGTGCAACCTCTCCCATGTGAATTTCTTTAACTTGCATCTGGTATTGGAATGTATATTTCTATTTGTTGCTTTAAAAAACATTTCAATTGACATATTATGCCATTAATGAAGATATGAAAATAATTTTAATGATTGAAGATGTATAGATATTTCATTTCAATAGGTTGCATGGTTGTGTAACCTCCCCCATGTGCATTTTTTTAGTTTTAGGTGTCATAGCAAAGGATACATTCCTATTTAATCTCTTACAATGCAAAATGCAACTAGTTTTGTATTTCATTATTACTAGTTCAATTTTTTTAAAAATAATTGAAATGAAAAATTATGCTATTGATAAAGAAATGACAATAATTTTAATGGTTGATGCTTTATAGATATCACATTTTAATGGGTTGCATGGCCATGCAACCTCTCCAATATGTGTTTTTTTTAATTTGACATGAGATATTGGATGATATGTTCCTATTTGATTTCCTACAGGAGAAAACACACCTAGTTTTCTTGTTAATTATTTGTAATTTATAATTTTTGGTATTTGGGTTGCTCAACCTAGCAACCATAAATGATTCACCTAAACATAAATAATATGACATATTCTATGATCTATAGTCCAGATAAGAGATTAATAGCCTTATTCTACTATGTACGGATACACTTAGATATTAATATAAAATATATCATGAAATTTTGATTTTTAGAAAAGCTCTAACTTTTGTCTTTTATATAATATTCAATTATATTTTTTAACAATTCATTTAAAAATAAATTAAAGAAGAATGAAGGATAACAAGAAATAGTATCATAGAGAGATAAAATATTAACATACCATAGCAACTAATAGGAATAGTCGAAATTTGATAGAATGAGAGGAGTGATCTACAATGGTAACATAAATAAGCTATGAATACAAGAATATATAGTATACATTAATTATAACAAATATATAGATAGATTATGCATCATGGACTATTTAAGCATCTAGAATAGATACTTCCACATATCATTTAAGACTAAATCTCAATATTGAAGAAAAATCTCAATTAACACTAAATCGTTTTCATAATTACATAGTGCTCCTTGAGCAATACATCCTCATCATGAAACATGTTTTAGTTCTACAAAAATTGAGTGAGATACATTCTCAATAATTATAGGTCCATATTACTTTACTATTACTAGTTCATACTAGAACTAATGGCTACAATATATAAACTATTATTATATGTATATTTCCTCTTGGGATCTATAACTAAGAATCCACAGCAAATTAGCTAAAACAATTACATATGTACATTTATGAGAAAATAGAATGCAAAGATGGGAATTAACTAAACAATGTTCACACTTATGGAGCACTTCATAGAGCCTATTTGAGTTATGTGATTTTATTTCTAATCGAATTGATAAGGATTTGTTTGTTGCTATCTATTTTAAATTTTCATGTATAGGAAGAAAAGTGTTCCATTTCTATAGTTATTACTCACAACTAGTAAGAGTTTTTTTATCCATTCCTTTCTTGAATGCTAGAAACACTTAATTGAGGATGCAGAATTGCACTAAAATCAATAGGAATTAGCTATATACTTTATTTTACTATTGAATTAGGATAGACTCTCTAAAATTGATAAAAATGATGGTGCCTAAATTCATAGAAATATTTGGAAAATAAATGGTGCCACAACATTTCTTAATAAGGTAAGGCAGAAACAAATGCTAATCTATATGCTTTGCCACTTGTACCCATTCAGTGACCTATGCAGACATAGTAATATTAGAAAAGAAAACCAACAAAAGCATAAAATTTTCCCTGTTTGGAAGCTATATTAAGCTATAGACACATAATTATTAGATTAATTTACTATGAATTTAGAAATAAGTAGCAACAATATATAACACTGTGACTATGGCACCAAGAGTAACATAGTCAAAACTATGGTAGAACATTGCATAAAGTAAAATTTTACTAATATTGAGGAAAGATACAAGAGTTAAAGGATAACATCTATTCAAAACTCATAGCATGTACTTTTCCACAATCAAAGAGGTCCATATGGTCCATTTGAATTTAAAATTTATCAAGACCAATGACACTTACTAAAACTAAAATTTTATTAAGTTTATACACTCTATGGATCTATTAAATAGTACACCTAACCATATATTCTATAAGTTTTGAAAAAAACAATAAGAAAATTATCAACTATTATTTGTTACTAGATATTAAAAAAAACCTATGATATTACACAATTAGCATATCATTATTCAAGAAGAAGCTTGAGCCATCTACCTATTTCAAATTTCTAATTCAATGTTATCTTACTAAGTATAAGAAAAATATCTGAATTAATGAAAAGCTAATGTCTTTTTTCTTACTTACTTAAAACAATCATCTTCAATCCATTATCATAGAAAATTTCCCTTTACTAGCACTTCCAATGATTGCCAAATCTCAAACCAAACTATTGCTCCCCTTTAGAACTAGCTTGTTATACAATTGGATACAGGTAAAATAGTGACAAAATTTTCCTTTCAAGGATACACATACTTCTAGCCCTCATAAAATGCATAAAATTGCACATGAAAAATGCAAGTAAACTTCAACCACTATGTAAAAGGGCAAGGTCACCACTAGGCATTTGGAGGAAACATATATACTTGCTAACTAATGGATGGATCTCCTTCAAACTCACTGAGAAATCAAAAATAAAAAATAGTAGAGTTTTACAAGAATTTTCTACCTCTTGAAAAGTAATGTTCCTATAAAATTAAAACTAGGGCATTCCTAGAAATCAAACTAGGCCATCTTGGGAAATTAAACTAGAGAACCTAAATTAACAGAACATAAATCTTTCATTCTACACAAAGCTATGAATAGAACTAGTACTCTCCTAGTCAAATATACAAAATTTAACAAGGGCATTATAGGAAATTAAAATAGGTCATGAAACAAAATCTAAGTAAAAGATGTTGAGAAAATTAACAAGTAAAGATAAGAAATTAGGTCAAGTAAATAAAGTTTGACAAATTTCACAACACTTCCTTCAAGATTAGGGCCACTACCTTCGAAATTATTGCCATGGCATCATTCTAGAAAGCACATGGAATCTTGAATTTAAAACTCTAGAAAAGGAATTGAGTAAATATATACACCTTTTATGGAGTTTTCACAAATCTTGGACAAAACTGGGAAAAGAATTCAGAAGATTTCATTATGTAGTAGTGATCAAGAGCACCTTAAATCTTCTATCTAGAAGAAAAAATCTACAATCTTCACAACTGGGATGTCAACACCTACGATCTTCGCAACTGAGAAGCAAAGGTAGGAGCTCACAATGAAGTCTAGGCAATGGGAAGCAAAGTAAGTAGGATCTTGTAATGTAGTATGGGAGATAGGAGCAAGGTAAAGTATGGGCAACTAGTATGTAGTATTTCATTGATGGGAGTTCATGATTTTGAAAATGAATTTATATGTCTATTTTAAATATTTGTGGTTTTACAGTAATTCTTTTCATAGTTAAAAATTATTTTATTAAAACTAAATTTAATTTATAACTAGAAAAATTTTGTAGGTACTTTAAATATATTCATCTTTTGTATTATGCTATTTGGGAATTTCTCATTTTGTAGGTACTTTGCTTATCATTTACTTTAGAAAATGTTCATATTAACAATTTTCAATTATAACATATGATATTTATTGAACATTTTATTTACAAATATGAATGGAAATTTAGTTAGATAATGTACATGGGCATTCCCATGATGCTTACTAAATATTAAATTGACAATAAATATCAATGAAAATTTTTAATGATAATGTTGTTAGTGCTTAATGTTAAATTAACTTAATATCCAACATGTAGGTATATTGAGAACATGTTCAAATCCAACATTAAAATTTAGGTTCTCAAAAACCACTCTTTCATGCTCCAAAATCTTATTATATGTACACAACCTCTTTAAATAAGTTATAGAAGCCATCTATTTCATGATATTAATAATAATTATGGATGCTCACAATAGATATTAAATGGTCATAAGCATGATCACATACATCATAAATTAAGCATGATTGAATAATCATACATGGAGGAGGATATGAGAATGTAAAATATATAAATGCATGCTTATTACATTGAGAAATTAACTGAGAACTAGCTTGGTTAATAACCATCTAACTATGGATAATGATTTGCAAAGAACTTTGATGGTGATTTAGCCACACTAATTACTAATGCTTAAGCAATGGTAATTGTTTTCATTCAATCACTATCAAAATTTGTCCCAAATTTGTAGACATAGTAATGGAGAATAACCAAACCAATCTCTCAATTTTGGTATATGTGATATTAATATTTTAAATTCATAATAAGATGCATAGTCTTTGTGCTTGCGATTCTAACATTTCATCATAGCAATTTATCATCTGGAAGTGTGATTGAATAATCCCATATGAAGGAGGTGATGAGAATGTAAATTATATAAATAAGTGGTTATTACATTAATATATTGAATAAAAATGTTTTTGGTTTAAAATCATCTGACTATGATGAAACACCACAAAATTTGCATCTTATAATTTTTGTAACCACATCCCTTGAAACCCAAGGTAATACTTCATTATAATTGTGAGGATTGTAATCCATGAGGTGCATTCTCACATACTTTATACTTTTGGGGCTAAAAAATAGCTCATAAGTGATCAAAGCCTCTTCCTAAAGTGAAAAAGGTCATGTAATGTATATATTTGGGCTTGGGGTTATTGGGGGTTAAAAATGCCTTTTGGGATGTCAAAATTGGCATTTTGATGGGTTTTATGGGGATTTAGCATTTTCTATGTTGAGGACACCTACATGAGGGTAAAACACACCTACCCATAGTGTGGAAGGGCTTAGCATCACTCATGCCCAACGTGAGGGGTATAACCCTTATCCATGAACATTGATACATCAAACCCCTTAGTGTGGATTCTTCATCCCCTAGTGCGTTATACTTCATGGCCAAGATTTCAACACAACACTAACTTCAGCAAGGATCTAACATTTTAACATTGTATTTAGAAGGCCTAATGTGGGTGGACAAGGCTAATCTGGATAAAATTCCTATTTACTATTTTTAGTAAATGGAATGCCCATGGGGGTATGACACTTAGCATTTATGGTAACCCCCCTTGATTTGAACATCCACCTCATTTGAGCATAGCAGAAATTTGCAGCCAATTTGTTAGTAATTTGTAGCTAATATTGGAGCTTTTTTTTAGCTAAATTAGTGGCCCATGAACTATAAAACCTAAGCCCCTACACCATTAAATAGTTCCATAATTTTGGAAGTTGCACGCTTTGAAATTTTGAGCATTTTCGCAATTTGAGAGCTCTTGCAACCTTGCAAAAGTGTAGCTTTTCAAATCCTCCCAACATGGAACCCCTTACAACAATTGTTATCCACTTACCCCATTGAGATTTGTGAGAATTTTGTGTCCACGCTGTGCATCTGGGAATCCAAAATTCTAGTATTACTCACTTGGCTAGCCAAAATCCTTCACACCTCTCATCCCACCTACATCAATAATGTTGTAGAGCTACTATGGAAATAGTGAAGCTTTAGTAACATCAAGAGTGGTTAGAACACCAAGAGGTTGCCAAGTGAACAGTTTAACCCTGGATCTGTGCGAGGGCCATGCTAGAGAAAAAATGGAAGCAGGGCACCCTGAATGATCTGGTCGATCAGATAGGGACTTAGTTAGTGTATCTTAACCTTATTTAAACATTATTTCGAGGACGAGTTATGCAAGGTAAATTGATGATGAATAAATGCAGAATGGAGAAAATAATGCAAAACAACAATAATTGTAAAGAAATAGTGAAACAAATGAAACAACCTAGAAAATGCGAGGTCATCCTAGCCTCACCAGGCTCTTGCAGTCTGCACAACACTATGGCAGTTCATCAAAAGAAGAATGTTCTGAGTCTAGGTCAGCCAGTTTTGCAAATTTTCTACTTTGAGAATGGACAGGTCCTATACCATCCTTCCTGCCCATCAAAGTAGCCTAAACAGCTGGTAGCCTGCTCAGAAACAGTGTGCAGAATCGACGGCAGCATCCTGGGTGCACAAGAAACAGTTTGGCAAGTTTTCTAAGTCACAAAGCTTGCTACACTACACTACGCTATGTAGTATAGCAAGCTTCAGAAAATGATGGTAGAATGAAGTTCTATGCTACGCAATGTCACATAGCGTAGCATAGCAATGACTTCACTATGCACTCCCCTCTCCCAACTTTGAGTTCTGCAGTGATGTCCCTTTTCGTTAGGAAGTGGTGAACCATGTTTGCTGCTATGCTATGCTGAGCCACATGGTGCAGCAAGGCATAGCAATCCTACGAAAGAGACATAAGGCAGTTTGAAAGGTGGAATTAGAAAAGTTTACAAAACTAGCATCATAGGAGAATGGGTTGCAAATCAGCAAAATTGTCACGATTAAGGCCAGTTGCTATGCTACACTACGCTACGTAGCATTGCAAGTATGTGACATATGGCAGGGCACGTGGCAAGGTGCTACGCCACACCAAGCAAGCCACGTCACAAAGCACAACACGACATATAGGTGGTTGTGCGACATCAATGCACTCCACCCAATCAGACCATTAGCACACATCTCTATATGCTGATGATCTAGTTGTGGCATAGTAGGATCACAGTTGTTGCATGACAAGCTCGCATCGCAACGGTCTTGTAAGCCCAACGATCACAGATGGCTCGAGTAACGGCAGTAAGATAACACAAGTCTGCGGCACGTAGCATTCAAACGGCCCCTTTTGCTTACCTTCAACCCTATAAATATCCTGGAAAATAGCGTACAATAGGTTCACAATTTTTTTGCTAAACTACAATACCTACAATTTGGCAAAAATTCCAGTAATCTATAAAGTTGGAAATTTCAAAAAGAGTTCGCATCCCTATGGAAGCAAACAGCTTCCAAGTAGTGGGAACTTTGGAGCTCTGAAACAAAGATCCCCCCCCTTGTCGGCATTGTAATAATCAAACTCATCTATTTAAAACTATAAACAGAGAATCTCTCTTGCCTGGCGTAAGGTCCCCGTCTCCGTTCTACCACCTTGGTAGAGTCTCACATTGTTTGTACTTGAAGTCTGCATCCAAACGCATAGCTATTTCTGTTTCCTAGCACACCTCGGTTACTCTCGGGACTTCTGCACTACATCACACTGTGCAGCTGATTGTATCCACCTTGACCAAACAAATTTGTAGCTTTGGAGTGGTGCATGTTTCTAACAATATCTTACTTTACCTCTCATTTACTGTCTAGCTTTCTTGCATTATTTCCTATTTTATTTACCTTCAAGCATCATTTTGTATTATTGTTGCATTTCTATTTTATTCATCTTTAAGCATTATTTCGCATTACTGTTGCATTTTTTTATAGTTTCTCCCTCACTTTATCTACCCATAAACATTATCTTGTAATTCACATAATTTACATTGCAAAAGGCTATATTGATGTCAATGTAAGTCCTTGTCTGATTGACCAGATTGTTTAGGGCACCTTGTATTCACACACACCCAGCACCACCCTCTCGTGGATACGGTGTTGGAACTGTCGCATTCGCCAACCCCCCAGCGTTTTTCTAGCAGTCGACATTTTCGGTCGCTACAGTTTTTTGGCGCTAGAAGGAGGGCCTTTTGGTGCCTTTTTCACATGTCACAGTAGCTCTATGAGCCTTCTTCACCCTAATACATGCAAGCATAAATGCGACACCCTCTTGTGGTTGTTTGTGCTTTGTGCGGGGTAGACCAGTCGCCCCGATGGTTCCTTCAAAACCCTATAGAACACAAGGCCTCCGATCGCTAGTTAACTAGCTCTTCTATGGTCGTCTTGCAAGCATTCTACACCCCATATCATGTGGTACAGATTGGTTGCCTCGATGGTCCATCTGGGATCCTGCGAGATATAAAGCCTACTTGATTGCTAGTTAGCCTGCCCACCCTATGCTTGTCTTGCCTACGTTCTGTACCCCATCCCATGTGGTACAGGCCGGTCGTCTCGATGGTCACTCCGGGATCCTGTGAGACATAGAACCTATTTGGTCACTAGTTAATTTTTTCATCATATGGTAGTCTTGTACACCTTCCACACCCTAGCTTAGCGTAGACTTGACATCCATTTGTGGTTGTTTATGCATCGTACGGTGTAGATCGGTCACCTCGACGATTCCTCCGAAACCCTACAAGACAACAAGCCTTCTGATGGTGATTTAACTTTCCTTTCCTTTTCATAGTAGCCATTCATTCGTCCTATACCATAGCCAGCACACGTGAAAATGTGACACCCTTTCAGGTTGTTTGCGCCTTGTGTGGTGTAGATCGATCGCCTCGACAATCCCTCCGAGATCTTGTGGGACATAAAGCCTGCTTGATCGCTTGTCAACTGAACTTACCTTATGGTAGTCTTGCACATGCTTTGTACCTCATCATGCATAGGCATAGACATGACACCCTTTTCAGTTGTTTATGCTTTTTGTCGTATAGATCGGTCGCCTTGACGATTCCTCCGGTATCCGGTAAGACGTAAATCCACCTATTGTCACTTTTTTTTAATCCTTCTGTTATTTCCTATTTTTTTGCATTTTTTTCATAATCACTTGCTTAGCAATGGCTTCCATCACCACCGTGGTTGATACCTTCAACACGGAGGTGCCCTTCGTAGTCCAAGGCACTACCGATGTCGAACAACGGCTGAATCCAATGCAAGAAATGTGCTGATCTCTCAGAATCCAAAATCATGGACCTGAGGGACTAGCCCAGCAACACAAGCATTATAGTTTCCTTTGTGTGAAGGTGCAGGCTAACCTGCCCTTCGATTTACACAAACTTAAAGAAAAACGTAGCTTCAAGTTTGCTTACTGCAACGGGGACGAATTCATTCCTAACCAGGGCATTTCTTTGCCTTTAACACAAGCATACCAAAGGCTGCTAGATCAACTAATCTAGTTGACCCAGCTTAGGGAACAACAAGACATAGCATCCAACTAGCATGGAACCTTTAAGGATGGGTAGGAGAAACTCGATTCCCAATCTGACGAGGGAGGCCAGGCCAATCGCATTCCTATCCCGTCTACCCAATCCTTCTAGGCCAATCCGTTGTCTGTCACCACCTCCTTTGTCATCACGCCTACGCTTTAGCAGCCTACAACCATGACTGCAATGGATAGCCATACTACACTCTTAGCATAGCATCACCCCTATTCCCTAATTGTGCCCACAGTAACTGTGCCACCACAAACTGTTTATCAGCACACTCCCACAATGCACAACATGCCTATCATAGCTACCCTACTGCATGTCCATACTGTACCTACTTTGCAACTGTAGATAACTCCTATACCGATTCCTACGTATGCATCTGTTCCATCCACTATGGTGGGCCCAGGTCCATCCACATGGTGGACTCCATTCTCTTCTTCATCTATTTTATAGCCATCGCAGATGTCTCACTACATTTGCCCTTAGGCCTACTCAACCTCGCAAATAGTTCATCTTGACACGGGACCATGGTCTGTCCCTCCGGTGACCCAAACGGCCTATCTGGCAACTCAACGCTATCACCGCTGCGACAATACCACCCACCAGGTGGTGGATAACCCAAATAACACCTTTAGCGAGGATGGCCCCAACGGCACCGCCGATGGGTCAAATCACCACCGCCACCATGCACATGTGGGAGTTTCCTCCATAGTCCCTCAACTGTCTACAATGTCACCAGGTCGAGACCAAGTGTTTCAGCTCATCGAGACCTTAACCGAGGAAGTAAAATGCCTCAAAGCTGTTGGGTCCAATACGGGACAAGTCATGGACTTTTATCAAGATGACCCCATCAACCTTACAATCCCTGCTCTGATATTACCACCTAGGATGTTCCTCCTACACTTCATGAAGTACAATAGGGAAGTGGATCCCAATACACATCTCGTCACTTTTTGGTCAGAGTCTTTGCTATTACAACAATGGCCGCATATGATCATTTGCGTCTTTGCCATGTCTCTAGCCGGGAAAGCCCTAGATTGGTATCACGTGTGGCCACGTTCATCCATTTCGACTTTGGGAGTTGCCTCCGTAGTCCCTCAACTGTCTACAACGTCACCAGGTCTAGACGAAGTGTTTCAGCTCATCGAGACCTTAACCGAGGAAGTAAAATGCCTCAAAGCTGTTGGGTCCAATACGGGACAAGTCATGGACTTTTATCAAGATGACCCCATCAACCTT
>MNCI01004656.1:792424-827326 GCA_015680685.1 Gnetum montanum
CCTATTTTTTTGCATTTTTTTCATAATCACTTGCTTAGCAATGGCTTCCATCACCACCGTGGTTGATACCTTCAACACGGAGGTGCCCTTCGTAGTCCAAGGCACTACCGATGTCGAACAACGGCTGAATCCAATGCAAGAAATGTGCTGATCTCTCAGAATCCAAAATCATGGACCTGAGGGACTAGCCCAGCAACACAAGCATTATAGTTTCCTTTGTGTGAAGGTGCAGGCTAACCTGCCCTTCGATTTACACAAACTTAAAGAAAAACGTAGCTTCAAGTTTGCTTACTGCAACGGGGACGAATTCATTCCTAACCAGGGCATTTCTTTGCCTTTAACACAAGCATACCAAAGGCTGCTAGATCAACTAATCTAGTTGACCCAGCTTAGGGAACAACAAGACATAGCATCCAACTAGCATGGAACCTTTAAGGATGGGTAGGAGAAACTCGATTCCCAATCTGACGAGGGAGGCCAGGCCAATCGCATTCCTATCCCGTCTACCCAATCCTTCTAGGCCAATCCGTTGTCTGTCACCACCTCCTTTGTCATCACGCCTACGCTTTAGCAGCCTACAACCATGACTGCAATGGATAGCCATACTACACTCTTAGCATAGCATCACCCCTATTCCCTAATTGTGCCCACAGTAACTGTGCCACCACAAACTGTTTATCAGCACACTCCCACAATGCACAACATGCCTATCATAGCTACCCTACTGCATGTCCATACTGTACCTACTTTGCAACTGTAGATAACTCCTATACCGATTCCTACGTATGCATCTGTTCCATCCACTATGGTGGGCCCAGGTCCATCCACATGGTGGACTCCATTCTCTTCTTCATCTATTTTATAGCCATCGCAGATGTCTCACTACATTTGCCCTTAGGCCTACTCAACCTCGCAAATAGTTCATCTTGACACGGGACCATGGTCTGTCCCTCCGGTGACCCAAACGGCCTATCTGGCAACTCAACGCTATCACCGCTGCGACAATACCACCCACCAGGTGGTGGATAACCCAAATAACACCTTTAGCGAGGATGGCCCCAACGGCACCGCCGATGGGTCAAATCACCACCGCCACCATGCACATGTGGGAGTTTCCTCCATAGTCCCTCAACTGTCTACAATGTCACCAGGTCGAGACCAAGTGTTTCAGCTCATCGAGACCTTAACCGAGGAAGTAAAATGCCTCAAAGCTGTGGGGTCCAATACGGGACAAGTCATGGACTTTTATCAAGATGACCCCATCAACCTTACAATCCCTGCTCTGATATTACCACCTAGGATGTTCCTCCTACACTTCATGAAGTACAATAGGGAAGTGGATCCCAATACACATCTCGTCACTTTTTGGTCAGAGTCTTTGCTATTACAACAATGGCCGCATATGATCATTTGCGTCTTTGCCATGTCTCTAGCCGGGAAAGCCCTAGATTGGTATCACGTGTGGCCACGTTCATCCATTTCGACTTTGGGAGTTGCCTCCGTAGTCCCTCAACTGTCTACAACGTCACCAGGTCTAGACGAAGTGTTTCAGCTCATCGAGACCTTAACCGAGGAAGTAAAATGCCTCAAAGCTGTTGGGTCCAATACGGGACAAGTCATGGACTTTTATCAAGATGACCCCATCAACCTTGCAATCCCTACTTTGATATTACCACCTAGGATGTTCCTCCTGCACTTCATGAAGTACGACAGGGAAGGGGATCGCAATACACATCTCGTCACTTTTTCGTCAGAGTCTTTGCTATTACAACAATGGACGCATACGATCATTTGCATCTTTGCCATGTATCTAGCTGGGAAAGCCCTAAATTGGTACCACGGTGTTGGAACTGTTGCATTCGCCAACCCCCCAGCATTTTTCCAGCCGTCGATATTTTCGGTCGCTACAGTTTTCTGGCACTAGAAGGAGGGCCTTTTGGTCCCTTTTTCACATGTCACAGTAGTTCTATGAGCCTTCTGCACCCTAATACATGCGAGCATAAATGTGACACCCTCTTGTGGTTGTTTGTGCTCTGTGTGGGGTAGACCAGTCACCTTGATGGTTCCTTTGAAACCCTATAGAACACAAGGCCTCCGATCGCTAGTTAACTAGCTCATTCTATGGTCATCTTGCAAGCATTCTGCACCCCATATCATGTGGTACAGATTGGTTGCCTCGATGGTCCATCTAGGATCCTGCGAGATATAAAGCCTACCTGATTGCTAGTTAGCCTGCCCACCCTATGCTTGTCTTGCTTATGTTCTATATCCCATCTCGTGTGGTACAGGGCGGTCGCCTCGATGGTCACTCCGGGATCCTATGAGACATAGAACCTATTTGGTCACTAGTTAATTTGTTCATCCTACAGTAGTCTCGTACACCTTCCACACCCTAGCTTAGCATAGACTTGACATCCATTTGTGGTTGTTTATGCATCGTACGTTGTAGATCGGTCGCCTCGACGATTCCTCCGAAACCCTACAAGACAACAAGCATTCTGATGGTGATTTAACTTTCCTTTCATTTTCATAGTAGCCATTCATTCATCCTGTACCCTAGCCAGCACATGTAAAAATGTGACACCCTTTCAGGTTGTTTGCGCCTTGTGTGGTGTAGATCGATCGCCTCGACAATCCCTCTAGGATCTTGTGGGACATAAAGCCTGCTTGATCGCTTGTCAACTGAACTTACCTTATGGTAGTCTTGCACATGCTTTGTACCTCATCGTGCACAGGCATAAACATGACACCCTAAGGCAGTTTTTTATGCTTTATGTCGTATAGATCAGTCGCCTTGACGATTCCTCCGGAATCTGGTAAGACGTAAATCCACCTGTTGTCGCTTTTTTTTAATCCTTCTGTTATTTCCTATTTTTTGCATTTTTTTCATAATCACTTGCTTAGCAATGGCTTCCATCACCACCGTGGTTGATACCTTCAACGTGGAGGTGCCCTTCGTAGTCCAAGGCACTACCAATGTCGAACGACGGCTAAATCCAATGCAAGAAATGTGCTGATCTCTCAGAATCCAAAATTGAGGACCTGAGGGACTAGCCCAGCAACACAAGCATTATAGTTTCCTTTGTGTGAAGGTGCAGGCTAACCTGCCCTTAGATTTACACAAACTTGAAGAAAAACATAGCTTCAAGTTTGCTTACTGCAACGGGGACGAAGTCATTCCTAACCAGGGCATTTCTTTGCCTTTAACACAAGCGTACCAAAGGCTGCTAGATCAACTAATCCAATTGACCCAGCTTAGGGAACAACAAGACATCATCCAACTAGGATGGAACCTTTAAGGATGGGTAGGAGAAACTCGATTTCCAATCTGACGAGGGAGGCCAGGCCAACCGCATTCCTATCTCGTCTACCCAATCCTTCTAGGCCAATCCGCTGTCTGTCGCCACCCCCTTTGTCATCATGCCTACGCTTTAGTAGCCTACAACCATGATTGCAATGGATAGCCATACTACACTCTTAGCATAGCATCACCCCTATTCCCTGATTGTGCTCGTAGTAACTCTGCCACCGCAAACTGTTTATCAGCACACTCCCACAATGCACAACATGCCTATCACAGCTACCCTACCACATTTCCATACTGTACCTACTTTGCAACTGCAAATAACTCCTATACCAATTCCTACGTATGCATCTGTTCCATCCACTATGGTGGGCCCAGGTCCATCCACATGGTGGACTCCATTCGCTTCTTCATCTATTTTACAGCCATCACAGATGTCTCACTACATTCGCCCTTAGGCCTACTCAACCTCGCAAATAGTTCATCTTGACACAGGAGCATGGTCTGTCCTGCCGGTGACCCAAACAGCCTATTTGGCAACTCAACCCGCTATCACTGCTGTGACAATACCACCCACCAGGTGGTGGATAACCCAAACAACACCTTTAGCGAGGATGGCCCCAACGGCACCGCCGATGGGTCAAATCACCACCGCCACCATGCACATGTGGGAGTTGCCTCCATAGTCCCTCAACTGTCTACAACGTCACCAGGTCTAGACCAAGTGTTTCAGCTCATCGAGACCTTAACTGAGGAAGTAAAATGCCTCAAAGCTGCTGGGTCCAATATGGGACAAGTCATGGACTTTTATCAAGACGACCCCATCAACCTTGTAATCCCTGCTTTGATATTACCACCTAGGATGTTCCTCCTACACTTCATGAAGTACGACAGGGAAGGGGATCCCAATACACATCTCGTCACTTTTTGGTTAGAGTCTTTGCTATTACAACAATGGCCGCATACGATCATTTGCGTCTTTGCCATGTCTCTACCCGGGAAAGCTCTAGATTGGTACCACGTGTTGCCATGTTCATCCATTTCAACTTTGGAAGAACTCTTGACCCAGTTCATGACATGCTTCAAATATAACTTGAAGCCAGAAACCACGTTGGATCAGCTGATGGGCATGAAACAGGACCCGCTAGAACCAGTGCAAAAATTCATTCAACATTGCAGCGTGACCCTTAACGAAATCTGTGAACCCATCACGGAGTCTAACTTGTTAGCCATCTTTAAGCATGTGTTGAATGACTTCATCAAGTCCAAACTCTATTACCTCACTCCATGCTCACTTAGCCAAGCTTTCGCTTAGACAAAAAGCATACAAGATGTAGCTGAGGCAAGAAAAGACCTGGCTTACATCACTTACAAGAACAACTTTGCAAAAAAGGATAAGATTAAGGCCCCAACAACCATGGTGGATACTATGGCAGTTGAGGCTAAGCCCAAACATAGCAACAGGGGAAGCAAGAATAACAAGAAATCATCCATACCTACAGTTGACTCTATGCCCAAAATAGGCCAAGCATCACAACTTGCTGTGCCTGTGCCCGAGACATCTGCATATAGTAAACCCAACTTTGAGCACAAGATCATTTGAAATACACCCAAAAACCGCTCAAACCTTCAAAACTCCTGAACAAACTATTGGTAGTGGGATACATCCAACACAAGTAGATGTTAGAGGAAGCAAACACGAGACATCGACGCTACTGTGAGCTCCTTAGGAATTCCTCTTTGGCCATGCCTAATGAGCCTCTGGTTCCTAAGGGTTTTAGGGTATATAGGTTTTGTGACTACCATCAACTATGTGGTCACACCATGGATTATTTTCTATCATTACAAGATGAGATCCAAAGGTCAATCGACTTGGAAAAGTTGGTGCTAGATGAAAGTAACCCAGTACGCCATGAAAACCAATCCATGTATTTCTACACAAATCCCCTCAATGCCAATAATGCCGGTTATGTAATCAATGCCATCGGTATTGACAATGATCCCACACCATCCTTCTAGCCATTTGTGATTTGTGTACCTCAGCATAGTGCACCAATACCACCAATGGCTGGTCCAAGCTCATAGCCTCCCTTCATCCTGGAAGTCCCACTATGGGCATCTACCTCTGCACTGTTGGTTGGTGAGACCACACGACCCTATCAGTTAATGCCCCTAGCCCCATTCATTATCAGGGGGCCAGCATCTTCAACTAACCCCATCCCATGTAACAACATTAAACAACCTCCTCGCCCCACCAAGCGAGAAGCCTACTTGGTGGGCGAGGCATCAAATGGGAATACTGTCAAAACTATCCCCAAGGTTATGCCTTTGCCTCTTGTATTTACACCTTCATCACCAAAGATGAAGGTCGACACGATTACACAACCTGTGTCACCCCATCGACAAAGATCTGAACCTAGGTCTGATGTCCTCTCTCCTTGAGAGATCTGTCTTCTAGGATGAATCGAGGAGGAAGGTGTTAAACAGGTGGGTGGCCAAGACTTCTTGGATGTACTCACCTAGGTAGAGCAAGCCCTAAGGCAAAAAAACACCACATTGAGCTTATACATCCTAATCATGACATCTGTACTGCACTGCAAGGCTCTAGTCTACATGTTAACGACGATTTTGATCGATGAAAACATGCCAGCGGAAGAGAAGGCGATCCACTCGGTCATACTCCCCTCCGTACCCACGGAGTCCCTAATACCTCAACTAGTTTTTAGCAGTGACACCATTAAGGATGGTCCTGAAGGAGGCTAAGTGACTACTGAAACACCATGAAAATTTTGAGGCCTCAATGGTTTAGTAAAATCTGGCGATTCAGGCAAGGAGTCATGACAAGGCATAGCACAGCAAGTTCCCTTTTTGGTTAAAGGTCTATCTTGCCACGCTGTGCAACATAGCACAAATGAATTTCAGAAGATAGAATAAGGCGATTGGTGCATGGCGGCAAGCCTTCAAGTTTGCAAGTTTTCTATGTTTCAAAAATCTTAACTTTTGGCATATTACGCTGCATTACACAACATAGCGTAACATCGCATTATGCAGCATAATATCAGAAGGAAGTTCATTGCAACAACAGAAATGGAAAAATTCGAGACTTCAATGGCACAACAAAATCTCAAGGCTTAAGTAACGACCTGGAGCATGTTGCACATTTCAGCAAGGTTTTTTTTTGGCTAAAGGTCTATTACGCAGTATCACGTAATAAACCCCCGAAAAGGTTGATCAAGACCAAAAGGGAGCATGGCGATAACACTTCAACTTTTTGCAGTTTCGCTATTTTACACTGAATTACACTATGTAGCGTAATTTAGTATAACACAGTGTTATACAAGCAACAATAGAGCACAATTTAGACATCAGCAGTTCATACGTCGCAATATGCTCTCTAGAGTATTGTATCGTAATCAAAGAATAGTTTGTTGTCAAAGCCCCTACAAGAGTGGTTTACGATGCATCACACTTTAGAGCATAAGGCAGTATGGTGTCACAAGCTTCAACAACAAACACATCAAGTGAACAACACTTCGTAGGTTCAAGACATGCGTCATCTAAATCGTGTTTTTCTCCTAACCCTAATCTTATAAATATTCCAGTTGACAAAGATCAAAGGGTTAGCAAAAATTCTTCTAAGATTGACAGATTTTCTTTGTGAGTGATTTTTTCTTTCCATTGGCAATCGTTGGCAACTTTTAGCAAGGATTGAAAAGAGAACAAAGAGGATCAGTAATCGCAAGAATATCGAAGATAATTGGCAAGAAGCTTTGGTCAGAAATAGCCATTTGATGGACATCTTGCATCGGGTCCAACCTCCTTGTACTGGGATTCATTAGAACAAGGTAGATTGACCTTTGCTTGCTTCATCTTTGAATAGCTTTCTTGTTGTTGGCATGTGCTTTGCTTAAATTGAAGTCTACCTATAATCATTGTATCTAATATATTTCATTCATGAGTTGAATCCTAGATCTTGGGATTACCTACGTTCTAAATCTGATCTTTTGTTCCCTACCTATACGAATCTCACAAATTGTTTTAAATTGATTGCATCATTTTCAATTACCTTCAAAGTTAACAATATTATATATTCTGATAAAGAACCATCATTTTGTCATCCAAATATCACAAAATTTTTACTAATCAAGTTAGTCCCTGTCTGATCAACAAGACCATTCAGGGCACCTTGGATTCATTTTTCTCTATCACGGTCCTCGCACGGATCCAAGGTTAGAACTGTGTACATAGAATTTCATTCGGTATTTCCAATGACCAATGTTTTCCATCGTTACAACTATGACACCTCTCTTCATCACAATTCAGATCAGCCAACACCGGATCTGAAGGGTACACGTCAATGATGAAGCTACCACAAACGTCATCTCCTTCCCTATTATAGAAAGGTTGGGATTAGTTGACCAGATTAAACCAACGACGACATCGTGTTTGTGGTCCTTCAATGGAGCACACGTCTTGGTAAAGGGCATTGTTCATGTAAACTTCGTAGCAGGGAACTAGTTCCCCATAGATGTAATGTTTGTCATAGTTGAAGAAATGCCTGGGTTTAACCTGATCTTGGGAAGATCATGGTTAGCACAACTCAGGGCTGTCTCCTCGCCTATACACCAAGAAATCCACTTACCATACGTAGGTAGGGAGGTGATAATCCATGGTGATGGGTTGGTAACGCAAGCAATTAGCAACGTACACATGGAATAGGGTTTAGAAGTTACGACCTTTGAAGATGAAGTACCTATTCATGGATGCATTGATCATACAACAAGGAGATTGGTCCAACGAGCCGACCCTCAAATCAAAAATGCATGGGTTGAGTTTCCCTTCGAAGAGAAGGACAATAATATGAACGAAGGCCCTGGTGAAACACCTTGACCTTACATGCCGATCAATGCATGAAAGGTCAAGAGGCAGCTATGTATAGCATAGCATCCTTACGAGCTTCCACCCGGTTGCTATCTTTGCATATTCACCATTTCCTTGTCTCATCAATGTATTATCCTTTTGGCATGCTACACAAATGGCCCAAAGTGGCCTAAAACTAGCATTATCACCTTTCACTTTACTTATTATGCAACAGCCTGAAATGGCCTAAAACTAGCATATGAGAGCATGAAAACTTTGCATAACAAATAAGTTAATACAAAACCAGTTTCCTTTCTGAAGTCTTTCATTCTCTGAAAAATTTTCGCCTATTGCCAATATTTGTAAAATGTTCAAAATTTTAAAATCATAAAAGATGGGTCCCCTACTATGATAGGATATCCCCATTCGCATTGCCTTCGTTGTTTGCCCCTACTTCATCTACTTGTGCATCGCCTGCTCCTATGTTGCCCCCGATCGGCTCTTCATTTCCTTCCTCCATGGGTCTCACACCTTTGTTGAGAGCATGTATCCTAAAAATAAAGTAGTTAGCTAGGGCAAAAAATAAGATAAACTCTAGCTATAGCGTAGCATCAAAGTGACTAATGTGAGGGGACTCTACATCGGTCTCAAGAGGTATCTGGTCTAGACTGAGCCTGAGGTGACGTCCAATCTCCTCCATCAGAATTTCCATCAAACACCTACCACTAGGCTCGGAATTCATAGTGGAAAATTTCTCCCTTTCCAAGGTTGTCCACTCTAGAGGTTCCCAGGAAAGGGAGGCGGTTGCGGTCTCTCCTATAGGAAGGGTCATCCTCAAGTCTGGAGATTCCGTGACCTTCACCTGCTCTTTAAACTTGGCATAGGCCTCAGAAGCTCCAATGGCCTTCACAAATGTTTTGTATGAGAATCCCTCCATAGTAGTATCTTTATACAATCTTCGATGGGTTTCATTTTCTAGCTTGTATGTATATTTCTGGTCCCTCTTGGCTTTCCCCCATTCGAAGACCTTGGCACTGATGTCCTTCATATCTTGGCACTTCTAGGCTATCAAGTCCATCTACATCTGTTGTTCGATTATTTCATGGGTGGAATCAACATTTTGATAAACGATAGTCCAAAACCTAGCATAGTCATCTACAAACCTTTGCAAATCAACAAGGTTAGGATTACGGTTTATGAGGAAATTGATCCTTGACCTGAGGTTCTCTACCTCAGCAACTAGTTCGGCCTCTCTCTGCTCGCTGCTTTGGACCTGTTTCCATAGGTCCTTGTTGGTACGTCTACATTTTCACAGAGAGCACGCCGAGTGCAAGACACATTTGTAAGCCTCGTCAAATATACGATGGGATACTTCGGTCAGGTCAAGCAAGAGTGTGGGCACTTTGCCAATCTCCATAGGTCGTGTCAGGTCCCACTTTAGCCGAGAGGCTGTTTAGCATAGAAAGCATAGTAATCACATTAGCATAACATAATCAACATGCTCGAGAGTTTCATCATAGCAACATAACGATAGTTAACACTCCTACTTACCCACATAGGGGTGTGCCTACTAAATGCATTTGATCATGTCATCAACAAGTCCCTGAACAAACGTAAAATTATTAGGGACTTTAGCCCATGACTCAGTACGAGGTAGAGGAGGTCCTGAGCCATCAACAGTAGCACCTATTACATGATTAAACATGTCAGCAATAGCTAAAATGGACTATGGTAAGGCACACACAAAGCCTAAACTCACCAGCATCTAGCTGCTATCTTGTTTCTTGCTGATGCAAGATGATCACGTTAGGTTCAGTAGAAGGCCTGGCCAAGTCCATGAAAGCCCCTACCTCATGCACTGGTTCTTTACCTTTCAGGGGAGCAACATCTTTTTTATTTCAGGGAGGCACCTCTTCGTAGGTAGGTAGAGGCTCCCTAATAGCAAGAGCCCCTACCCTAGAGACAAGAGCTCCATTATTCCTAATTGGGACCTTTTCTTCCAAAGCCGGGCCCCCTGCATCTTTATTTGTCACCCCTGTTCTAAGGGATGACAATTCCTCATCGCCTTCTTCTTTGTATTCTTCTTCTACTACTCGCAAAAGGGCATACACACATCAAATCGAAATAGGATAACTCAAAATTGATACCATGCTACAATGCACTCCCTAACAAAGCATAGAATAGTAGGCAATGGCAAAGTAAATACACTCACCAATGGGGGGTTACATTCACCACAACTTAAACTGTAGTCTTCATCCCTCCTCTTCATGAAGGCTTTCCCTGGCTGGGGGAGGTCTCTTTCTTCGCAACTCCGTGGGCACAGTCTCAGCTATGAGACATTCACCCTATGTCACATTGCTGATTATGGTAGGGGAGGTCTCCCCTATGCTATCCTAGCCGTAAGCGCTATGAACTACCAGACCTTTAGTCATTACAGATAATGACTCCCCCACCATCTCTAAGGGATCCTAGGCTTGCATAGTCTGAAGGACTTGTCGAATCCATGGCTTAGGAATCTGGTCACAATCTAGCTTGGACAAAACTTCGTCCTCCTAGACCACCAGGAACTCTACGAAACACCTTAAATAGCCTATATAGAAACAATAGTGTATGTTAGAGCAGGACTCCATTTTCTCACGGAGTCCCAAAATCTCAGCCTGCAAACCACTACATAGGAATTTGGCCCCCTCCTTCATGACTTCCCGCATTACCGAAGCCTACACAAGCCCCAAGACCTTCCCTTGGGTGAGCAGTTGAGGGAATGCATGGGCACGAAAGACCGGGTATATCCCCATGGCAGGACCTTCCTTAAGCTTGTCCATAGGGAATCCCTTTTGCTCCTTCGTGAGCCTCAGCCAATTTCGATATGCTGTTTCTGGAGGGTTAACTCCTGCTTGCCCTTTGACATCACGTTGATGCCATCAGTAGGGATGCCAAAAAAATTTGCAAATAGTTGGTCATTGATGTCAATGACCACCCACATGCCCTGCATGTATGTACGAAAGCTACTGGCCTACCCAGAGAAGGAATTGACCAAGGAAAGAATCTTTGCAGTAGGGACGCCTAGATTCAGAGCCATGAACAAATCCATAAGCCCAACCATTCGTATTTTCTTGAGCAAAGGGCCCAGAGCCCCTCGCTCTAACCAACTCTAGCTCACTGCTACTTCACCATATTTGAAGTAGATTTGTCCCCCTTGCCTCCTGGCAGTTACCACCATCACCTCACGAGGCTTCTTTGCTCCTTCAGCAATGATCATGAAACATTCTTAGCATAAAAAAAGAAAGAAAGAAGAAACTATGAAAACACTTGAGCTCATGGAACCCACCTATTAACCCACCAAGTCTATATGATAAGGGGAATATTGGGAGTTCAGCCACCAAGACCTCTTCGAGTGTGACCTACTTAAAAGGTTCTCTTCACTCCTTGCCCAGCCAACACTTTGTCTTGAAATGCCTATAGAAAGAGGTGAGCATGCATAGGTAGGAACGGTATCCTTCCTCGCAATGAGCAATCACGCCCACCTGCAGGCTCTTGGTAGAGGAAAATTCTTGTAAGGCTAGCTGTGCTGTGGCCAACTCACCCGGTTGGTCATGAACCCTACCATCGTCAAGATAGAACCTGGTGATAAGCACACACTATCAGCACTTGGCCAATTATGGCCAACATTGCACAACCAAGTAAATCAAAGATGTGAAACTCACCCACCAACACAGTAGATGGTCCCCTATGGGTTCTAAAAGTACGTTGCCACGTGGTGCGTGAGGTACAATGTGTTGTACAGGTGATAACACTGGTATTCCAGAATATCCTAGATCTAGGCCAAGTGCCTCAACCCTATGGAGTGTTGGGTAGACCCTCCTCTTAGCCTACTTGTGGTTGCATCGTCAGAAAGGTATCTTAGGATGCCCCAATTTTTCCTTGGTAGCATCGCCTCTATTATGCCGGATGCCTGCATCTCATCTAAGGAAGACCAAACCATGAGACTAAAATGGCTGAGAAGGAATTTTAGGAAGTCTCGCATCCTATCCCTGAACCAAACCGCTCACTCTCTCAAATGTATCAGGGGAGGGGGATCATTGGCCATAGGTCTACCTACATGACATAGGACCCCTTCAAGGTCCAAAATGATTAGCCTAGACCTTGGCCCTACCCTGCATGATGCAACTAGAAAATATTGACATCAAATATGAACATAATACATGCACAACATTGCAGCACTTAGCCGGTCATGAATGTAGCATAACATAGCCCCTTGTCTACACATAGCGTAATAAAGATGTGAAATCCTAGCATAGCGAGAACATGCAAGTATCTTAGCATAGTAGCAAAATAACCAATAACATGCTCAAATAGAAACACACGCTACGATGCTACGTCACACATAACCAAAACCTCCCAAGGGTTTTACATCACAGCATGAAAAGTTCATGAAAATTAAAACTCCCCAGCCCCGCAGTCGTGACAACCGTGGTAGTGGTAATAGCCTTGCATGAAATCACAACAAAACCCTTGCACAATAGCCACAAACAAAAGGAAAAAGAGGCTGAGGCAACATAAAAGCTAAAACAACACGACCACAAAAAATACAAATAGCAAAACAAATGAGATGAAAAACTAGAGCAGGAAGCCGTAGAGGGTGCAAGGAGAAAAGGATAGAGGAGACATAAAAACTCACTGAGCCAACGGTGTGCTCTGCAGTGCCAGAATGCATGCTTGTGGCCCACGTCTCAAAGTCTTTTTCACCTTCCCAACCTTCGCAAGCATCAACTGAGTCTTAGGAGCCATAGCCCTACTTGCAGGTTTACGACCTTCACTTTAGAAATTCGCCTCGCTAATTGATTAACACAGTTGCTCCATGCTCCGAAATCACCAAGTGCTCCGATAAGGATTATGCACTTTTAGGGTGAAAATGGTGAAATTACCAAGATTCAATCCCTATTTATGGAAGCAGTGGAAAAATGAGGAAACTTTCTTTTTCTTTCTCAGATTAAAGCAGAGCACGGCGTGTAGCGTAGCATGCTCGCCATGACATCACGACACTATTAGCATTTAAACCTTGTCATGCTTCGGGTCAATTACTCACCTTCTCAAAATAAAAAAATAATATAATAATATTTGTTTTTTATTAAAGGTCTAAAAAGACCTTAAACTAATAGACCTAGCATGGTTATGCTCCTCAAGACCCAAAAATAGTAATTTCGACTCATAACGATCGCAGTCTGCAATAACATTAAACTAACTATGCTTTCTACATCAGCAGTCACCTAGCATGCCTTGACATAGGCGATAGCATATTTTTCAATAGTTTTATGTCTTCATTCCTACACTAGCAGTTCAATACACCTTGTACTCACAATTTCATTCTTTTTATCATTATTTCACATATCAAGGTTTTGCATGTCGCAATATGGCAATCCAAAATGACAGTAAACTAGTGGTTTGGCATTCAGATATCAACGATGACACAACTTTGCACTTCACATGAACAATGTCCATATCTTCAAAAATTTTAGACTCTTGTGCCTTGGCAGTCCACCACGACCTTAAACTAGAAAACCCTCAATCTTTACATCGCCTTTACTTAGCAAGTCAAATCTCAGTGTTGCCTTGCAAATTTACATTTCATACAATCTCTGATGACCCTTACCTAGGCTCTCATCTTATGATGGTAGGTCAAGAAAGAGATGAAAACCTATCATGCCCTTTCCATGCCTATAATATTAGCAGGGCCACAAGGCAATCTCGCGAGACAGTTGAACCCCGACACGATCGACTGGGGGTCAACTACGATTAACACTATAGTGACCTTAGAAGCACCCCTAGATTGGCACAGAAACTTGGTCCATGCCCTAGATTTAGAGGTCGGGGATGTAACTGAGGATCCTCTTGTCAAGATACATATGACCACATCAAAAAGGGAGGTAAATACATTAATACTTAGATCCCTCCTAGACACACAAATACATCAGGGCATAGTTAAAACTTTGCAAGAGCACGTTAATGTATTCGCATGGTCATATGGTGACATGCTAGGTCTAGATCTGTGGCTGATTCAACATAACATCATTCTATACCCCAATGTCAGGGCAGTCAAGAAGAAGGCATGTAAGATCAAGCCAAAAATCATGTTATCCATGAGGGATGAAATCACTAAGTTATACAAAGCAGGTTTCATCCGCGTAGTCGACTATTTAGAGTGGGTGTCCAACATCATTGTGGTTTTGAAAAAAATAGGAGGGATACAAATATGTATAGACTTCCAAGAATTCAACAAGGAAATGATCAAAGACAACTTTCCACTCTCGAGCATTGATCAACTCATCGACACCAGGGCTAGTCATGCTTTGCTATCCTTCATGGATGGCTTCTCTAGATACAACCAAATCTGCATCAACACAGAGAACTAGCTATCAACAACCTTCATGACTCCATGGGGAACCTTCTACTATACCATGATGCCCTTTGGGCTCAAGAATGCTGGAGCGACCCACCAATGAGCCATGACCTAAATTTTCAGTGACTACATCCTAGACACGTTAAACGATTACGTGGATGATATAGTGGTTAAATCCAAAGAGGCAGCCCGTCACCCACATGATCTAGATTTAGTCCTCAAGTGCTATCTAAGGCACAATTTGCATCTTAATACTAAGAAGTACGTTTTTGGAGTAAAAATTGGATGCATGTTAGGGTTTGTAGTATCGAAGGCCGGAATATAGGTGGACCTAGAAAATGTCAAGGCCATCGTCAACCTAGCAACTCCCAAAAACCTTAAGGAGTTACGTGGTTTACAAGGTAGAATGTAATTCATTGGAAGGTTTATAGCAAGGTTGACCAACAAGTTACACCCCATGCAACATCTTCTGAAGAAGGGGGTTGACTTTGAGTGGAGAACCCAATGTCAACAAGTCTTCTACAACCTGAAGAAGGAGCTCTCACACCTCCCAACGGTGCACCCGCCACAAAGGAACAAGCCTTTCTTCATATACCTTGCCACCTCTGACGCATCCATAGTAGCACTGCTATGCCAAAAGTAGGATGATGGCTCTGAGATACCAGTGTATTACCTAAGCCATGCATTAATAGCGTACAAGGAAAAATACAACAAGGTGGAGAGGAACTTCCTAGCCTTAGTGTTCATGCTAAAAAAGTGGCAGCATTACCTATTCCATAGCATAACAAACATCATTTGCAAAAGCAACATACTCTGGGCTATCACCGAAACCTATACGAAAGTAGCAGGATAGCTCGATGGAAGGCGATAATGGTAGAATTTGACCTACGCTATGTAAGTCAATCGTCAACGAAGGGCCAAGTCATAGCAACCCAACTTACGGCCTTTCCAGTTAACAACCAGGCAACCATCGATCCCGAGTTCCTAGATTAATACGTTAGCAATGTTGCCATCGTCCCGTTGCATTTTGAGACAACCTTACACTTCAACGGTGCCTCAACCACACTAGGAGGTAGCGCCACTACCATGGTCACATTACCCTATGGGGAAATATACCCATCCACTTATTGTTTTTCATTCCCTTGCACCAACAATGTGGCAAAATATGAGGGGCTACTCAGAGGCCTCTTTACTACCCACGCACTGCATGTACAACACCTGGCTATCCAGGGAGATTCACAACTAGTCATGAATCAAATCACCGAAGTCTATGCCTGTAAGGCTATGCATCTGCAACCCTACTGCGACCTAGCAAAAGTCTTACTGAAGAAATTCATGACCACTGATGTGCAACATGTGCCATGCAACGAGAATACCATAGTAGATTCCTTAGCTACCCTTGCATTAAACATCCCATCGCATTCCTTGACAAACCTTCCAAATGTAATCATAGAATGCATAGAACCTATCACTCAGGCAGAACATGTGGAATATGTCGATGCTGCAGACACCCCAGAGTGGTGCGATAACATTAAAGCATATTTACAGCAGGGTGAACCCCTAGGTGGATTAACATTGGCTCAGAGAGATGTAATCCGCAAGCATGCCTGGCAATATGTGGTCATGGGAAATGATGCCCTATGTCGGTAATCCTATGATGGGATATTGCTGGCATGTGTGGGTGGTGAGCAGGCACAAAAGGTAGTTAATGAGGTTCATGAAGGGCTATGCAGTGGACACAAAGCACCCAGGGCTATGGCTACGAAAATTAGATGCCTAGGGTATTATTGGCCCTACATGGAGCATGATTGCTTGTCGAAAGTCAAAATGTGTAACACATGCAAGAGATATGAAAATCTCATAGACATAGCACCTACAGACTTGCACCCAACAAAAATTACATGGCCCTTCCAACGATGGGGACTCGACCTCATAGCACCTATCACACCTAAGTCCTCCGCAGGGCATAGATTCATTATCACCACCACAGAGCATTTTACTATGTGGGTGGAAGCTATTCCCTTGAGAAAAATGACATCTCAAAAAATCTGCCATTTCATCCTCAATAACATCATAACTAGGTTTGAGCTTTCGATGACTATTGTGACTGACAATGGACCACAGTTCACCAGTAAGGAAACCTGGACCTTCTGTAGCAACCTAGGCATTAAATAATCATTTTCTTCCCCTTATTATCTACAGGAAAATGGGTAGGCGGAGGCTACAAATAAGTCCATCATCAACTTGCTCAAGCGGATGCTTAACAATAGCAAGAGGCAGTGGTATGAGCAAATACTCTACATCCTCTGGGCCTATCGAATGACTTGTAGAGCTACAACAAGTAAGACCCCTTACAGTCTTATTTATGCATCTAAAACTATGTTGCCTCTTGAGTTGCAGGTACCCTCACTTTGTATGATCCTGTCTGACGTCATGAGCGAAGCCCAGAACAATGAATCACGAACCATCGACCTCGACTCATTGGAGGAGGAACATGTGCGAACACTAAGATGAATCAAGCACTATCAGAACAAACAACAGTAGAAGCACCATGCAGATCCGCATTGACGGCCAGTGTAGAAGGGAGACCTCATCCTCAAGGCTGTCTGTGAGCATGTAAGTAAGTTCTTAGACAACTGGGAAGGTCTTTACGTGGTCACTAAAGCCTTCAGGAATGGAGCCTTCAAACTAGTAGACATGGATGGCAATGAGTTCACCAACCCGGTGAACCACATGTACCTCAAGCCATACTACATCTAAGGTGCAATGACAACAACATGCACTATCCACTATGATGATAAACTGGTAGTCACACCACGTAGCATCTGCAATGACGAGAAACTAGTAGCACCGAGCAGCGTCTGCTACAATGATAAACTGGTAGCAATCATTCGCCACGACATGAAACTGGCACTATTAGTCCACTATGACTATAAATTGGCATTGCGCATCTACTATGACATAAACTTGGTGTGTATGGTCTACTGGGACCTTAAACTAGCATAGCGGTCTCCTAGGACCTTAAACCATCACATGGTCTACCAAGACCTAAATTGGATTCACGTCGCAACCTCAACATGCACCAGCACTAGATACATGTCAAACGAAGAGGTGTGATATCGATGCACGGGTGGGACATCGTCACTCCAGGACGTAGTTCTCGATGCAAGGAGAACATGGTCTGGGGCGTATGTGCCACCACCTTCAGTATCATGCTGACCCTTCGAAGATGTTGTACGATGTCATATAGGCCCTTCAAACCTACCATTGCCACGACCCACCATCCTGATGGTAGTTCTTGAGCCTGTTCCTGCTTCTAGGGTGCTGACAGTATTGTGGCCTAGCCACAATAGTGTTGCACTTCAATTCCCCACCAAGGTTTCAACTTGTGCAATGTTCAACTATATGGTAACTAATCTCATAGCTGAACTGAGCATGCATTCCTTTGGGAGGGATTCCAGTGCATCCATACCCCTGGTGCCTTGGGGACCAGCTCCCCCTACGACTAGTGCTACCAGGACTACTGCAGGCCTCCTTGCTTTGGACATCTCACACCAGCAATGGTGCCCAAGAGTAATAACAATTCCAATAGCCCACAAGACATTGTCCTCGCAAATGCATCCCCCTACAGCAGCAAAGGGTACAACGTGGCAAAGTGAGTGCCTCAACTAACATGGTTGTTTGAGAGTGCAAATTCTAGCATGCGAGTAACATAGCTTGTCATGTAGAAGGATTCAATAGGTAAGTCAGAGCCCTCCATGGATGTAACGCAAATCATCCTGCGGAGGGGACACCTGCCTATAGGAGGTTGAAGAACATCGCCAGCTAGAGATGAAAATTCAAACGAGCCCCTCAAAGCACTCCGACGAGGGACTCAGCTAAACATCATCTCTGCTCTCTGCCTTAACCTCCGCAAAACCAATGTAGCACTCTCAAGCATGACCAAGCGACGTCCCAGCACTCACCAAATGACAACCTTAGCATTTTGCCTGCTGCAGTGTTTCGTATTCTTTGCCAATGTCCTTCGAGCCTGTTCTTCAAACATCGATAAAGAGGGGCCAATGAAACATCCTAAAAAATGCAGGGTCATCTTGGCCTCACTAGGTTCTTGTACTCTAAACAACACTATGGTAGTTCATCTGAAGAAGAATGTTCTAAGTCCAGGTTAACTAGTTCCAAAAATTTTCTACTTTGGGCATGGACAGGTCCTGTACCATCCTGCCCACCCATCAAAGTAGCCTGAACAGCCAGCAACCTACTCAGAAATAGTGTATAGAATCAGCAACAGCATCCTGGGTGCACAAGAAACAGTTCGGAAATTTTTCTAAGTCACAAAGCCTACTACGCTACACTACACTATGTAGCGTAGCAAGCTTCAGAAAATGATGGTGGAACGAAGTGCTACGCTACAAAATGTCACACAGTGTAGCATAGTAATGACTTCACTACCCATTCCCTTAGCCCAACATTGAGTTCTGCAGTGATGTCCCTTTTCATTAGGAAGTAGTAGACCATGTCTGCTGCCATGCTACGCTGGGCTACATAGCACAACAAGGCATAGTAATCCTACAGAAGAGACATAAGGTAGTTCGAAAGGTGGAATCCTCAAAGTTCACAAAACTAGCATCATAGGAGAATGGGTTGCAAATCAGCAAAACTATCATGATTAAGACCAGTTACTATGCTACGCTACGCTATGTAGTGTAGCAAGTATCTGACGTATGGAAGGACACCCAGGAAGGTACTACGCCATGCCAAGCAAGCCACGTCACAAAGCATAGCATGACATACGGGTGGTTGTGTGACATGAATGCACTCCACCCAATCAAACCATTGGCACATGTCTCTAGATGTTGATGGCATAGTTGCGGCATAGTAGGATCATAGTTATTGCATGGCAGGCTTGCATTGTAATGGTCTTGTAAGCCCAAAAGTCACATATGGATCCAGTAATGCCAATAAGGTAACAGAAGTCTACGGCACCTAGCATTCAAATGGCCCCTTTTTCTTACCTTCAACCCTATAAATATCCTGGAAAACAGCATACAATAGGTTTGAAATTTCTTGCTAAAAGAAGATACCTGCAATTTGGCAAAAAAGCCAGCAATATGTAAAGTTGGCAATTCCAAAAAGAGTTCGCGTCCTTCTAGAAGCAAACAGCTTCCAAGTAGTGGGAGCTTTGGAGCTCTGAAATAAAGATCCACCCCCTCACTAGCATTGTAGTAATCAAACTCATCTATTTAACACTGTAAATAGAGAGTCACTCTCAGCTGGCATAAGGTCCCCATCTCTATTCTACCACCTTGGTAGAGTCCCACATTGTTTGTAATTAAAGTCCACGTCCAAGTGCATAGCTCTTTCTATTTCCTGGCATGCCTCAGTTACTCTCAGGACTTCCACACTACGTCATGTTGTGCAGCCGATTGTATTCACCCTAACCAGATGAATTTGTAGCTTTGGAGCAGTGCACGTTTCTAACCATATCGTACTTTACCTCTCATTTACTATCTAGCTTTCTTGCATTATTTCCTGTTTTCTTTACCTTCAAGCATCATTTTGTATTACTGTTGCATTTTTGTTTTTTTTATTCAGCATCATTTTATATTACTATCACATTTCTATTTTATTCACCTTTAAGCATTATTTCACATTACTGTTGCATTTTTTTATAGTTTCTCCCTCGCTTTATCTACCCATAAGCGTTATCTCGCAATATTGACACCGATGTAAGTCCCTGTCTGATCGACCAGACCATTCAAGGCACCCTGTATTCGCACACACCCAGCACCACCCTCCCATGGATACAGGGTTGGAACTATCATGTTCATCGAGCCCTCGGCGTTCTTCTAGCCACCAACATTTTCGGTCGCTACAACAAACTTAGGTGAGAAAATGCACTTCCCCAAGATTGCAGATTCGAGTCTTTGCCTTGTTTGAAATGTGTACAATAGGTTATGCAACACCGGAGACACACAAAGAGCTTAAGAGTAACTAGAATGCTCAATGGAAATGCCAACTATTCTTTCTAGAGGCCAACTTAAAAGCTAACTGCAGCAAGAAGCTAACTCTGTTTGCTAAGAAGCCAATTAAGAAGCTAACCAACCAATGCAAAAAGCCAACAAGTCAATTGCTCTTATCAATGCAAAAATGCAAACTCTTTGAGTGAAAAATCCAACCCTTTGAGCATTGTCTACCATGGTATTTATAGGACTAGGAGTAAGCAAGAAATGGGGCCTAGATGTCATGTGTCCTGGACCCCACAAGATGCTGACATGTCCATACCATGTAGGTGTGCAATGCTGGATGTGGATTTGGCTACGCTGTGACTATACCTCTGAGACTGCATGTGCCAAGATCATTTTGATAACAATGGAAAAAAATGGAGCTTATGCTCCAAGACTACATCTTCCCTACTCTTACGAGCATGGTTAAGCATAAGAATAATGTTTTGGGATGGGGGGGAGGGGAGGGGAAGGGGGGGGGCTAATTAGGGGATGTGCAAAATGGAGTGACATTACTGATTCCGCCAAGGAGATGCCAAAATAAGGAAGATTGCTATCAACAAGTTATAGAACTACCCAAAGATGTCTTAATGCTTCCATACCAGTGTTTTGTTACTCACACTGCAAAGTTCATTGGCATAGAGTAAGTGGCTACTTGCTATGCTCTGCTATGCTACGTAGCATAGCATAGTGTAGCCATTAGTTTTGACTAGAACTTGTGCTGAAGCTCAAAACATGTCTGAGGCCTAGTCATGCTAACAACTACAACCTTTTTCTTTCATGTAGGAGATCTTTTGAACTCATTGAAACCATGTTTGGAATGCTTTTCTTGCTTTTGCATTGTTCCTATGCTATGCTATGCTGCATAGCAGCTAGCATATCATGCATCCTTTTTTAATTCACCAATTTCTAGCAAGAAACTTTGCTCGAGGTCTGAGAACTAAGTGGGGCAAGGAGTTTTGGAGGTTGAAGTCTTGTCAAAGTGTCATTTTCTTGTTGGGATCATTTTTCAAGATGGGCCTTTCTACTTTGCTTTTGCTACACTATATAGTGTAGCAAAGCGTAGCATCCTACATTGATGACTTATTTTGCAATCATTCTGTCATTTAGCACTCAGTTTCTTGAGAAGCTATCTTTCAAAGCTTGCTACGCTACATAGCGTAGTGTAGCATAACAAACTCCTTCACTAGAAAAATTGAAAAACTATTTTACTCATCCCAAACACTTTCGGTAACTCCTAGCATAGTTTTTGAGTAGATTGTCAGCCGAGTGGATTGTCTAGGTGGGTAGGCTAGAGAGTCCATTGGTTCTGTCAACTTTAGAGATAGAAAACTTGCTAGACTAGATAGTCTAACCTCAGTGCCTACATTTTCCTGCCGAACTGTCATGATGCTACACTTGTAGAAGTACTTTCCTAAATTCCAAGACCTTGGTGAGGCATGAGGGTTTTGAAATTTTATGGTGTTTCACTGACCCCTCTTTGTCAACATCTAGAGGATCCAGCTAATAGATGTCAACAAAGAATAAAAAACACCATGAGGGACAAGTCACCAACATTTCTCTCTAATCACTGATCATAAGTCTCTTTGTCATGCTTGGGAGTAATAGGATAGTTGTGCATGGGAAAGAGGAAAGAATAGACTTGAGGGAACAGGTTCAGGAAAAGTTAAGATGAAACTTAGCAGGGTCTCTCATCGGAGAGCTTGTGAGGGAATTGTCCCACGTGCACATCTTTTCTTTTACTGGCTTCTAACCTCTCATCGTAGTGTTTGGAGAGGGTCATTTGTGAAACAGCTAGTGTAACATTTGCTTTGGACACATGCTCTTTTTTTTTGCTATGCTTTTGAACTTTTCTTTTGCTGGTTAACCATATTTGTTTGCAAACAACCTTGTTGTTGCAAGATAGGTGTTTTCTCCCTAGGACAAGTTGTGTTACATCCATGTGGGGCTTTGACCTACCTACAAATGCTTCCCATGCAGCAAGTTGTGTTATGCACGTCATGGACTTTGGGGTTGAGCATATGGAAAGGCTTTACAAGCATTGAGAAAGCTTGTACATAGGGTGTGAAAAGGGAAACTATGGGTCTGAGAAATGAGATAACGAAGGTTAAAGGGGAGGGGCAGGATGTGCACTCCCAAGTAGAGCGGTCACCTCAGAATGATGTGATGCCCTATTCTCCTAGAAAACCACATCTCTGACCAACGTCGTCTCAGCCTGTACCCTGCAAGCACAATAGAAAGCAGACCAAAGAAATGCAACGATAAAATGAAGTTAGGCAAAGGTCTTACTTGCTTCAGACATCACTAAAGTGACAAGCACTATTACTGAGGAAAGTGATGTCTAAAGTAGGAAGGTCGACAACGGCTTTCATAGCGGCAGGCTGAAAGGGTTGGCACTAAGGGGGCTAGGAGTTGTGATGATGTAAGTGCTTAGGAGTCCCTACCCAAGAAAAACATCATGCAATTTAGCTATAACATGAGAGGCCTAACAACTTAATGTCTTTTGGGCTTGGGTGATGGCGGGGGCTCGAGGGTAGCAACTTTGTGGCTCAGCCACAATAGTGCTAGGGCTCTAATGGTAGGTGATGACTATAGAAGCTACTACCAGGGAAATAGGCCATGCTTGCAATAGCTCTAGAAGGTTAGCAAGATATCAGACAATATATCTAGAGGATCAACAAGATATCAGGGGTAGTGGCATTGCATATATTCCAGAGGATGTTCTTTTGTCATCATGAACTATGTTCTAGAACTGTAATGTCCCACATCATGTTAGCACCATGTAGGCTCGCTTGTTTGAATAGTTGTGGATTATGAGTTGGGAATGTTGTGCTGTGAACCTAGTTTAAGGTTCTGGTAGATCATCTGATGTACTGGTTTAATGTCCCAGCAAACCACTGTGCTACTTTAAGGTCCCAGCAGACTGTTATGCTGGTTTAAGTTTGTAGCAGACCACTGTGCTAGTTTATCATGGTAGAGGATGGTGGATGGGCCAATTTAAGGCCGTAGTAGACCATCTATGAAGTTTAACATTATAGTGGACATTCTGTGCTTGTTTATAGTCATGGAAGACTATTTTTTCCAGTTTACAATTATGGTAGACTATGGTTGACAATTTATAATCATAGTGGACTATGGATGCCAGTTTATAGTTGTAGCAGACTATGGCACTTACCTTTCTTTTGCATTAGATGAAGTACGACTTCAAGTATAGGTGGTTTACAGGGTTTGCAAAATCTCTGTCATCCATGTTTGCCAGCTTGAAGGCTCCATTCTCATAGGCTTTTGTGACTACAAATGGAGCTTCCCAATTTGCCGAAAACTTATCCACATGTTCATGCATAGCTTTGAGGACTAGGTCCCCCTTTTTAATTAGCTGTCGATGTAGGTCTGCATGATTCTTTTGCCACTGCTTGTCTTGATACCATTCAATGCAACCCAGTGTTTGTGCATGTTCTTCCTCTAGGGATTTGAGATCGATGATCCTTAACTCATTATTCTGGGCTTCATTTATGATGCTTGAAAGGATCATCCACAGTGATGTCACCTATAATTCAAGATGGAACACTACTTCAGATCCATAGACTAGATTGTAGGGGATCTTACCTATCGCTGTCCTACACGTCGTATTGTAGGTGCAAAGCACATAGAGGATTTGCTTGTGCCATCGCCTCTTACTGTTGCTAAGCATTCTTTTAAGCAAGTTGATGTTGGATTTTTTTGTTGCTTTTGCCTAACCATTACCTTGTGGGTAATATGGCAACAAGAAAGATTGCTTAATGCCATGGTTGCTACAAAAGGTTCTAGTTTCCACACTACTAAACTATGGCCCGTTATTTGCTACAATAGTCATGGGAAGACCAAACCTTATTATGATGTTGTCCAAGATGAAGTGGAAAACCTGGTGAGATGTAGTCTTCCTAAGGGGGATAGCTTCTACCTACTTCATAAAGTACTTAGTGGCAGTAATGATGAAGCTATGCGCTGTGGAAGACTTAGGTGTTATGGATCCTATGATATCTAGTCCCTATCACTAAAATGGCCAGATGATCTACATAGGATGCAACTCAGTAGGTGACACATGCATTAGATTTGCGTTGTGTTGGCATGTGTCACACGTCTTGACTTTAGTAAAACAATCATGTTCAATGCAAGGCTAGTAATACCCTATGCATCTAATATTAATTGCCATGGCCCTGGGACCTATGTATCCTCCACATATTCCCTCATGAACTTCTCTAACTATTTTTTGTGCCTCTTCCCTACCAATGCAAGTTAATAGTATTCCATCAAAGGAGTGTTTACACAAAGTATTATCTCCTACCAAGACATACTACCATGCTCACTTTCAAATTGCATCCCTTTGGGTGGATGTCAAGCCATGTGGGGGTTCACCATGTTGTGGGTAGGCTTTCACGTTAGCGTACCACTCTTGGGTGTTGGCAGCACTCACAGAGGCCACATGTACTGCTTGGGTGATAGGGTTTGTGAACTTTGTTATTGAGGTGGGTAAAGTCATGAATAGATGTGACGACATGTTTACTGCTAGCATAGCTAAGGCATTGGCTACCATGTTCTCATTGTGTGGCACATGCTATATGTCTATTGTAGTGAACTGCTGCAACAAGTTTTTGGCCAAATCACATTAAGGTTGTGAATGTGAAGCTTTACAGGTGTAGACCTCAGTGATTTGATTGACCACAAGCTGATAGTCGCCTCAAACTACCAAATGTTGAATTTTTGATTACTAGGTTGCTAAGAGGCCTCTGAGGAGTCCTTTGTACTCAGCTACATTGTTCATACAAAGGAATGTGAAGAGGTAAGAAAAACGTTTCATGTCCCCCGAGGGGAATGTAATGATGGTGGCAGCACTAGTACTTCACGTGGTTGAGGCACCGTCGAAGTGCAAAGTGACCTCGAAATGTGATGGGACAAGGTTGACACTGCTAACATGTTTATCAAGGAATTTGTGCTCTATGGTCACCTGATCATCAATAGGTGAGGTTGCAAGCTGTGTAGCTATCACTTGTTCTTTCGTTAATGATTGGGCTACATAATGTAAGTTGAATTCTGTTATTATTGCCTTCCATTAGGCTATCTTGCTACTTTCATACAAGTTGTTCATGATAGCCTGAAGTATGTTGCTTTTTCATATGATGTTCACTTGACTATGGAATAGGTAGTGTCTTCACTTTTTTAGCGTAAACACTAAAAAGAGACAATTTCTTTCCACTTCATTGTATTTGGCTTCATATGCTATCAATGTGTGGCTCAAGTAATAGACTAGGGTTTCAGAGCCATCTTGTCTTTTTTGGCATAACAACACCATGATAGACATGTCCAAAGTAGCAAGGTAGATGTAGAAAGGCTTATCCCTCTATGGTAGGTAAACAATTGGGAGGTTTAAAAGCTCTTTCTTCAAGTCATCGAAGGCCTGCTGGCACTATTTTGTCCATTTGAAGTTGATCCCCTTCTTTAGTAAGTGTTGCATGAGGTGTAACTTGTCAGTCAACCTTGCTATAAACCTTTTGATAAGCTATATTCTACCTTGCAACCCACATAATTCTTTAAGGTTAGTAGGGGATGCTAGGTTAATGATGGACTTAACTTTGTCAGACTCCACTCATATTCCATCATTCAATACTACAAACCCTAGCATGCATTCGATTTTTATGCCAAAAACACACTTCTTTGGATTAAGGTGTAGGTCATGCCTTTGAAAATGCTTAAGGACTACATCTAGATTAGTGTGATGATCAACAGTTATCTTAGACTTGACCGCTATCTCATCCACATAATTGTTTAGCCTCTCTAGGAGGTAGTCACTGAATATGTAGGTCATGGCTTGTTGGTAGGTTTCTTCGGCATTCTTTAGACCAAAGGGCATCATGGTGTAACAAAACATACCCCAAGGGGTCATGAATGTAGTTATCAATTGATGCTCTAGATTTATGTGAATTTGATTATAATCCAAGAACCCATCCATGAAGGATAGTAAAGCATGACCAACCATAGTGTTGATAAGCCATTCGATACTTGGTAATGGGAATTCATATTTAAATGTTGCCTTGTTTAGATCTTGGAAGTCTATACAGATTTGTATCTCCCCCATTTTCTTAGAGGCTACAATGATGTTCGACACCCATTCCGAGTAATTGACCACATGAATGAAACCTGCTTGGTATAGCTTAGTGAAATCATCACGTACGGCTAGTGCAATTTCTTGCTTAACATTTCGAGCTTTTTTTTTGGCTAATTTGACATGTGGGTCCAATACAATGTTATGTTGTATTAGCCATGGGTCTAAACCCGACATGTCATTGTAAGACCATGCAAATACCTTAACGTTGTCTTGAAGAACTTTGGACACATCTTTTTGCACTTGTTAATCTAGGAGGGAACTTAGTTTTAGCATTTTTATTTCCCCCCTGGATGTCATTATCGGTGCTTCAATAAGAAGATCCTCAGTCACATCCCTGGCCTCTAAGTCTAATTCTTGGACCAAGTGTTCGGGCCAATCTAGGGACGTTTCCAGGGATGCTATAGTGTTATCAGTTGTTGAATCCCAATCTATTGACTCTAAGTTTGGGTATTTTGCAAGCTTTCCATGAGGACCTATTAAAGTTAAAAGTGAGTGTAGATCACGTTGCATGGCCATCTTGTTCAACCTGCCACATAAAGAAGTATCCTAGTCAAGTGATACCTAGTTGAAGCTATGGTGCATAATAGTAAATATTCACAAAGAAATGGTGAAACATGCAATGATTGTCAAACATTCGATGAAATTCGTATATTACCAATTTAAGGTCTTGGTAGACCGTGAGAAGATTTGAACATGCAACTGACACTAAGTCTACTAGTTTAAGGTCATGGTGGACCATTAACAGGTTGTAAAGGTTACTATTTTAAGGTCTGTTTGGATCGTTTAACAAGTAGGTTTCGTAGAATGTTGCTAGTTTAAGGTCTTTGTAGACCGTGGTGCATAGGTTTTTGAATGAAGTTGCTAGTTTATGGTCTTTGCTGACCATTAACTTTGCGGACTGGTGTGTATTTTTAAGTAAGGTTGCTAGTTTAAGGTCTTTGCAGAACGTGGTGTGTTTTAGATAAAGTTGCTAGTTTAAGGTCTTTGCAAACCATGGTGTGTAGGCTTGGTACCAATAGGTTTCTAATTTAAGATGAGGCAAAATTTTTGGTTGGGCCCACCTATTCACAAACAAAAATGCTACGCTATTGCAGATTTATGACATGCTAGTACTACGCTACACGGGGCATTCCACATTACTCGGGGTGCGAAAATGGCAAGTTCTTTTTCACCGTGTCGACTATAAATAGGGGTTCACCCCTGGTAAACTTGTCATTTTCATTATCTGAGTGCAGAGCCCACATCTAGAGTCTAGTGTGATCATGCTGAGAGAAAGAAAAATAGTGTAGTGTAGCAACCGACAACATTTATGATTAAAGTTATGGCTCTTAAAGGTGAATGTAAGCACCGAGGGCTTATTAAAGTGGACAAGGTTAAAGAAACTTTGGGACACCTGACTTAGGTGTGTGTCATAGTGTGGGAGGATCCTACGTCTTCTTGGTAAGTCATTACGTTACCTTTTTTGTTCAGACTTCTGCAATCATTATTGTTGAAATCTGCATCTTTTATTGTCGTTTTGGTTACCGTTTTGGCTGCTATGCTACCAACGTTGCTAGTTCGCCATAGTGGCTGTATGGATGTTATGCTACAACTGCATGTAGTATTTTCTTAGCTTCCATTGTTGTGACTACCTTGTCACAGGGGTTTGGGTGAGCCTAGGTAGCATAGCGTGCCACCTTCAAGAGCATATTGTAGCAATTTGACAAACGAGACATGTGTTGAACGTAGTACAACACGAATTATTTTGTACAACCAAATTACGGTTGGGGTGGCTATAGTAGTAAAATCGTACTTGTCTACCTTTTGTAATGCTTTTACTACGGTATGCCATTATGTTGCAAGGTTTAGTAGGTTTGTCATTTTGTTATGCTATTAAGGCTGCAATACCACTGCGTTGATGAATTTGTTAAACTTGTCATATTTCCATGCTTATTGTAGTAATGTGTTGATTACATTGCGTTGCATGTTTGCCTGTTCTTGTTCATTTCCTTTAGTGTGTTGTTGCATTGTGTAAGGTTTGATGGCCATGCTAAGCTGCGAAATTTGCTTTATCGTTATTTGTTTACATTTGTTGTTTTTTTTTTATTATTTTGCAACTGTGAAATCTTGCTATGATACATGCAATGGGAATGCTCTACTATGCTATACAAAATGAGAGGTTTATGCTATGATACATGTAAAATTTGCTTGTACAGAGTGCTAACATTTGGTTCTTCGTGGGTGTAGGGTTATGTTGAAATCCATTTTGATTGTCCTGGAAATCGTAGGGGTCATGTGCTGCCTTAGCAAACTGGTGGCCAATGTCCCTCCCCCTCATGCATGTGTGGATCAGTAGGCGGTCTGGTTTCGGAAGGGTGCAGGGGACTTCCTACGGTTCCTCCTCTAGCATTTTAGTGTGATTTTCTAGTCACACTTGTCGACGGAGATAGCAGCCGCAATCACAGAAACCCTGTTGCTTGGGGAAAACTGGGGTATTCTAAAATTTTTGACTAATGGGTCAATTGGAGGGGAGCAGGTAGAGGGTTCCACACAGCATCAAAAAGGCCTAAGATGCTTAAGTTGGATTTGAGAAATTCTTGAGTATAAGTGCTACCACTTATACAATACATTGTTTATTACCTGCCACGCAAGCACCTGCTTTTAGAACCCAGTTGGAACTATTTACTATGCCAGCGGGTGAGTTCTACAAAGGTATTTTGTCATGTAATCCATGCTACACTAGACATAGGTATTAACAGTGTATATGTTCATTTTTCTTGTGTTACTAGGTTTTTTATTAACAAAAGCGGTCTTCACAGTGACATGGATGCCTTCTTGTTGGCATAGATGGCCCTGCAGGATTTTTCCTCCACTACGAATGTGCACACCAGTGTGATAGGCCAATTTGGAGGTGAGTTCAAAACCTATCCAACCTGGTATTTTCAATTTTATGGGAAATGTAAAGAATCCAATTGGTTGTATAGAGAATGGGCATCTCTCAGTTTGCTCACCATCAAAGTTGTTTTGGTGGATCTCCCACCATTTCCCATGTCGTTCAAATTTGGTACGCTAAAGTGTAAGTTCATTGCTAAATGCTTAAGTTATGTTTATGTTTTGCTAATCCTTTTCTTATTTTTATTTTTTTTGTATCATTTTAATAGCATAGAAAGCCCAGGAGGTGATAGTGATTACCTTTGGGCACAATGAGACTAACCTCTTCTTTAAGTATAGGGAGGTGGAGGATACCCAATGTTGGCTCTACAATGGGGCTCCAACCATGCTAGTCCATAACCTTCAGGAGGTTGGGCTTATGAACATGTTTTTGGTGATTAACTCAAGTGTCCTTCCTACTGAGATGCTTTCCCTAGTTGACTCCTTCTCCAAAAAGGGAGACCACTTCCGCACACATGTTTATGGTGTGCACGTGGTGCTTAATGTCAACGATCAATTGTTCATGGATCTTTTTAGGGTCCCCTTTGATGGTTTCCCTGTGGGAGAAAAATACAAGAGCAATGTGTGCAATTAGAAGGACATCAAGAAGTGGCTAGGGGTTGCCACGGATCGAAAGGGGATTTATATGGAGAAAGCCAAGCTATGGGTGGCCAAAACGGTTTACCCTGTCTTCCGTGCCTATGCCTTCTCCAAGCTATTGTCGCAAGGAAAAATCATTGGGATTAAGAAGACATGGATAATGAGGGATTTCATGGAACAAGGGACCCATTGGAATTGGGCCAAGCACCTTTGCAAAGGCATGTAGACTGAAATGGTCAAGCTTCGTGGGAAGCTTGAATCTCATTTTAATGTGCACCATGCCTTTTTCATAGCCTACTTATAGTGTTTTTTGGAATTCTTGGTAGTCCGCAAGAATGGGTTATGGGTACTACAAGATCGTAGCTAGATCTCCAAATCATAGATATGCCAAGTCTTCCATACCACCTGAACTTAGAACCCCCTAGAAGCCATCGGGGAATCATTCTTGATGACGACTAGGGATTGAGTGGCACACAACTTTCGGGACAAGGACAACATGGGAGAGACACCTCCCACTACCATCAATAGTGTGATAATGGGGGAATGCCTCATTGTAGAGACGGTGGAGACCAAGCTACAATGCAAGAGGTCCCACCATGCTGACGAGACCCCCTGTACTAACGAAGAGAAGGGGAAGAAGTTGCAATTGAAGCTTCATAGAGTGTAGCCTCCAATTGGTAAGTATTCACTTTTTTTTTTGCTAACATTTGCTACACTATGTTACACTAGTACACTTTACTGACTGTGACTATGCTTTATCAATGGAGGAAGAAGAAGAAGAAGAGGGAGAAGGGGTGGTGGCCCCTACAACATGGGTGACCGGAAAAAATGAGGAGGCCCTGACTACGAAGGAGAAGGCCCTTTCCAATGATGAAGGGGCCCCTAGTAGTGAGGAGGAGGCCTCCGTTGATGAAGAGGAGGAGGCCCTTGCTGACGAAGAAAGGGGGCCTGCCAATGACGAAGAGGTCCATGGCAACCAAGATGAGGCCACTACTAAAATCCCTTTTGAAAAGAGTATCTCAATGCTAGAGGGGCGCATGAGCATCGAGGATGCTGCTACACTATTAGGTCAACTAGAAGGAGAGGAGCTCCATTTGAATGCTGGTGAGTTTGATCACATATTTGAATGCTGGTGAGACCCCCCCCCCCCCCCCCCCCCCCCCCCCCCCCCCCTTGCTATCACCCCTAAGGGTTTGTTGGGTAGGAGATTTACACTATCATTTATTCTATTCATCAGCCTCATTATTGTTCTCTCCACTTGAGCTAACACGTTTTACTATGTAGATGATACCACTGTTGATACCCTCAGCCTGTCCTTGATCCGCTTGTGACCATGGACCAAAACCCATGATAAATTTACTTTCATGGAAGGGGTGGTGAATGACATGATCGACTGTGTAAAGTAGGTCGACCTAGAAGTGGGTAAGCTAGGATGCTACGCTAGATTCCACATTGTTGTTGCATTGACTATGCCTCTGTGACTAATGCATTTTTTTGTGTGGTTGGTAGCCTCTTGTTTCAAGTGGGATCCTAAGCGGGCTATTAAAGTCGACATCATGCCTACATTTTCGCTGAAGGTGACCAAAGTACCTCGTCACATATATGATGAGGCAAGGCAATGTGCTTTGTACTCAATGCATTCCTTATGGGAATGCAGGTGCATGAATGAACACCTTTGGAAATGGGTCTAGAGGCTTGAGAAGGAGAAGGCCAACCTGACCGCTGAGGTGGGAGATATCCATTCCAAGAATGAATTCCTGTTAGACCGAGACACCAACAATGGTAGTTGGCACACAACCATCATTGACTACGCGAGGTACTGGATAGCTGTGCAACACAATAATGAGGCCACCCGTGAGATAATTGAGCAGCACATGCAAATGGACCTGTTGGTCCAAAAGAACCAAGACTGGAAAGATCACAATGCCAAGGTTAACAAATGGGGATAGGCATAGAAAAACCATAAGCATATGTATAAACTAGAACATGTCACCTATCATAACCAATATAGGGATGCCTCAGTCAAGTTACATACTCACAAGTTATTCCTTGATATTATTGGTGCTTCTAGGGCTTACAACAAGTTCATGCAATAGGTGATAGTGAGTGAGTCCCCCGAATGGGAAGTGACCTTTCCTGTGGGTGAGACCACTATTTCCACCTTTTCTCCTAGACCCCTAAGATGGACATCTATAGAGAAGGAGAAAGTTGTTGCAAGTGATGACTTAGGCAATAGGAATTTGGCTAACATCATGGAAGAGGAGATCTTACAATGCCTGGGAGCTAGACTAGATCGAATACCTCCTAGAAAAAATGTGAGGCTGTCTTGGGTCAATCATCCTTCATCATAGCCACAATTTATTTTGTTGGAGTCTTTATCGTAGCTTTAGCTAACTAATCTAATTTTTTATGTTGTAGGATCTAGGTGAAAACATGAGGCCTACTGAAGTAGGAGATGGTGGAACAGGTGAAGGGTCTTACCGTAGTAGTTGATTCTTTTTTTTGAATGAAAAGAATTTTTTAAACATTATTAATTTGTAAAAGAAAAAATTGAAATACGAAGGGACTTTTTTTGCTCATGTGTTATATGTTGCATTTATTTTTATTTTATTTCATTCTTTTTTCATTTATGAATTGAATTCGTTATGAACATCTTATTTTAGTTTTAGGCCATTTCTGACCATAACAATAGTTTTAGGCCATTCTAGGCCATTGCTAGTTTTAGGACATTTCAGGCCAATGCTAGTTTTAGGCCATTTTAGGCCATCACTAGTTTTAGGCCATTTTAGGCCATCGCTAGTTTTAGGCCATTTCAGGCAATCACTAGTTTTAGGTGATTTCGAGCGATCGCTAGTTTTATGCCATTTTAGGCTATCGCTAGTTTTAGGCCATTTCGGGGCCATTGTTAGTTTTAGGCCATTTTAGGCCATCGCTAGTTTTAGTCCATTTCGGGCCATCGCTGGATGATGGTAAAGGTAAATTTTGCCAGGTTTAGGCCTTAGAGGGCCGTGGTGTAATGCAAATGGAGAACATGTGAATGGTTTAAAGAATAAGTTAGACACCTAGTAGAAACGAGTAAATGCGAAGCAAACAAGGGATAGATGTATAATGGATGTTAATTGGGTAAGGAACAGTGGAGTTGTTACACTACACGAGTAACGATCATCCTCGCAACTGCTTTCTAACCTATCATGGGTTTTGCGACACGTAAGGCTAAGAGGCTTTATTACAGTATTCTTCTACATTGTCATCTACTGCTTGAAAAGGCAACTTAGCCCATGCAGTTTCATTTTCTAAGTCAGCATCTTGGGCCGGCTCTTTTGTAAAATAATTAGTGTCAGTAGAAATAGGAACCTCGTTCTTAGAGGTTATGACCTTCAAACCCTACTCCATATCTATGTTATTTATTTCCTGGGTTATCACCTTGTCACCATGGATCACCACCTCCCTACCTACGTAGGGTAGATGAATTTTCTAATGTACAGGTTAAGAGACAACCCTGAGTTTGGCTAACCACGATCTCCCAAAGATTAGGTTAAACCTAGGCATCTCTTACAACATGATAAATGTCACACTTGTGGGGAACTGGTCCCCTACCACAAATTCAATGTGGACAATGCCTTTCACCACTACCTGTACCCTATTGAATGACTTCAAACATGACATTTTCATGGGTTTGATTTGGTCTACCAAACCTAATTTGTCAACTATGGGGAATGGGATGACGTTCATAGCAATGTGCACTCTTCAGATCTTATGTTGGCCGACTCGAATTGTGCACTCTTCAGATCTTATGGCATGGGGTTAGTTGATGTTTTGGCTACTTTCTTGTTATTGTTGTTATTGGGGTTGGCCTCGTTTGCCACGGCAGCCACTGTGGCCATTGCATCCTTTCCCTTTTTTTTGTCCTTTTTAGTATGTGCATTTTTATATGCAACATAGGCCAGATGCCTACTAGCTTTGGTTGCGTCTTAAATGCTTTTTGTCTATGAAAAAGCTTGACTAAGGGAGTGCGGGGCTAGGTAATATAGCTTGGACTTGATGAAACTATTCACCATCCTCTTGAAGATGGCTAGCAAGTGGGCCTCTGCGATAGGCTCCCAGATCTCATTCAAGGTGGCACTCCACTACTATATAAACCTCTACACCGACTATAGTTAGTCTTGCTTAACTCCCATTAATTGATCCAACGTGACTTCAAGCTTCAAGTTATACTTGAAGTAGGTCACGAACTAGGTCAGCAGCTCCTCCAGTGTTGAGATGGAGGCATGTGGGAGTGCATGGTACCAATCTAAAGCTTTGCCTATTAGGGACATAACAAAGATGCAAATGATGGTGTGTAGCCATTATTGTAGCAACAAAGATTCAAATATGAATGCGACTAGATGTGTGTTCAAGTTTCCCTCCTTGTTGTATTTTTTAAACTAGAGGAGCAACATCCTAGGGGGTAGTGTAAGTGTAGGGACCGTCGAGATGATGGGGTCATCATGGTAGAAATCCATGATTTTCATTGCATCAGAACCAATGGCTTTGAGGTGCCTAACCTCTTCGATAAGGGTCTGGATAAGTTGGAATGCTTGATCCAGACCTAGAGACAACATAGAGGATTGTGGGGTTGCAAGGGCAACCATTGTTTGTGGCATAGTAAGGGTAGTGGCTTGGCTCATGGGGGGGGAGGGGGGGGGGG
>MNCI01004656.1:829771-914959 GCA_015680685.1 Gnetum montanum
GGGGGGGGGGGGGGGCGGGGGGGGGGGGGGGGGGGGGGGCGCTAATGAGGGGGTATGTAAAATGGAGTGAAATTGTTGATTTTTCCAAGGAGATGCTAGAATGAGGAAGATTGCTTTCAACAAGTTCTAGAACTACACGAAGATGTGTTGATGCTTCCGTACCAGTGTTGTATTACTCACACTACCGAGTTCATTGGCGTAGCGTAAGTGGCTTCTTGCTATGTTGTGCTATGCTACATAGCGTAGCATAGTGTAGCCACTAGTTTTGACTAGAACTTGTGTTGAAGATGAAAACATGTCTAAGGCTTAGTCATGCTAACAACTACAACCTTTTTCTTTCAAGTGGGAAAGCTTTCGAACTCGCTAAAACCATGTTTCAAACGCTTTTTCTACTTTTGCATCGTTGCTACGTTATGTAGTGTAGCATAGCGTAGTAGCTAGCGTATCATGAATCCTTTTTTAATTCATCAATTTCTAGTAAGAAAATTTGCTCGAGGTCTAAGGACTAAGTGGGGTAGGGAGTTTTGGAGGTCGACGTCTTGCCAAAATGTCATTTTCTAGTTGGGATCATTTGTCAAGATGGGCCTTTTTGCTTTTCTTTTGCTATGCTATGCTATGCTATATAGCGTAGCATAGCGTAGCATCCTACGTTGATGACTTGTTTTGCAATCATTCTATCATTTAGCACTCGGTCGCTTGAGCAACTATCTTTCAAAGATTGCTATGCTACATAGCATAGCGTAGCGTAGCAAAATCCTTCACTAGAAAACTTTCCAAACTATTTTGCTCATCCCAAATACTTTCAACAACACCTAGCATAGTTTTTGAGTAGACTATCAGCTGGGTGGATTGTCTAGGTGGGTAGGCTAGAGAGTCTGTCAAGCTTGTCAGCTCTGGAGATAGAAAACTTGCAAGACTAGACAGTCTAACCTTAATGCCTACATTTTCCTATCGAACTGTCATGATGGTACACTTGTGGAAGTCCTTGCCTAAATTCCAAAACCCTGGTGAGGCATGAGGGTCTTGAAATTTTATGGTGTTTCACCTATCTCAATGAACCCCCTACTCCTACAAGTAATCTTGTACACATCTTTTGTACTCCCCCTTAATTCTATTGAAATAAAGATTATAGTTTTATTTATGTGCAATTTTCATCATTTATTCTAGTTTGATATAATTTATTTTAGGTCTACATTTTTGCATTTTATTTGTATTATCCTCATTTGCATTTTGTAAGTCATTGGATGATCTACCAAACTATGCAAGGCACCAAGTATCTCATTTTTTGTAGAGGTCCTAGAGATCTAAGGTTAAGAATTGTGTGCACCAAAAACTTCTTGATTCCTATAGCAACTAAGGTTTTTGGTTGAAATATTTTTTCTAGTGCTAGAAGAAGGGCCTCCACCAAATTTTTGTATGAAAATTTATTTTCCACATTTCCAATGTTGCCTGCCTTCTCAAAATCTTTAATTTTTTATAGCATAAACCTTTGAACTCTACTCATCAATCAATGCTACTACTCATACTCTTGCAACAAAAACCTTAGCATGGAAGAGTAAGGTGGATACCATACTCCTCTTGTTACCAGCATTTTCTAAAGTTTTCGAGTATTGGTGGATTTAACATCCAAATCCCAATCCCCCTTGCTATGAAAATTAATAGCTTTTCAAAACCATATTATTGTGGAAAATTAGAGTTTCCACTTTGGTTTGCAACCCTTCCCCCACATAAACATTAAATAGAAAGGTGTAAGACCACCCATCTTATCTCCTTTATTTTCCCCCTACTACACATCAACATAAGTGCAACTAGGAATCTAGAAGTGGATGAAATGTGATACCACCTATATTTCATTTTTAGTAAAGGGGTATACCCCATTTGGTAGTCATTTACTATTTATAGTAAGTAATTCATTTTCATCTATTTTTTCTTTTTTAAATTTTTTTAAATTTCTCTTGTTGAAATTTGCACTTTAGTTAATCTTTTATGATCTCATTTAGCCACCTTTAGCACTTTTTTATCATGTCATTCCAATGTCAAGCAAGTTTCCTTTTACTTTCATTGACAATGGATTCGACTAGTAGTTCATGAGGGTATATGACCCCAAGAACCCTACTATGATTGAGTGTAGGTAGTCCTTGAGACTTAGGGGGCAAACTCTTAAATTTTTAGTTATAAATGAAGATCACTATAACTACATTAATACCAAAATATATTTTCATGCTTATTCCACATGCATAAGAAGAAGCCAAAAGGGAGTATGAACTCATACACTGAGATGGGAAGGAGTACATTCCTTCCCCATATGACTAGATACCTCTAAAGTATGTCTATGATAGAATCCTATCTCAACTAATGGATATGAATGAAGAGGATGAGAGGCATAGCTTAGAGGAGTAGGAAGAGGAGAATGATGAGTTCAGTGTAACATTTGAGCTCAAAAACATCCTAGGTTGGTTGTTCCAACAAGTAACCCACAAGGCCAAAGTACCTTCCTCTACCTTCTTTATTTCATCCATGGGCTAATTGACACCATCCTCTACCCATTCCTAGCTAACCATGTTTGGTCCCACACCAATCATAACTACTCATCAAACATAGTTAGTATTGCAGTAAACCATGTTCCACTTCTCTATGTCATTCACCATGCAACCATGGTCCGTACGAACTTTGTTTGTGGTTTTCACCACCACCAACCTGTTAACCAATCAGGTGGAACCCACCATTAGATCATAAGAAACCCAAGGGTAACATACCCCCTTTGTTTTGTTTGTGCCCTACATACTAGCACAAACATCTTTCTTCTTTTTTATGCCATTGACCATAGTAATAATGCATCCTATCCCCTTCATTTTGCAACCAATAGTAAGGCCACAAGCCTTCATACAAACCCTATAGCCAACAAGGATATCACATGACTTAAGTAGTTGAAGAGACTTAAAGCCTTTACATCTCAAAGCATCAAGATTATGGAATTTTACTAGGATGATTCCATTAGTCTTGAATTCCCACCCTTGACACTTCCTCTTGGTGTCCCTATCCATCAATTAAGCAAGTACAATAAAGAAGGTAATCCCAATGCTCATCTTATAACCTTTCAATCCAATTGCTTGCTATTGCAATCATGGCCACACACAATAATAAATATCTTTCCTATGTTCTTGATAAGGAAAGCACTTGACTAGTATCATGAATTATCTAGAGGATCTATATCCTTCTTGAGGACCTAATATCCCAATTCATTAACCACTTCAAGTACAACTTAAATCCTAACAACACACTAGACCAGCTAATGAAGGTCAAGTAGGAACATCTTGAATCAGTACAAAACTTCATCCAACGATGAAATGGTTTGCTGAATGAGATATTGGAGGCTATAGCCAAAATCCAAATTTTGGCTATATTCAAGGGGATGGTTAATAATTTTATCAATTCTAAGCTATACTACCTAGATCCATGGTCACTTAGTCAAGCATTTTCCCAAATCAAAAACATAGAGGATCCCACAAACCTTTCAAACATGGCATACAAGAATGAACACATGTAGAGGGACAAAAAGAAACATAAGCAAAACAATGTAGCTATGTCGATGATAGCTAAGGAAGCCAAAATGACTAAGAAACAACCAACCTAGGATCGCCACTAACAATCATGATAACCAATCATTAACTTCTAAGGCCACTCTATCAACTACTCCTAAGCCTAGCTTTGAGTGGAAGGATAGGATGAAATATACTAGTTTTCCTTTAATGTCATCTAAAATCTTGGATCAACTAATGAAGAGTGGGAGAATCCAATACAAGAAAATGTCTAAAGCTACTTATAAAAAGCATGAAAGGCTATGTGAGATAGCCAAGGATCCCACTTGAGCAACCAAGGATGATCCCTAGTTGCCTAAGTATTTCAACCTTGAATAGTTTTTCCACTACCATTAATTGCCTGGTCATGGGACTAAGTTATGCATCATGCTAAAGAATGACTTACAAAATATGATAGATAGGGACAAGTTGATCCTTGATGCATCTAATCTTATTTGACCCTAAAACCAGTTGATGCACATGTAAAAGAACCCATTAAATACCAATGACCACTCATACATTATACCAGTTCTTAACATTGATGACAATTGAAGACCTGCAATGGAACTATTTGTGGTGCAAGTACCCCCTCATAACAAAAGGAGCTCTTCAGCTTCTGCTGGCTCAAAACCTCATTTTGTTATAAGGATATCATCACCTACACCTCTCAGGGAGGCTTTTTTCATCAAGGCATCCTAACCAGCCACAACCTAGCCAACCCCTATAACAACACAATGATCTTTTGTGGTGTCTAATGACATAACGTTTTTCTCATAGTGAACAAAAAATTATTAACCAAGCATAGGAAGAAGCCTAAGTATAATCCCAACAATAAAAAATATAAGCAAGACAAAGCATAGAATGAACTGCGCCAATTGAAGTCCAATCCTATATCATTTGTGTCCATGACCTCATTAACTTAGGCTACTTCCACAAACAGACCATGAGAGGATCCTAAGATCCAAGGCAAAGAGAGAGAGGAAAAGCCATAACCATGACCTAAAAATGAAGTATGCAATTTGGGGGCATGGAGGAAGTTAAGTAAGACCAAGGTGATAAGCCCATGACCAATGAAAAAAACTTCATAAGTGCAATGAAGCAAATCAAATAGTCTCTTATGCAAAAAAAGCATAGCCTTGAGCTTGTATGGCTTAGTCATGACTTTCACTATACATTGTGAAGCACTAGTCAAAATGTTAACTTCCATCCCTATTAGTGACGACATCCCAGCTAATGAAGAATCCATCCATGCAATGATGGTGCCTTCTTTACCAAAGGAGATGAAGTCAACATCGCTAGTATTTCATGATAGTGAAATAAAAGCCAGTTCCCAAAATGGCAAATTAACTAGGGCTGCTTTCTGCATCATAATATGGGTTGAGTAGTATAAGGTACATCGGGTACATGTAGATGATGGAGCTACAACAAATGTCATCCCATGTATCATAGTTGAACGTCTAGGCTTAATTGAGAAAATTCCACACACAACAACAATAGCTCTCAAATCCATTAATGGATCATGAGTTTCTATTAAGGGATCCATTTCCTTAGACTTTGTGGAAAGGGAAGAGTTCCCCACAACTTTGGATTTCTTAGTTGTAAAGGAAATAGTAGGGTTCAACCTCATCTTGGGTAGGCCTTGGTTGGCTCAATTACAAGTTGTATCCTTGTCGATCCACCAAGAAATACACCTTCTTTATGAAGGAGGTAAATACATCATCCACAATGATAATGTAGTTTCCCTAGCTATTAATAATGTAGACATTGAATAGGGATTTAAAGTGGAGTTTCAAGAAGAAATTCCCATACATAAAGTTGAATTTCTTGAGGAAGCTAAGAAAGCCAAAGACAAAAACTATGGGCTAGAAGACACACTATGGGAAGAGCTCCCCCTTAATATCATCAGCAAAGGGAATGAAGAGTATAAGCCTATGCAGAATAGGACATACATCTTTCCTAATCTCTCAAAGATCAGGAAGCATTTGTACAAGTAACGTGCATTCCTAAGCTTTCCACCCTATGATCTCATGACCATATAACCATTTGTACTTATAGCATGGTACTCTATATTTTTTTCCTCTTACGTCATCTTTTTCATTTTATATGGTTCTAGAATTTATCTTTTATTTTCATTTTTATTAAAGAATTTTCTTTCATTCTTTTAGTGTAATATAAAATTGAAAATTCATAAAAACTTTAAAACACAAAATAAAAAAAATATATTCTAATGATGCATGGCCCGCCATGGCCTAAAACTAGCAAAACATGTTTACAACCACATAGCATAAGGTTTTCCATGGCCTAAAAATGGCAAGCATCTTTTTACAACCACATAACACATAGCTCACCATGGCCTAAAAATAGCGAGTATCGTATGGCCTATCATGGCCTTAAATTGACAAATGATATTGTAACATATATGCATTCCTAGCCTACAACTTTATAGCCATTTTCAATGTTTATAGCCAACATGGCCAATGTAGCCATCTATAACATAGTCATTTGCAATGTTTGTAACCTTAATACTTTAAAACAATAATTCCATCAACAACATATATAGCCAAAAATAAACCAAAACTTTGAAATGTCTATAACATAAATAGCCATAGCCATGTTATGTAGCAAAAGTATCCAAATAATAATAAACAATAAACATTTGTATCAAAGTCTTGGCTAACAATAGCCATCAACATCAAAAAAAAATGTAAACATCATGTAGTCAACAATAAGCAAGCTAAGATGGTCAAATGAAGGATGCTAAGGGGCATCCATAGGAGGAAGTGGTGGGCTATCCCCACCCTCATCGTTGGGGCCACCAATGTCTCTTGATGCCTAAAACACAACAACATAACACAAATCAATAAATAAAAACCAAAGTTATAACTTAAACAACACAAAAATTAAAGCAAAAATATAAAAACATCAACCCTACAGGGAATCTAGCTTGATAAAGTCCTAGGAAAGATGTTGAAGGCTAGTCTTTAAGAAATGGAGAATCTAGCCTTCCATTATGTTGAACTAGTCAACATTTTCATAATTAATTCCTATGAGGATGTTTGTTGGATCCACTCCAGTCCAGGTAGGTAGTTTTCTAATAACTATAGCCATAGAAGTCTCACTTGAACTCATGGAAATCTAAAGAATAGAAGCTTTAGTCACCATGAGAGTGCTTTCAAAGAGTTGGTAAGCACTCTATACTTAAATCCCTTGGATGAATAGCTCTCTCTTGCATCATTCAGTCAACTTCTCCTTGAGAAACTTTCGGTATACCTCCTGATCAACCTTATACTATATTTTTTCATCCTTTAGTGTCTTATCCCACTCTAGGACCCATGAGCTATAGTCTTTCTAGTTTGATCTTTCTGAAAATGAGATCCATTGGCATCCACTACTTGGACATCTCCCTTAAGAGCACCACCTTTTCATGGATGACATGCTAGTAGTGGGTTCACCTGATCTCTTTGGTTTGCAAGTTCTTTGAGTTAGGCACTTGGGCTTCCACAAAGGTCTTGAGATCCTAGAGATCCCTGATTGTCTCAACTTGCCACTAGCTATCCTCCCTCAAGGCCACAACTTGCTCTCATAGGGATTCATTGGGCCTATAAAACTCCCATGAATGTTTTTCTATGCAACAACCTCAAGGGTACATTTTGGATATTAGAGAAAAGCTTTGATAGGGAGTCAAACTCCATGTCTTGGCTAAGGTCCCATGCTACTGATGGCAGTATAAACAATGAATAACCATAAATAGAACCATAAGAATAGTTCACAACCTAAGATATTCATAACATAAATACAACCTATAACCATTGCAAAATGACTAAGGCAAATAACGTTTAGTTCTTATCAATCTTGAGTGCAACTTGTTGCAACCGATTGATGATGTGTTGGGCTACTTCATGCATGAATTCTAGCTTGTTGGGGACATCTACGCATGGTTTCATGTGAAACATAGAGGTAGGAATCTTTGCTAGTAACTCAAGAACTACTACAAACATAAAAACCATCAAATAGTTAGAATGAAAGCCAAACTTAAAACCATAGGATATAGCAAGTAGCATTAAGACGTGTGCATACCCAGCTGGTCCTCTTCCTTCATTGGGACAATGATAGGGGATGCACTTTGTAATGGCTCACCAAAAAAGGCATGAAGGTCATTCAGATTAATGTTGGCTAATCCTTTAACCTCATGTTGCTATAAGAGTGCCTCCTTTTCATGCCTTTATTCCTTTGTAGCTATAGCAGTAGCACATCCTTGTGCCTCCTTCTTAGTGGTAGCTTGGGCTACCATATCTTGAAGCTTATCCACAAATGTAAGAAATAAAACAAGTTAGCATATTGAAGAACAATGTAGCCATATAACATTGCATGACTAAACATTGAAACATAGTAAGATATACTAGTCACTGCCTGATGTAACCTATTAAGCCTCAACATAAGCTTCTTTGTCGCTGGTGGTGCTTTCCCTATAGGCCATTTCAATTTGGTCTTGGCTATCCAATCAGCCTTGGAACATAACTCTCAAGCTCTCTTGATGTTTCTGAGTACTATGAGAGTCTCCTCCCTCATGCTATTAGGGGATCTTCACCACTTACCACCAAGGCCCTTGATGGTAATAGACAATGGATCACCCATCACATTTAGTTGGTTCTAGGCCTACATGGTTGGATAAATGTACTTTGTCAAAGGCTTAGAAAGTTGGTCAGGGTCTTGGACTATCCATTGATCATTCCTTCACACCACCATGAATTATGTGAACCTCTTCAAATAACCTACAAAAAATCCATAATGCATATGGATTATGTTAGAGGTATCTTTGTGGATTTTGAGGATCTTCTCTTGAAGTGCAGTAGACAAGAAAGTAGCATACTTGAACCTAGTACCCTTTGTTATGATCTTCTTAAAGGTCCATCCTTGTGTGATGCTAATCACATTCTTTTGTGACAATAGTTTAGGAAAGGCATAGGATCTGAACAAAGCATAAGATGTCTTTACTCTAAAATTTGTGAAGCTATCCAAGGTAAGCCTAGAGTGGTCTTACTAGCATAGGACCACTCCAAAACCTCCTCACAATGTCCTATTTCCTTCACTAGTTTGATTGTAACTTTTTTCCTATCATTGAAAATGCAAAGTCACAAAAGGTGACATCATCAAAGGTATGGTAATTAACACACCTCAAACTGTAGTGTTGAAATGATCAACTCTTTTGTTAAAGGAGTTAATGATGTTCAACATATTTGTAGCATGGATGGAAGGGATAGGTATCATGGAAACATCAAGAAAATCCATATGCTCAATGTTTTCTTGGATGTGTCTAGGTGCTTGTCCCATCAATCANTGCTCAATGTTTTCTTGGATGTGTCTAGGTGCTTGTCCCATCAATCACTTCTAGGCCAACCCCACCTCACCAACTTTTAGTATTAGGGTATCGTTAGGATGTCCTAAAATGGATAACATGATTTCGGAAGAAGTGGAAGGTCCTACAAGGTAATAGAAAACATTTAGCATTGGCATAGACACATCTAATAAATGTTAAAACCACAAAACACTTAAAACCTTAGTAGCCATGAAAACATTAGACATTACAATCCTTATTCCTACCTTTCTTTTTCTTCCTTGGTGAAGCTTGTGTAGAGGTCCCAATAACAATGGTCTTATTCCTAGTGTTCTTGGGATCCACCTGCTAGCTATGTGCTATCTCATTGACCACACAATTCTTATAGACAAGGTTAATGTCATTAGTGTATTTATCAAAATCCCCTCTTAACTATTAATACATATCAATTTTGATCTTGGGGAGTTTGGTGAATACATTCTAGGTAGTTTGAGCCACTGCCAATATTTGGTCATTCCTAATAGAGCCTTGGTCATTGACCATATACCTACAAGAAGTTCATAAAATTGAAAAGTTAGGAAAGGTGACTTAAACAATAAAGCCAAAGACATGAAAACATTATAACAATCATGCTTACACTGGTAGATAATACACAATGCTAGGGGGTTCTGGAATAATGTGTGGACTCTATGTAGGACCATTAGAGTATTGTTAACATTATAGTAATGGTACTCTAGCATTCTATAGGTCTTCAAATGGTATTGTGTACCTATGATGTCCCTTGTATCCATGGCCTTCCCTACTACCAAAGTGGTTGGATTGTTAGTTATGAACTTGATGATCATATTGAACACGACATCAATGTATTCAATATGACCCTAGCCATGTCTATAGCTAATTATGACCACATCATCATACTAAAGTACTATAGCATATAGGTAAGGAATTTCCTTGCCTCCATTTAGAAGCATAGTGAGCCGCACTTAAGAACTAGATTTGGAAGAAAAGTGTTGGGATTAGGAGAGTTGATGTAGCATAAAATGCCCACCAACTCCACCACTATGAGGATGGGCTTCAAAAGGGCCCTGCATGGGAAAAAAACACAAAACCAATTAAAACCACATTGAAAAAAACAAATTTATAATAACCTCATAACTCTTAGAATTTCTTGAAAATTTTTCTAATTATCCTAGTTGGGAGTGAAATTAGCCCCCATAAAAAGCTCTACGATGTAGTGGAAATTCCAAAAAAAAAAAAAATTGATAATCAAAATTATTACAACCTTATAACCTTTGATAATTATAGCCAAAATATAACAATTTTATATCCTCAAATTACAATGCATCAAACCTTATACAACCTCCTAACCAGGTCTAAGTAACATGACTTGCAACTTAGTAAACTACCTTAGGAAATGAAAGATAAAATTTACCAAAAAATTTTATAAACATGTTTAATAAATTTTAAATTCCTTTAAATATCCATAGGCATCTCCAAGGGTATGGGCTTTTGACAAGAGAAATCATTCAAACATGTCCATGCTACCCAACTCCAAGGCGTAAATTGTTACAATTGAAAAGACTCTCCATGTGTGACCATATGGGAAAATTTTCTAAAAATTAATTGTCACTCCAAAATCCGTTATTTCACTACTTTTGGAATCCTAAAATCATGAGCTAAAAATCCATGATAAGAAAATTTAAAAACTATTAGATATTTTTCTAAAAAATGGAGCAAACTTAATAGGTATCTAGCCATCAATAAATAAACCCTAATTCATGCAATTATAAAAAAAAATTCATTTCAACTCTAATTTTAGTGATCCTACAATGAATGGAATCCTAAAATCTTAAAATTCATAGAAATAACTAATATAGCCAGAAATTCTAAACCATTTTAATAGAAATTGTAGAAAATTGAGTAGTAACCTAACTATCACTAGAAAAGCCCTTTTCATGGGAATTTCATAAATAATTCTTCAAAAATCCATTTTAGCTCGAAATGAAGTGATTCCACCACTATTTGAAATATTAAATCAAAATATATGCATCCATAATAAGGAAATAGCCAAAGCCTTTTTTTTCATTGAAAAATGTCTATCAACGTTATGAAAAATCTAAAAAAAATGGGGCAAACCACAACCGCATGACATAGCCAAAATGCCTGTAACTCATTCATCACAACTCTAGATTTTTAAAAAATAGCCAATAGAAACCTTAAATGTAACTATACAAACAAAAAACCTAATATTTTAACAATTTATAACAAATTCCTTAATAACCAATAGACAACTATCCTTTCTTTTTTACCAAAAATGGTAAAAAACACATACAAAACAATAGAACTTAATATAGAATATGCATAAAACCAAGCCTAAAGAACCAAATAACCTTAGATCCACATAGAAAGCATCAAAATAGGAGGTATAATTCTTGTAGAATTCAATCTTAACAAACACCTTGATGTAGATTTGGAAAAATGCCTCTATCCCAAGCTAGGAAAACAAGCAAAAAATGGCTAGCAGTGACCTACCATGGGGTTGCAATAGATGAACTTTGGATTACAACAAGCCTAGGTAGCTGGGAGATGCCCTGGGCTACAACATCTACCTACTCAAGAAGTTATTTTCATCATCGATAGAGACAAACAGATGATCTAGGTACTCTTTTCATAGATGCGTCATTTTCAAGTAACCTTCTTGTTGCTCACAAGTAGACTATAATTAGTTTTTCCTTTCTTTTGAAAATATTACCAATAGAACATTTGAATATACATTCATCTATTTACCCTTTTATTATTTTATATTTTCATTTACATTCATCTTTCTTCTACTTATATTTTTATGTAAATTCTCATGAGTACATCTATTTTTTATGACAAACTGTAATAATTTTATTTTCAAATTAATTCCTATCTATTCTAATAAAGAGAAACATTATTTCAAGATGCATTTCCAAAAATATTTTTCCCTTAATGAAAAATTTTGTATAGTTATAATTGTTATATTTTTGTGTAAATTTTCATATGTGTATGTCCATTTTGTTATTCGAAAGTATAATAATTTTACTTTCAAATTGATTGTGATTTATTCTGATAAATAAGAACATTATAACAAAATGCATCTCTAAAAATGTATTTAAAAACTCATTAGAAAATAGTTGTTTGTACATGTCAAATTTTAGTGATATTTAATTACATGTCAAAAATACATTGTCTAAAATATCAATATAACATATACAAGGATGCTTGGGTGTGCAACCCCATGTAATCATTCATAAAATAGTAGGTTTATTTAGTGTGAAGTACATGAGGATTTTTGGATCATAAAACCTCACATAATTACACATAAAATATAAGGTTTCTTAGTCATGCAACCTAATATAATAACACTCAAAATAGTAGGCTACTTAGGCATGCAATCCAACTTAATTATACACATGAGATTAGGTTTCACAAGCATGATACATCATATGGTTGAACAAAAAATCAAAGATTTCTTTGTTGTTCAATCTCAAGTAAAATTTTAATCAAACTAGTAAGTTGCTTGGTCATGCAACCTAATATAATTACACTCAAAATAATAGGTTGCTTGAGCATGCAACCCAACTTAAGTATACACATGAGATTAGGATTCTTGGATGTGATACCTCATATAGTTTACCTATATATGGAGGTTTCTTGGTTGTGCAATGTCAAGTAAAATAAACTCTAAATATCCAATTAGTTTGGCATGCAATCATTTCTCATTATACAAAAAATAGTATGTTTCTATGTCATGAGGATCTTCTTAGTTATACACAAAATTATAGGTTGCTCAAGTGTGCAACCTAAAATAACTGAATGCAACATAAAAAGGTAGGTTCATCTATCATAAAACCTTTTATGATTATACTAAAAATATATATTTATAAATATTCTCATTTGGTTTACATACTCTCAGTAACTACACAAAATATAGGATCCTCATTCTAGTTTCATACTCTGAAAGATTGGACAAAATTGATAGGTTGTTTGTTAATGAAACATCTATTGAACTATTGGTATGTAAAAACCTTAAGAAAAATGGAGAATATTGAATGTTGTGGAAGGTGATAGTTTTGCAAGGCATGAAGGAGAGCTCAAGAGATGTTAAAGTGATGACCACAAGGACTTTCTAGACATGAATGAAGGCTCAAGGAATGATAGCTACAATGAGATGACAAAGAAGAATACTATAGCAAAAGAAAGATTAAGAGGAAGCTAAATGTATCTATTTGTGTTAATTTTTGTTGAGGATGATTCTTGAATATTTTGACATATTTTGGAGTGTTTTTGGCTCAATTTGATAAGTCTATGAGGTTATAGGATCTACAGGGACTTGTTTGAAGGCATCTAGAGACTCCCAACATTAAAAAAAGTACTTTTATTTTTGGGCACTACAGAAGAGACGTCTCTTGAGAGACATCTTCCTAGAGAAATTTTCCTTGAAGTGTAGAAATATTTCAAAAATAGGATACATATCCCCAGATTTGAGGCTGAATTCAAAGAGATGTCACAATCTCAAAGGTGACATCTACACTAGCCATTAAGTGATCATTGGACGAATTTTGAGGTGATTTTGAAAACTTCAAAGCTATAAGAACACATCAATTCTTTGGAATAGTGAACATGAATGCATGTGAATATGAATAGTTTACATCAAGCCTTCTTTATCTTATCTATTGTACTTGTGTACTTCATTATAATATCATTTGTACTATTGTATGAATTTTTTGTTGTACTGTATCTCAAAGTACAAGGACCTATAATGAGTTACATTATTTCTTTGTAATTTTGTTTTCTCTCTTGTTGCCTCACTGTGATTGATACACTTCTTGTGAGAAGGCATCATCATTAAGCTTCTTAGGACCTAGCTTGGTTGAGTGGTTGATGCAATGTCACAACACTTCAAAGATGAGCTTAATTTGTAAAGGTTATGAGATCCTCGAAAACACATTCTAAGCTTATTGGGACATAGCTAAGTTAAGTGGATTTGTAGCAACAAGTCACTTCTAAGAAGATCTTAGAGCTTGTATGGGTTGTGGTTCCCTTTAAACCACTTTTTTGAGGAAAAAATTCTAGATGTGTGTAAGTTGGTTGTGGTTTTTGTGGCTGTAAATTTTGATTTGAGAAACTTATTCATCTTCCCCTTATAAGTTCTATGATCATCAAGTTGTATTGAAGCCTATTATTCTTGCACTCTACATTAATCTTCAAGAGTGAACATGGAAAGGACTATCAACATCAAACACATTTGGACAAAGAGACTAATATACTTCATTAATTATTGTGCTCAATTCCTATATTACACCTATCCCAAACGTAAGTCTTTCATTCCCTTCATTACATTCAAAACTAGAGAAGACTATACTTGTAAGGTTGATAAAACTTATGATGATCTAAACAACATGGAAAGGTTAAATAATGAGATTTCCTTTGAAAAAAGGTATGAGATGTTTTTCCATGAAGTTATTTCTTTTCAAAGCTTATGTGATGAAATGAAAGATGTTTTACATGTCAAGGAAATGAAAATTATAGTTCTTAATGATGAATGTCTTTATCTTAGGAAAGAAAACTAACCAATGTAATTGAGCAGATAAGCAAGAACTCTCTAGAGAAGCCTAAAAACCAAAAGCAAAAAGATGAATGTTTAAGAAATTTCAGAGAATAAAATCAATCCAATCAATTTAGAGGTATATAAAGAGGTAAAAATATTTCAAATTCTAATTTTGATCTTTCTTCTATAGAATGTTGGATATGTGGAGGAAGAGGTCATATGACCTTTGAATATCCTAGTAGTAATAGGTTAAGGTGCAAGGATATAAGTGATGAAGAGTAGAAGGACAATGCAAAGAATTCACATGTCATCTATATGGCTTTCATTGATGATGATGATAACACCTCAGATGATGAAGTTAATGAGGATGAGAGGCTTGATTTATTGTGTAATGAACTTTTATCTTTTCAAAACCTTTGTACAAAATTGAACATGCAAGTTAAAAAAAAGGTTTAAGAAATTTCCTTATTAAATAAAAAAATTTCTAATGTTAAAAAAGAAATCTCAATCCTAAGGGTTGATAATGAAAAGCTAACCTTATATTATGAGCAGGCTAAGGAAGAAATTGTAGATGCCAAACTATTGAGTGAAAGGTTAGTTAAGGGAAAAAATCCCTTCAAATGGTTCTTAGACAAGGAAGAAGTTCACAAGATAAAAGTTGACTAGGATGTTGTTCCTAAGAAATGAAATTTTCACAAACTCCATTCCAACAAAAGGACTCCAAATATTAAGGTGACAAAGGGCACTCCATCCCAATTAGCAGTAGCTCCAAACCAATCAAAGAACCATGAAGGTTTAATCATTGTGATCACTTTACTACAATAGGAATATTAGATCTTATTATTGTCATAAATTTAGACATAAAAAATGGGAGTGCAATTTAAAGTATTATCACATGAGCATCCAATCATATCATAAGGCTTCTTGATCTTATTCGAATGTGCTTAAATAGGATAGGCAAATAGATCACAGGGGACTTAAGAAGGTTTGGAGAATCAAGAGAAAGTAATCTAAAAATGAGAAGACACTATCCAACAAATTCGTGAGAGGAAGGCAAACCTTGGAAATTGAAGAAGTCTATGCAAGAAGAGAAATCTTGAAAGAAGAATCTCATTCTCTAGCACTCTAGGCATCTTGATTCTCAATTTCAAGTAAGATAAGTCAAGGAAAGTTTCTATTTTCTTGCTTGCTAAATATCATGTCAATATTTAATTTGGAGAATTAAGAAAGACTAAATTATGTTGAGGTGTGCTTAATTTATTTCAAGATATGAGATGTTAGCTCCAATAATCTACAAATGTTAAGATAATAACCTACAAGAGAAGATATTTGGTACAATTAGAATATTTGATTATGGCATCTTTTGTGAATTTATGATCACAATGTGATTAATCTTATAACTAAATGAAAGTTTGTGGTACTTGTAAACTTTTAAAATTTTTTATTGAAAAATCATCTTTTGATATATTAGTTTCAAGTGGTTTAAAATCCTTGCATAAAATTCATGAACTGATAAGATTTTTGCCTTTGGATATGGGTCTTCTTTGAAATCATAAAACCAAATTTCTTTTGGAAGATTTTTTCTATATGATAATTGAAGAATTTGAATTAGCACCTTTGATGAATCATGAATCCTATGAAGATACATTTGTAGAGGAAATATTAGAGACTCTAGTCTCAACACATGATCTTAACATTACTTTGCAAGGATAGTACTTTGATAATAAAAGGACTTTGACAATCACCTTTGAAAAGAACAAGCTAATCCAAAAGGACTCAAAGGAAGCACTAGAATCTACATATATGTAGGGGAAGCTTGTACCTAATCATTGATTATCATCCAAGAGGCCATTAGTATAGGGGGAGTTTTTTGAGACTCTTACGAAAGGATAGTCATGTAACAAGACTTTCCACTCCATCACCCTCAGTGAAAAATGCCCAAAGAAGAGCATAGTCATCTAATAATGTTGTAAAAGATAACATTTATTAAGTTCTTATCTAAGGATGAACTTTATCAGTGAAAGCTCCTAAACTATATATGTTATATAAACTTAATTGTGAGCTCTATCTATATGTCTGATCTTTTGTATGTTGAGAATATATCCTTTTAAGTGCCTAAGGTCCTTATTGCAAATATGCATTAAGAGGTTCTAGAACAGGTGTTCATGATCTCTTTTGGTAAGAAATGAGGTATATATATTTGATATGTTTTCTGGCTCTCAACCTAATTGTCATATATTAGTTTATCATTTCTTTATTTGATATAATTAGATGTTTTGCTTTTTCTTTAAAGTTGAATATGCATGTTTTACCTACCATTAATTTGTTATGACTTATCATGATATTTCAAAAGGAGGTAAATATTGGATCATTATAAAACTATGAGATTTTGGTTATTTTAATGGACTCAAAGATAGGTTATATGATCTTCAATGCTAAAATTTCATCTTTGGACATCAATTAAAAGGCTTGTACCTCATTAATTATAACCTTCTATGTGAATAGATAAGGAGTAACACTTAATTGTTTTGACACCATCAATCCTATGCTATCAATACTAAGGGATGTGTATTTTTTAATTGCTTGTTCATCCTTAGCATACTCAAGTCATCAAGTGCTCATTATGAAAGTTCTAAAATCAATGTCCAATTTTGCTTATCCATTCTCTTAATCTATCATATACCACTACTTCACTCCTTGTTGATGATGTTCAAAAAGGGGGAGAAGTTTGGATTAGTATTGATAACTATGATGTGATGTGATGATGAGTACATCATTTATGCTTATGTTGATTATATGTGTAGATGGCAAGTATTATGACTGATATAAAAATATATTAATTTAATGAATTCTAGAGATTACTAACCCATTTTATTAAGTTTTTACCATCTGCAAAAAGGGGAAGATTGTTGACCTTTTAGTATGTTGAAACCTTAAGGAAAATGGAGAATATAGAATGTTATGAAAGGTGATATTTTTATAGGGCATGAAGGAAAGCTCAAGAGATGTCAAAGTGGAGATCACAAGGACTTGCTAGACATGAATGAAGACTTAAGAAATGAGAGCTACAATGAGATGGCAAAGAGGAGGACAACAAAAAAAGCAAGATTTATAGGAAGATAAATGTGTCTATTTACATTAATTTTTGTTGAGGATGATTCTTGAATGTTTTGAAATATTTTGGAGTATTTTTGGCTCAATTTGATGAGTCTAGGAGGTTATAAGGTCTTTGGGACTTGTTTGAAGGCATCCAGAGACTCCCAATATCTAGTAGTTTTATTTTTGGGCCCTATAGAAGAGATGTCTTCCCAGAGATGTCTCCCATGAAGAGTAGACATCTTCCAAAAATAGGATATGTCTCCATAGATTTGAGGCCAAATTTAGAGAGACATCTCAATCTCAAAGGAGACATTAACACTAGTCATTAAGTGACCATTAGATAAATTACAAGGTGATTTTAAAAACTTCAAAGCTATAAGAAGACATCGGTTATTTCGAATAGTGCACGTGAATGCATGTAAATGTGAATATTCTACATCAAGCCTTCATTGTCTAATCAATTGTACTTTTGTACTTCATTGTAACATTATTTGTATTATTGTATTGATTATTTGTTATATTGTACCTCAAAGTAAAAGGACCTTTAATTGAGTTACATGATTTCCTTGTAATTTTGTTTTTTCTCTTATTGCCTTGTTGGGGTTCATGCACTTCTTCTAAGAAGGCATCGTCATTGAGCTTGTTGGAACCTAGTTGGGTTGAGTGGTTAGTGTAGCGTTACAACACTCCAAAGTAAAGCTCAATTTGTAAAGGTTGTGGGATCCTTGAAACCACATTCTAAGCTTGTCAAGACCTAGCTAGGTTGACTAGATTCATAGTGACAAATCACTCCAAAGTAGATCTTAGAGCTTGTATAGGATGTGGTTTCCTTCAAACCACTTTTCTAAAAAAAAAAATTCTATAAGTGTGCAAGTGAACTAACCTTTGAGTGTGGACTACTTAATTTGGGGAACCATGTTAAAATTTGATGTGGTTTTTATGGTTTTAAATTCTAATTTGGGGAACATATTCATCTCTCCTCCCTCGACATGCCCTCTCCACTGCTAAGTTCTATGATCCTCAACCTTTAATATTGATGTTCAATAAATGATGAAAGACTCACCTATGTGTATAATCATTATAATCTAAGAAACAATGGAAATGCCAACACCATGAAAAGAAATAATAGTTTTAGTTTCACATGAGGGATACATACAATAGGTTTGCCTTGATTTTAATCCTTGTATTACTAATTAAATTAGGTAACTATTGGTATGGGATGCATGTTTGGGTTACATTCTCATAGTACCTATTCAAATTAGAGGATCCTCATTTTAGTCTCATACTTTCAATAACTACACAGAATCAATAGGTTGTTTGGTCGTGCAACTTCTTATACTAAAATTTAAACAATAAGGATTATCAAATATGATATGTATCAATGATGTACTAAAATATTTGGTTGATAGAGTATTGGCTCTTAACCTCATTGGTTGAATGGCCTCGATCTATCAATAATTGTACAAAAAAAATAGGTTGTTTGGTCATAAAACCTCTTATACTTATATTAAAAAATGTTGATCAGATGTGATATAGCATAGTCTTACACCCAAACATTTGGTTGATAGTTTGTTTCCTTCTAGAATTAAGCTAAAAAATAGTTTTATTGGTAGTGAACCCTACTGAGATATGTCTTAGGAATAGCATCTTAGATTCAATTAGAGCATATAAATATTACTTCAAAATAAGATGTTTCTAGGGTGTGCATCCACTATGTATGGTACCATTAAGTCTATGTACCTTGGTCATAAAATGTTTTCTAATTATACAGAAAACGTGATATGGACTGTTAGCTAATTTTACTAAAATTCCTATAAAGATATGACCTTCATTAGAGATGAAACCTATCTATATTTCTCCATATATATGTATTTATGTAGGAGACAAAGATACTAGGAGTGTCCTAGAAATTTGTTTCTCTTGAGAGCATGCTCTCATAATTATACAGAAGACTAGAGGTTTCAAGGTTGTGAGAAATATATGGATATGTATAATATACATGAGCTTATTTGTTCAGAAAACTTATTCATATTAATATAAGATACAAATGGATGTATTATGAATAGACTATATGGTAAATTATTTTTTTCATTTGTTTAATAATAAAGATTGGTTAAAAAACATGTTAGATAATTGTACTCTTAAATTATATCATATAATTATAAATTACTTTAAATTATTATTTCGCATTAAATTATATTGAGGCATAACCTATACACTAATGTTTTTATCTTGATATGGATTCCTATGGTCTATACATGGATCAACTATCAAATGATATGAAGAAGAACTGTAAAGGCTTCTTTGAAAGAAAGATTATGATCAAGAATGAATGTTAAATGGAAGGATTTCTTGTAGCAGGGATGATGTATTGAACTCAGATAAATGATACAATGGTAGATTCAAAAATGAAAAATAGAATTTATATTTCATGTGACATAAAAGAAGTGACCAATTATTCTATTGTTCATTTATCTAATAATGAAATTGGTGTCTATATTGAATTAACTGATATGGAATGCAAGGACTATTATATATACTTCAAGGATATTCTATCAAGGAATATATGGAGGGAGGATAATGTATATGATATCATGACCTGTCAATTCATTTCTCTTCCAAAGATTAGTAGTTCCAATCTTATGGAAGTAAATATATGAAAGGAGATTGAGTTTTTTGATTCTATAAATAGTAGAATAATGCATATAATATGCAATGCATTCATAGATAAGATACCTTACAAGAGTATAAGGAAGGATGAAAATATTAATAGAATAGAATAAGAAGGAATATTAGGATCTAGATCCTCTTACCATCTAGATAATTTTATATCCATCATGCATGAAATATGCTGTAAGAGAAACTAATTACTATGGGTGAAATCAAGAGGACTTGGAGAATGATGCATGCAATGAGTAGTAATGAAAAAAGGTCATACATTATGCATGAATTTAAATCAAACCATTATATTATGAATGAAATACATATAGTAAAGATAATGAAATACTTTGGAATGGAGATTTGTAAGAAGGCCTAGCATATAGTTCATGGTATTCCAAGTAGTACATTCTACAATTACTTATGTAATTTCAACAATGAACATGTGGTGCTTGATCATGATAACACTAGAAAGGTAAATTCTAGATCAATCAAGATTTCAACAATTATGATTCGTAACAGAGTTATTGATGAAATGATAGTCCATTCCCATTCATAATGTAGATAGGTTATGAGGGATGAAATGTCTAAACCAATTAAAACATTTCCTTTGAATATGAGTTAATGTATACTACTGAAGAATTACATTAATCTAAGATTAGATGACCTTGCATTACTAGCGATTCATAAAAGTCAATTATCAAAGATCTTCAAAAAATATTGTACAAATATAACTTTTAGTATAAAGCATGAATTCTTAGTTTGTAGAACTTTTAATATGTGGATAAAAAGAAAGAAATTCACTAAGGAATCATTCAAAAGAGATAAAATTTAAAGGGAGATTAAAAATAAATATGATTTTACAACTGTATGTAGGAACACATACTATATTCATTGGGATCTAATGATAAGGCAACCAAATAATTACTTAAGCATCATTCATGATAGAATGGATAAGTAAAAAAGCTCATTGCCAAAGCTTATAATCTTTTCAAAGGGTGTCCTAAAGAAAGAGAAGTTTCAAATATCACTTATAGGAATTCTAGTAAAAGTGTGATGATATGAAGGTTTTGGTTACTTTTGTCCATTCTATATATAGATGGGTTCTCAATTTACAATAAAATCTTTGTCAAAATGCTTGAGATATTTTGAGGAGAATCATTTTGATAGATATGTTGATATGATAAAGAAACATTAAAATTCTAGAAGATGATTTCTTATAGAAGAATTACTTAGCCATTTAGGTTTTCTGCATGGAAAACAAACTACTTGAGAATATTCAAATGAAGTCAATCTAAGGTTTAAATTTAAGCCATTACCTAATACACTTTTCCAACAACTAGATAACTGTGGGGGAAGATATCAAGAATAAATATTTTTTTTGTTATTTATCATTTCTTATGGTTAGAAGAATTTTCAAGGTTATAGAGTTAAGTTTTCTTTCAGTGGAACATACACATAAGGATATTGATGAAGGTTTCAAAAGAATTTCAATGGTTATTAGAGAAAAGGATTTAATTTGCCTAGCAGAGCTTATGAATATGTATCATCCTATAAATAAGGATAGTGGAAGTAACTACATTCCATATTACATTGATATGTGTATGACTTTAAAGGATTCCTTGATGGATACATATCTAGCCATGTAAGGAATTATTGTGGAATGCAACATATTCATTATATTAGATCCTACCTAGAGAAGGGAATTCTTGTAATGATATGGAAAAAAAATATCAAGGAAAAGAAACTGGTTTGATCCATTTGAGCTATGGAAAAATGTTAATGGACATCTACATTTTTTTATAGATGAACCATAGTTCCTAGACATTACATTTGATGAGATGGAGTACGTAGCAGTGATTTAAGATTGCATTAGATCCCACATTAAGATGTGAAAAGAGATGATAAAAGGTCTTCAAGAAAATGATAAGCAAGAGTTGAATGAAAAAGTAAATTGCCAAAAAAATATTTTAGAAAATATAGAATATTTATAGGATAGATTATTATGTAGGGATGCTATTACAAAGCATTTTTGGTGAAGAACTATTCAACTAGATATTATGAGTCCAAGATTAGACATTGAAGGAACTCAAGGGGAGGAACATGAAGCAACATATGTTGGGTTAAGTAATAAGAGATCAAAGAAGTCATTCAATCCATTTAATGATATCATCGATGAAATAATGCTTTTGATTAGGCTAGGGGATGAAATTGAAGAAGACATTATATAGATGGATAGAGAAAGAATCATTGAATCAAGGGATGACATTATAATAGACATAGTAGTGGACTGGTTCACACCAAAATCAAGAGGAAGTAAAGAACGGATGGATTATGAATGGATATATAATTTTAGGGATAATAAGATTAGAATAATTGAACTTGGTTTAGTGGTTTATACATGGAAAAACAAAATAAGATATGAAAGAAAGGTAAGACTAAATAAAAAAGCAAAATTGGTAATCGAAGACACGTTGTGACAATCAAAGAAAGCAAATGCTAATGCTTAGGATATGAATAAAAGTATATATGAAAAGAATGATATACAAATACAACAAACTTTCCTTGTACATTCCTTATGTTTTATTGAAATGAATATTTTGTTTGAAAGGATCAAACTAACTATATTGAAGTTTCTACTAATATGTTCTTCATAATATATAAGTAATTCTTTTTTAGTATGAATGAAAATAGTGGAATGGTACAAATTTATCATTATCAATTTAAACAATGTAGTAATTTGAACATATATTTTCATGTTTTAAGAGATTATTATGCATTATCAAAAATTTAATAATTTTAAAAATCCAAAAAATAAAGATACATTCAAAATATAAAAATAACCTCCCTAGTTGAAAATATTAAAAATAAAGTTAATTTCAATGTCAACAAGAAAGTTATAGTTGATGGTAAAGACCCTTGACATAAGATTATTCATAAGTAAAGAAGTAGAGATCTTTTAGAAGTGCTACCATTTATTTACTTTGATACAAATATTAATATTGATTCACATCCCTATATCTTAAATCCTTTTCCTATCTTAAGTTTAAGCATGCATCTTAAAAGTAATGTAAATGTTGTTAAGATTGGGATCTTTCTCCCTACTAATAATTAATTTTCTTTACCTATTATTTCTAAAAATTAATTTGAAGGGTTTACACTTGAGTAGATAATCTTAAATTCAAACATTTTTTCTTTCCATATGTTTTTGATGATGTCTACTTAATGTCCAGTATATGATGTACTCTAAATTTTCTTTGCTAATTATTAATAACCCCCAGCTAGCACCAGGGGTAGTGCAATCGGTGCAACCAGTTGCATCTTCCCTGAGTTTGGACCAAGCATTACTACTCATTCAAACACTAATGGAGGAGGTTAGGTAGCTTAAAATGGCTAACTTAGAAATAGTCCACATGATAAAATTCTACCAAGATGTCCCCACCAATCCTATGGTCCCATCGTTGACCTTGCCTCTTGAGGTCTATCTTCCTTGGTTTAGTAAATATAATGGTGAGGGGGATTACAATGACCACCTTATAAATTTTCATTCTAAATGCATTCTCCTATAAGCATGGTCACATATGATCATCCATGTCTTCACCATGTCCTTAACTAACAAGGTGCTTGACTAGTACCATGCGCTTCCTAAGGCTTTCATATCTACTTTGGAAGAGTTGTTCAACAACTTGTAACTTGCTTCAAGTAAAACTTGAAGCCTGAGGCCACCTTCGACCAACTAATGAACATCAAGCAAGGGCCTCTACAGCCAATGCAAAAATTCATACAACATTGGAGCACTTCCCTTAATGAAATCCATGATTAGAAAGTAGAAACCCAAATTTTGGCGATCTTTAAAGGTGCAATAAATGGTTTTATTATGTTGAAATTGTACTATCTAGCCTCATTCTTCCTGAACCAAGCCTTTGCTCAAACAAAGAGCATATAGGATGTGATGGAGGCTAGTAAGGGCCTAGACTATGTAGCCTATAAAAATGTACACACAAAAAAGGACAAAGAAAAGGGCAAGGCAACAACAACCATTGTAGCTGTGGCTGATGAGACCAAACCCAACAACACTAAATGAATGGAGAAGGTGGCTAAAGCCCTAGCCAACAACAATAAAGCATCAGGTTCTAGCACTATGGGAACCAACTAGCCTACATCATCAACGAGCTTGGGGCAATCCACCCTAAGGCCAAACTTTGAGCATAAGGATTACTGAAAGTATGCCCCATTGCCTATTAATCCATTTGATCTTTTGGACAAGTTACTTTGTGCTAGGTGCATCCAGCACAAGTAGATGTCTAAGGATGCATGTAAGCATCATAAGTGACACTGCAAGCTCCTCAAAAACCCCTTAGCAACGATGCCAAATGAGCCCCTAGTCCCTAAAAACTTCAAGTTTTATTGATTCTGTAGCTATCACCAATTTCATGTCCATGATACAGACTACTACTTGGCCTTAAAAGATGACATCCAATGCAAGGAAAATTGGTCCTTGACAATAGTAATCCCATGCACCCAAAAAACCAATTGATGAAGGTCTACAAAGACCCACTCAACACTAGCAGTGCAGGCTACATTATCAATGCAATTAGTGTTGATGATGATATAGAACTAGCATGTGAACCATTTCTGATTTGTTTGATCTCTGGTAATGTTGGGGCCTCAACATCAACTAGGCCACTAACCCCTTTCATCATCAAAGCACCACCTTGAATGCCCATAATGCCTTTTGTGGTTAGGACCCTATTGCATGTCACGATGATAGCAACCCAAACATCCTTTGTCATGAGGGTGCCATGATGTGTAGACCCCTCACCTACCTAGGGTACAATGGTGGGAACTATGTCATACCTACCTACCCAAAGTCACATCCCAAGAGACCTGATGAGTGTCTTATTGACAAACTGTCTAGGGAATGTTTGGAGTTAGGTCCTTCTAAGCTTGTCCCCTTGTCTACCATCCTCATGGCCTCACCATCTTAGAATGTCAATGTAAGTACGAACAAGCAACAAATGAGCACTGAGACTCGAAATCCCCCTACACAAGCAAAGGCTTAACCTCCTCCCTAGGAGATGCATTTCTTAGGTTGCATGGAGGAAGTAAGTGCTACCAAAATAATAGATAGCAAAAAAGACTTCTTTGTTGTACTAGCATAGGTTAAATAGGCTCTCAAAGAAAAAAACATAACTTTGAGCTATTATGACTTGACAATGACCTCCTCTACTTAGCATGAGGCATTAGTTTGAATGTTGACTACTATTTCTATTAGGGAAGATATTTCAGTAGATGAAAAGGCCATCCACATTATAATGCATTCCCCCACAATCTAGAAATCAAGGTCAACACCTCTAACATTTTTTGACAAGGTAGTTAAGGTTGACCCCAAAAAGGGTCAAGTGACCAATGCACCAATGTTCATAATAATCTGTGTAGGGTAGTATAGAATCCATAGGATACATGTCAATGATAGGGCAGCAAGCAATGTCATCCTATTCTCGATCATTCACAAACTTAGTTTGGTTAACCAAAAAAGGCCAACCAAAATGATGTGCTTAAAATCCTTTAATGGAGCATGTATTTTCATAAAGGAAATAATCACAATAGCATTCATAGCAAGGGAGAAATTCCCCACTATTTCTGAGTTCATTGTTGTTGAAGAGATGCCTAGGGTCAATTTGATCCTAGGTAGGTCTTGGCTAGCCTAGTTATGGGCCATCTCTTCACCTATCCATCAAGAGATCCACCTACCCTATGATGGTGGAGAGGTGGTAATATATGGTGACAATGTATCTCCCTTGACCATTGACAACAATGATGCAAAGCAAGGGTTGGAAGTAGAGTTCTCTAAAGACATGCCACCTATTAGGGATGAAGGCCAACTTTGTCCAATTGATCCATCTAGGAAACCAAATGAAATGGGCAATCTTTCTAAGGGAGCTCCCTAGGAAAAATTTCCCTTTTTCACAACTAATTAAGGTCTAGGAAAATACCATCTTGTGCCACCTAGGGACTATGCACCTCTTAACCCACATTAGGTTAAGAAACACTTACATGACTAAAGTATCCCCTTAGTTCATTTGTAGGTATTGCTAGCCTTTTATTTATGCTTCTATAGTTATGTTTAAGTAGTTGTTGGAATTTTACATTAGTTATTTCATTTCTTTAGTTTATTTGATTTTGTTTACCCAAAAAGAATGAAAAGATGCCCTGCTAAGGCCTAAAATTAATAGTCTACTTCCTTTCAATGCCATGGCCTAGAAAGACCCTAAACTATCACATGGCTCGCTAAGGCCTAAAATTGGTAACTTATCTTCCTTTCCGCAATGGTCCAAAATGGCCTTAAACTAGTAATGGCCTGAAATGGCCTTAAACTAGGAATGGCCTAGAATGACCTGTAACAACCAAAAACGTTAGTGGCTAGAAACACTAAGAGGTTGCTAGGTGAACAGTTTAACCCTGGATCCACACAAGAGCTATGCTTGATAAAATAGAAATGAGGCACCGTAAATAGTCTAGTTGATTAGACAGGGACTTAGTTGGTGTAGAATAACCTTCTTGCAAACAATTATTTTAAATGGAACAACTGATAGTAAAATAAAAGAGAACGTAATGTGCACAATAGTAGAAATATGCTAAAGCATGTAACAGGGCAGTAGACACGATTAAATGCTTAACAATGCCAAATAAATGTTGTAATTAGCCAAAGAGAGAGTTTGAATAGAAGGATGCATCACCCTAAACAAGGGTATAGGTATACAAAGTGTACAATAGGCACAGTAGGAGCGGAATCACAGCCTCAATGGTGTCAGGCTATGAAATCTGGTGCTTACTATGATAAACTATGCCTCTTAGGTCGGTGGTCACAGTATACCATGTGATGTAGTTATGCCTCTCTGTTGGTGTGGTATGATCTAGGTCTTGTTCACCCATGGAGCTAAGTGCCAAAATGCTAAAATGCCAAATTCCAAAATGGAAATGCCAACTGCTTTGCTGATGAAGAAATTGAAGCCTCTTCCTATTCTCCTCTCCTCAAAAAATAGGGTTGCAAAGGTATTTATAGGGCTAGGGTTAGCCCAAAATACGGATCAGGTGCCACGTGGCAATGTGGTGGGTAACAACATGTAACATCATGTAACACAATGTAATAGCATGGAACAGGGTGTAATAGCATGTAACAGGGTGCTACGCTATGTAGTAGAAAGGTGCTACACTGTGCAACATAGCAAGGTGCTATGCTCAATGCGTAACACTTAGCCATATTTATAGTTGTAATGTTGAGACCTGAAATTTTGTAGTATTTGAATGACCCCTCTTTGTTGAAGTTTGGAGGAGTAGCCTAAAAGATGTCGATAAAGAATTACAAAACACCACAACAAATATGTCACCAACGTCATTTGTTAGCACAAAATTGGATGTCATTTTATCATGCTCAAGAGTGTTATGGGAATAAGGTTATGTTAGGGGAGAAGGGGTATAGGCAATGCTAGGGAGATGAAATTTAAATGGTGGAAACGAAATGAAAATAGTGGATCATGATGTAAGATGAAAATTTAGCACGGTTGATGGTGACCATGGCATGAAGTATCTTGCCCCTGAAACGTTGACCTTTCATCAAAGTACTCATGGGAGGATCAAAGTTGATCCAAGGATGGGCCAATTGCAAAGCTGTAGCATTGTTGATTTTTATTTTTATTTTATGAGGTGAACCTTCTTTGGGTTCGGCTTACTACTAAATGTTAGCTGCAAGTTGGCCATTGAGAAGATGGGCTTTGTTTTGACACATCACATTGCATCTATAGGATAGATGTTTTCTCCAAGGGATGATTCATGTTACATCTGCTTAGGCCTTTACCATGTAGCAAATGTACCCCATAGGATGAATTATGTTACATCAAGCATGGATTCTATAGTTGATGTGAAGGGAATGCCATGTGTATCAAAGTGTGTATGCATCTGAGGAGTGTGAAATCATGAGTATGGGGAGTATGAGTGGATATTGGGATGAATGAATGGATGTGCATAGGCTGTAACAGGGATGAGGGGGATGTGCACTCTTGAGTGGCTCAACTAGTCTAGTCGTGCAGATCAAAGCAACATGATAACTTACTGCTGCGATGAGATGCACCTTTGCATGACTACCTCCAAAGCTTCATCCTGAAAACACAACTCAGAGTGGACAAGAAAACAAAAAAGCATGAAATGCAAGTGCACATGCCATATGTGAAGATGCTGCAAGTGCTAGATGTGAAGATGCTATGAAAGTGTCAAATGTTGTGCTTGTTGCAAGTGCTCAGGAAACTAGTGAAGGTGCCAGGGCGATGATGCTACAAGTGTTCTAAATGCTGCACTAATGACAAGTGCTCTAAAAGGATCACCAGAATGTTGGGAGGTGATGATGTTATGAGTGCTCCCAGGGCAATGGCAAGTGTTTCGATCAGATCAGCTACATGCTAGTTTAAAGTCCTAGCAGATTGTGAACCTAGTTTAAGGTCTTGGCAGATCATGATGTGTTAGTTTATAGTCCTAGTAGACTGTTGGATGCTAGTTTAATGTTGTAGCAGATAGTGGATGTTGTTCCATTTGAACATCATGACCCAAGGATGAGCTATTGTGCCAGTTTAACGTCATGACCCAAGGACGAGTTGTGCCAGTTTATAGTCATAGCAAACTATCTATGCTAGTTTATAGTAATAGCAGACTGGTGCTTACCTTGCTTATACAAGGTGCGATGCTACATGTGTAGTCATGCTATGTGTCTACAAAATCTTACAAAAATCAACTAAAAAGAAAATAACATCAAGTAACATCTACTGTAAAAAAATTTAAAATGTATGAATGAAAGGAAAGCAATGCAAAAAGTGATATTTTTAGGCCATTCTAGGCTATAGGCTAGTTTAAGGCCTTTTCGAGCCACGAGTTTTTGTAATTTCATGTTTTATAGTTTTAAAATGTAATGCGTAAGCTACGTGGATGGATGCATAAACAAAGTAAAACAAATATGTGAACAAAATGAAATGCTTGATCTAAGTAAGTAGGAAAAATCTAAATGCATAGGCTAGTGCTATGTAAATGAAAGTCAAAAATGCATGGGAAGTGGAGGCAAAGGGTACGTAAGCATTTAGCACATTTTTGGCCAAGGGAAGGTCTTGGTCATGTAGTTGCTTCCTAGCTAGGCATGGATCAGGAAGCATGCAAGGCTTAGGATCCTTAGGGAGGCTATTGGCTTCAACCCCTCGTTCGGCTGTGTTAGCCTTAGGTGTTGCATTGGTTGTTATAGGTTTACCGCCAATAAACTCTTCTTCTAAAACTTGCACCATGTCTATGTTATGGATAGTCGAAGAGGAAGCATCATCACCATGGATGATAACTTGACCACCTTGATATGGAAGGTGGATTTCTTAGTAGATGGGAGAAAAGATGGCCCTTAGATGGGCTAGCCACGACCTGCATAGAATCATGTTGAAACTTGGCATCTCCTCTATGACAGTGAAATATGCACTAGTAGGGAATTGATCTACTACCACAAAGGCTATGTTGATGGTACCCCTGACTGTGATGTTTGATTTATTGAAGGATTTTAGACACGTGGTTTTGGTTGGCTTGATTTCATCTACCATGCCTAGCTTGTCGATGATGGAGTACAATACTACGTTTGTTGCTACACCATCATCAACATGTACCTTCCAGATGGTACATTGTCCAACATGAATGCTAATGGATAGTGGAGCTATAGTAACATCCCCTCATTCAAGGTTAACTTTGACTACATTATCATAGAATACTAACGTTGTTGAACTTGATTCTTGTCATGAAAGGGGTAGCATTGTTTCATGGATGGATGTCTCATTTGTAGGGGTGTCCTCTATAATAGGAATGGAGGCCAATATCTTGGCCAATGCTTGGCAGTGAGAAGATGAAGTCATGACCAGGTCATATAAGCTCAATGTTGTATTCTTTTTCTTAAGTTCTTGTTTCACTTGGGTTAGTGCAGCTATGATGTCCTTGTCATTGGTTTTTGTGGTGGCTTTGACTTCCTCCATGTGGCTTGAGACACAGATCTCACAGAGGGGACTTAAGCTTGGTTTTCTTGGCCTACTTGGGGATAGGGGCCCCAGTGTTCAAATTTTGTTTATTGGTTGTGGTCTTTTCATTGGCCATGGGAGTTGCGAGGTGCTCATTTGTCCTCTTGCATTGCCATTTGGTGGGTCTACTTGGGTTACTAGTGGAGTTAACCCTTGAAGGAGGAGGGATTGAGATGTTGCCCATTGTTGGGTTCTGGGTAAGTGAGGGGCCAACATGTTGTGGCACCCTTATGATAAAGGGTGTCTTAGCCAGAGTTGTTGTTTTGTCAACTTGTTGTGACATCTTGATAACAAAAGGTTGCCTAGTGGTTGTTGTTGCATGATGCCAGTTTAACATCTTAGCGGATGGTTGCTATGGAACTTTGACGACAAAGGGTGTTGCGGGTGCTCGAGGTGGCACTTTTATAACCAAGGGAGGCCTCTTGTTGGTGAAGGTGGAGGTCGAAGGAATCCTTTCCTTACTAGGAGGCACACGGATCACAAAAGGTTGTTGCATAGGTTTAGACTTACCACCTATGCTAATGGAATTTATGACATAGGAGGCATCATATGTGTTGGATTGACTCACTATGTTGATCACCAGTTGGCCACGTTCTATCATTCTTTGCAGGTCATCCTACAAAGCATGACAGTTTTCTGTACTATGACTAGCCAATTGGTGGTAATGATAGTATTAGTCTAGCTTGAAGTGTTGTGGAACTGGGGGCTCTTTTGGTACTGTAAAGTGGGGTTCCTTAGTAGTTCATAGTACCTATCATGTTTTTGGTGGGTAATTGCCGATACATGTTTGTGTTGGATTTTCCTAGCTTTCAATATTTCCTCTAATAGTTCAGAGGGTTGCACCGATAGTGGTGTATACTCTTAGTGGTCCTTGCACTGAAAGTTGGGTCTTGGGGTAGCCCCTATCAATGTAGGTGAGTTGGTACCATAATTGGTAGTTTTGTTAGTTGGGGCCTTGGGCTGCTTAGCTATCAATCCTCAGTTGGTTGCTTTTGTTCTTATGCTTATGGCTACTATTATCACTGTTGTGTTTTTCTTGCCAGCATGTTGGTTTCTGTAGGCCACATAGGCTAGATCATTTCTATCTTGCACTACTTCCTCTATGCTTTTTGCTTGGGAGAAGGCTTGGCTAAGAGACTTTGGGGCTAGATAATACAGTTTTGACTTAATTAAGTCATTTACTACACCTTTAAAGATGGCCCATAAATGTGTCTCCACTAAGGGTTCATGCATTTCATTCAATGAAGCATTCCAACGTTGGAGGAATTTTTGCATGGGCTCTAGAGGCCCCTGTTTAACTTACATCAGCTGGTCAAGGGTTGCTTTAGGCTTTAGGTTGTACCTGAAGCATGTCACAGACTTAGTTATGAGATCCTCCAAAGAGGAGATTGAGGCATTGGATAGTGCACAATACTAGTCCAAGGCCTTTCCAGTGAGTGACATGGGGAACACACGAATGATAGTGTGTGGCCAAGCTTGAACGAGTAGGCATTTAGATCAAAATATGACCAAGTGTGCATTGGGATCTCCTTCACCACTGTACTTGGTAAATTGAGGCAGTTGGGCCCTAGTTGGAAGAGTTAAAGGTGGTACCATAGGACTTATGGGATCATCTTGGTAGAAGTCCACCATCTTAATGGTGTTAGAGGAGGTAGCCTTAAGTTACTTGATCTCATCCATCAAGCTTTGTATTATCTAGAATGCCTGATCTAAGCTTGGGGATGTGCCAGCTAGTTGCATTGGCTAAGCTTTGGTTGGTTGCATAGCATAGGGTAGAATTGTTGGTTGTAGAGTTTTCTAGTTTAATGTTGTACTAGATGGATGTTGCCAGTTTAATGTCATAGCGGATGATTGTTGATGTAATGGCTGAGCAATGGGTGCAGTGATTGTAGAAGGCCACACATGGATGGCTTGGACAGACACTGTAGACACCAATGAGATAGGTGGGATGTAAGATGCCAAAGTTATTTAGGGTTGGTAGGTGGCCCCTACATGAGCATAGTGCTAGGAAAATGCATTAGTTGCTTACGAGGAAGGCTGCATTAGCATGGTCACTATCTTGGAGGGGATGGATGGACCAAATCGAGGAGCGACTGTACTAGGGAGTGGTTGTTGGAAGACAGTGTGGAGGGGGTTCTCATGCTCAGAGTGGATCTCAAACTCATCTTCCTCCTTCTTTGAGGCTTCCTCATAGGTTGTCCCTGCATCATGCTTGTTTTCATGGATGAGTTGGGACAATAACTAGTGGTAAAGCTCCATGAGTGGGATTATGTCAAATAAGGAGAGGTTGTACTCTTGTCCATTCTGGTGGACTTGTTCATAGTCCTATTTTGCCTCTAAATTGATGTAATCCACTGGTAGTCCTGCTTGGATTGTGGTAGAAAAGAAATTGTATTTTTCGTGGCTTAATGCGGCATGCCTTGGTTGGATTATGGTATCAAATATGTTAGACACCAACGTGGAAGGTTGATCTAAATTCATATTCATAGATTAGGTTGTGAGAGTTGCTATTTGCAGAAAATAGCCAACTCTGAAAATAACAAAAAAATGACTAAATTTGTCAGTAGCAGAAAAAGGGCTATGTGTAAAAATGCAGAAAAAATGCTAAGTGTAAAAATTGCTATAAATGGCCCACTTTGGTGCTACGCTCGCTACACTGGAGCTTGCTATGCTCTAAGAATTTGTTATGATTTTTGGAACATCCAGAGTTTTGACCAAATGCTCATAACTAAAGAAATGTAGAAAAAAATAGTTCAAGCCCTCCTTCTAGTGCCAAAAACTATAACGACTGAAAATGTCGGTGGCTAAAAACACCAAGTGGTTGCTAGGCAAATAGTTTAACCATGGATCCGCATGAGGGACGTGCTAGATAAAATGAAAATGGGGCATCTTGAATGGTCTGGTTGATCAGACAAGGACTTAGTCGGTGTACAATAACCTTATTGCAAACAATGATTTTAAATGAAACAACTAATAGTAAAATAAAAGAAAACGTAATGTGCACAGCAGTAGAAATATGCTAAAGCATGTAATAGAGCAGTAGACATGATTAAATGCTTGAGAATGCGAAATAAATGCTGTAATTAGCCAAAGAGAGAGTTTGAATAGAAGGATGCACCACCCTGAAAAATGATACAAGTATACAAAGTGTATAATAGACATAGTAGGAGCAGAATCATAGCCTCGGTGGTGTCAAGCTATGAAATTTGGTCCTCATTGTGATAAACTATGCCTCCTGGGTTGTGGTCACAGTATACCATGTGATGTAGTTGTGCCTCTCTATCGGTGTGGTGTGCTCTAGGTCTTGTTCACCCATGGAGCTAAGTGCCAAAATGCTAAAATTTCAAATGCCAAAATGGAAATGCCAACTACTTTTACGGTGAAAAAATTGAAGTCTCTTCCTGTTCTCCTCTCCTAAAAAAAAGGGGTTGCAGAGGTATTTATAGGGCTAGGGTTAGCCCAAAATGAGAATCATGTGCCATGTGGCAATGCGGTGGGTAATAATGTGTAACAGCATGTAACAACATGTAACACAACATAATAGTGTGTAACAGGGTGCTATTCTACGTAGCATAGCAAGGTGCTACGCTCAGCACGTAACACTTAGCCATATTTGCAATTGCGATGTCGAGACCCGAAATATTTTGGTGTTTCATGACCTTAAACTAGCAATGGCCCTTCTACCATGGCCTTACATTGGCATGGGGTGCAAAAGGGGCCTAATTGCATCAATCAAATTACAAGTTAAAATTTTCACAACATTACATAAAATACAATAAAGTGATATACAAATCATCATCACATTTCCATTTAATCATCAATAAAATATATAGTCTAAGTATACATCCAAAAGAAAAAAATTATCAAAAATGCAAAACTACCCAATAGTAGGGCTACATTTTGGCTTTCTTAGCTATCAATGTTTGGCAGGGGCTAGGGCTCTTCTTCTTCCTCTTCCTCTACTACTCCATTGAGGCCTACGCCATCACTTGAAGCCTAATTTAAGAAAAATAAAATAATAAATTAGCTGATAAATAAGTGATATGAAAAATTATCACAACACAAATAAAAGAAATTCAAATGAGACTAACCTGAGAAGGACCTGCATCCATATCTAGTGGCATCCTATCGAGGCCCACCTCCAAGTGTCAAAGGATTTCTACCTCGAATAGATATCTTCAATCCTCCTCACCAAGGTCAATACTTGAAAGGTTCTTCCCTTTCTCCACAGCTATTCATGAGGGTAGCCCTCACAAAAACCTAGTAGAAGAGACCTTTCCTAAAGGCATGGCAATATGTCTCTCTGGGATTCCACTCACCACTACATTGCTAGAAAATCATTCATAAGCTTGTGTTTCACCAATTGCATTAAGGAAAATGTTGCAGAAATGATGCTCCATGAACTCATCTTTGTACCTTTGAAGGTACACCTCTTCTTCTTACTTGTAGTGGTGCTTATGATTCTTTTGAATTTGACCAGATTGATACACTTTGGCATTCTAATCCTTCTAATCCTACTTCTTCCTAGCTAGTAGGTCCATTTGTATCCATTACTTGATCATGTCTTTGGTGGCCTCATTTTTTCCATGACTGGCTGAGCGATACTCGGCATAGTCAATCTTAGTTGTTCACCAGGTACCATCTCCTTTGTCATGTGCTACTATGAAGTCATAATGGACCTATAGGTCCTCTAGTTTTGCACCCTAGCTCACTTCCTATCCTAAAGCTTATGCTCCTACTTCCATAGGTGCTTGTTAGTGCACTTGCATTCCCATAGTGCTCTCACATATGAGAGCACATACTTACTTGCCTCATCATACATGTGATGGGGCACTTGCCCCACATTAGGTGGAAACTCAGGCATAGCATCAATCTAGCCACCCTATTTGGATCCCACCAAAGCTAGGAACCTCTTGCCATTCAATAGGCAAGACAATATTAGACATAAACTTAAACAACAAATCAATGAAGTAAGGTAGGTGAACATGGACATACCGATCTCAGGATCTATTTTTTGTATATGGTCCACCATGTCCTCCACCAGGCCTTACATGAAGGTAAATTTATCAGGTGCCTCCTTCCATAGTTGCATATGGAAAGTAGATGTGGACATTGAACCCTTAGTGGAAACACCGATGGCTATGATACAATACATTTAGTAATTACCAGATAGCAAATAGCCAAGGGTGTAAGGGTTATAAAAAAATAGATAAAAGAAATGGTGGTATAAAGCTCCTACCCAACAAGCCCTTAGATGTGAGAGTGGGGGGGATTGCCCATCTGCACACTATTAAAGAAATATTCAAACTCACCCCCATCAAACTACAACAGCCCTTCTTCCCCTAGTTGCCATAGGACCTCTATGACTTCTCACTCCTCTTCCTCCAATATCTATCCTTCAGTTTGATGAGGGACATTATCCACTATGGGCTTTACTGCTACTATAGGGGTCCTCTTCCCTATGTTTGATGATCCACATAAGTTAGGATTAGAATTTTCAATGATTAGTATATCATAGCATAGCATAGCATATTATAGCAGTATCCAATGATTCATACTCACCTATGATTTCTAAATGTAAATCACAAAACTTTAATTCGATTTTTCTACTACTCTTCCTCACCTCATGTATGGGCTCTTCTGTGGGATGTGGTTTCTTAATCTTTTTCCTAGATGATCCCACTACTTCAGCAATGAGTCACGTCCCTCTAGCTACATTTTTGCTATTGGCCAATGGGGTCTCACTTCCACTATCACATGAGTGGTGAGATCCTCCTAGGTTGCCTCTAGTCATTATAGAAAATGATTGATTGATTGCCTCTAGGGGATCTTGTGACCACATGGTAGTGAATAGGTGTTAGATCCATAGCCTAGAGAGTTTCTTGAGGTCTTGCACCATCCATCGTCCATCCTCATGAATGACTAAGAACTCCAAAAACTTTCACAAGCATGCTATGAAGAATGCAAAGTGCACATCTAACCTCGCTTGGAGGCTATGGCACAATCTAATAATTCTGGCATGTAGGCTGCTAGCAAGCTAAGATTCCTAGTTGTACTACATGTCCTCCTCTATCTTATCTCTCATCATCCAAGCCTACTCTACTCCAAGAATTTTTCCTCGGGAGATTAGCTTTGGAAACACGCATGTACAAAAGACTGGATAGAGGTGGTGGACCATAGGTAATTTCACTTCCTTGATGAGTATCCCTTTGCAAGACCTAGAAGTATCCAACAACTCCTCAACATCCCCTCTATGTTCCATGTCTTTGCTATATTTTTTAGCAACTAGTGGGCCCTCAAAATGGAGGTAGAAGAGGTTCGCAAAGAATTCATTTGTAATGTCAAAAGTTACTAACACACCACAGGCCTTCGTGATGAAATGATTAATGCTCTCATTGAAGGAGTTAATGATAGAAATCATATTATCCACTGGAATGCTTGAACTAAGGACCAAGAAAAGGTCCATTAGCCTAGCCTATTGAAGCTTCCTAGTTAGCTCCACTAGGGTCTTATGGCACAACCAACGCTATGAACCCTCAACATCACCATATTTCATGATGAGGGTAGCCTTAGTGTAGCTTGTTGTAACCATTGTCACCTCTCCTAACTTGACTGCAACTGCAATAGGTAAGGGAAAAGTTAACAACATGACAAAAGCAGAGTAGCAAATGCATAAGAAAAATGATACACTAGTTATGTGGAAAAAATGCTATGTGAGATGGTAGTGGTGGGGCTAAAACCTCCTCTACACTTGGAATGTTGGTCATCCACTCTACATCCAACCAGCCATAGGCTTGACACCTCTCATAGGCCTTAGGGAACTGATGAGGGTATTCTACTAGGTCAGATCCAATCTATCCAATCATCGTTTCATGGATATTCTTAAAGGATGAGAATTCTTGAAGGGTAGTTCACATCAAGTTCAATGCCTCCTCCTCATCATGGAGGCCAAGCATGTCAATAGTAAATCTAGTAATAGACATAAGCAATTAGCATCCCTATATGAATAAAATCAAATAGATAGTGTAAAAATTGTAAGAGGACTCACCCACCAGCATAATATATTATCCTAGATGGGTTTTAAATAAGGATATGTATTCACCAACCAATGAACAGGGTGTTGTTCTTGTTATAGCATTGGAATTCTAGCATCTGCTAGATCTTGGATAAAGGCCTAACGCCCCTAGGACCTTGGCCTAAACTCCCTAATCCATCATTAGTAGTGGGCTCATCAAATATAAATCTTAGGATGCCCTATTTTTCCCTAGTCAACAATGCTTTTGTAATGACACCAACTACTTCTACTACCAGGTGTGATCACATCATCACACTAAAGTGATGGAGCAAGAATTCTAGAAACTCCTATGCTCCTAACCTAAACCACACCACTTGGTGACCCATGCACATGTCTAGTATAGGTATATTTGACAAGGATTTTCTCATACAACAAAAGCTATCCACCAACTCCACCATGATGAAGATGGTTTTCAACAGTACCCTATAGACACAATAGTAATAAGAGGAGAGTGTTAGCATTAGATACAAAAAAAATTCCATAAAAATTATACTTAGCACATTAGCAAAACTCTTAGCTTTCCTCACAGGCCTTGTGGAAAAGGAACGTTGGCATACCCATCTAACATGCCTAGTCCTCAATGGTGCATAGCAATAATGTCTCCATTTTACGTTTTCACTTCACATTTTTTCTAACTTTGACAATATTTTAAAAAAAATCTAACTATCAGTTATGCTTTCCATAGAGCTTAACCCTTGAAAACACATCAAAAAATTTCTAACTATTGATTATGCTCCCTGCATAGTGTAACCCTTTCAAAACTACAAAAATTTCTAACTATTGGTTACCCTTGGGAAGCGTAACCCTTCGAAAACTACAAAAATTTCTAACTATTGGTTATGCTTCTTGAAAAGCGTAACCCTTCAAAAACTACAAAAATTTCTACCTATTTGTTACACTCTCCATAGAGCGTAACCCTTGGAAAATTGCAAAGTTACCCTACTCACTCTGTTACACTTTGTGTTCACATCTTGCAAACTTCTAGCCATCCTAGCCATGGCCAAAACAAAAAAAAAATAAAACAAAATGTGTATAGAAACCATTATAGCTCTATATTGCACCATGAACAGTACATCAAAAATCCCTATCCCATGTTCCACATTGAAAATAGAAAACCCTCATCCTATTCCATGCATGGTAAATAGAGAAGCACAGTATGCATAGTATGCCAAAAAAACCACACGTAGAAAACCTAGAACAGTAAGAAATTCACAAAACCCAACACCACATACTCACTTCCTCTTCTTAGCCATGTTCACCATGGAAACCATGGAAATGATGGTGGTCCCTACTCAAGGCAAGCCACCTCTAAAACTCTAAGACCCTAAGATAAACAAGAAAAACTAGAAAATCACAAGGGAAGAGCGTAGCACCTTACCTAGCCGATCCTGACTCCCTTCGATCCTCTATGCATGTCCTAGGAAGGCACCTCAACACACATTCTCCCTCATTTACATTGGTGAGGTTAGGGTGTTGGAATTTACTACAACATGTCATGGTCAGTGGTTAAGCTCTCATTCTCCTTATCTTCATGACTATACTCTAACTCCCTCTCATTCTCCTTATCTTCATGACTACACTCTAATTCCCTTTGCTCTGGTTGTGCTACGCTTGGTGATAGTTCATTTTAGCTTTTGAAAATGATAGGATCACTATGCTGAAAACTTGTATTTATACTTTTCTAGGGTGATGGACACATCACCCACTTGGGTATTGGGTATTGTTCCATTTTTTTCTTGTTATGCTCTCCAGAGCACCTAGAGTTTTGAATGTCACATGTACACTTAGGCTTTCATCCTACAAGGTTACGGGGGAACTAATAACTGGGACCAATCTACACCAACCAAATCATAGAAAAATCCTATGTTGGCCTATAATCTAGCTACTACAATGCAGGACCATAGGAGTATCATGTCTACACTAGCTTGAAACTACTAATGGTGGTGCATAAAGCACAAGGGACTTACCTTCAACATAGAAGGAATGGGAGGCCTTCCTTCGAGTGCCAAAAACTATGATGATTGAAAATGTCAGTGGCTAGAACACCAAGAGGTTAGTGAGCATATAGCCTAACCTAAAGTCCATGTGAGGGCCATGCTGGAAATGAAAATGGAGTGCCCTAAATGATCTTTTCAATTAGATATGGACTTACTAGATGTTATGACAAATATATGTGAAAAGGGTTTACACAGTGTTACATGTAGGCACTAGGGCCAGCCAAGCCATAGTGTAGTAGGGTGTCTTGGCCCGAGAACAGCTATGTAAACATGTAAATATGTGCGAGATAGTAAAGAAAATGCAAGTGCTATGCTAAATACCAAAGAAAAATTGTTATGAATTACAACATAACTTAAGAATGAAAGTGCATAACCCCAAACGAGAGAGTGTAGCTATTGTAGGAAAAGAGGTGAGTGTGGCACGTGGTGTACAGGTAGACATAATGATAGTGTAGTAGTGTAGTCATAGTCTCTAGGACATCTATGACATGGAACTGATGATTGTTGTATGTACTAAATCTACTGGGTTGGCTATTGCTTTGTTCTACAAGTATAATGGTGAACTATGTTCTGGACAGTGTGTACTAGTTGTCCAACGAGGTTCTAGAATGCACTAAAGTGCTAGGTGTGTGAAAGTTACAAGAGTGCCAAGGATGCTTAAAATGTCAATATGACCAATTCTCTTTTTGATTTTCCAACCCCTAGAATGTTGAACACTAGGGTATTTATAGGGCTAGGGATAGAGCAAAATGAAGATGAAGTAGCACATGGCAAAAAATGTAGATTTGGCACCAGGTGGCATACCAATAGATGGGGCTATGCTGAACTTTCCTACCCTTCCATGGGTAGTAGAGTGTAGCAACCTAGAAGATAGAAAATATACCAAACTATTTCATCCATGCCAAGCAATCTTAACAACCTCTTTCTTGGCACTTGGACAAACTGTCCATGGATGTGTGTGCTATGCTCGCTATGCTCTAGAGCATAGTAGAACACCTAGAAAAATTTTCATGTAGCTACTATTGATAGTTAGAAATTTTTGCAAAATAGGCCTTGATGCATGCTACACTAGGGAGCATAGCACCAACACTTAGAAAAATTTGCAAATTTTTAACACTTAAGACAAATTTGCAATTGAAGTGCTAAATCCTGAAATTAGTGGTATTTCAAATGCCCCAAATGTTGAATGATTCTAGTGGTTGACTCCATTGTTGAGGTCCATCGATTTAAGCAATCATTCTACCATCTCATTGGCATTGTTTATAAGAGTGAATGAAATGATGAGCATCCCTGAAGAGTGTTGGCCAATAGTGCCCCACCATTAGGATTTTAATGGGCGTGTATCTCTTACCATAGTGTCCTCTATAAGGACCTTCATGAGCATCTTGGAGAATCCATAGTTTTTTAGCATCAAGAACATACCAGTAAACTAAGCCATCAACACACACCTTGTAGATATGTCCATTAATTTTCATGAAGTGCTCTAACTAGTGAAGAAATTGTTGTTTCTTCCAGTGGTCCAACCCTTGTGGCATCTCCTAAGTGAGAAGATGGGCTGTAATGATGGAAAACGTTGGTCACTGGAAATATCAAGCGAAGATCCGTGTACACAGTCTTAACCACGAATCCGTGCGAGGGCCATGCTAGAGAAAAAACGAATCCGAGGTACACTGAATGGTCTTGTCTATTAGACAGGGACTAACTTAATTAGCAAATTATCGAATATCATGGTAGTATATATATTATATATATATATTTCATGAAATGAATTAATTTAGTGAATCGTAGAGGGAGTAGAAAACAATGCAAAGAACTCAAAATAACAATTACGTCAACGTGACAAGGAAGATCAAATTTAGGGAAAATGTGTAATTCCAAAATCTATGATTTGACTCAAAAGTTGAATATATTGGATACAACGTTTTAATGACAGACTTCGCTTATCTTTGTGCGAAGTATACATGAAACAACAAGAAAACTATTTAAAATGGAGAATAGAATGAAGGTTGATCTACCTCGTAACCTAAAAGTGGAATGCAAGGAAGGTCAAGCCTGGATGTCTATCAATCAACTATTTCTGATCAATAAACCTTGCCAATCATACCAGATGATCTCTCAATCTCTAATCTACTCCTTTTGCCCTCGGTCATCTTTGCTTAAAGCTGCTAATGATCGCCAATGAAGAGGATAATGTTTTCACCAAGAAGACTGATCACTCTCGTTGCCAATGCTCAAACAATGCCTTATGTGCTTCAAAAGAGGAAAATCTCTCTCCCCCCTCTCTTCTTCATCAACTGGGATATTTATAAGTTTAGCATCATATGGGAAGGCACGGTCTTGATGACACGTGTCTCGAACTTTCAAAACACTGTTGACTTGACAATTTTTATGTTAAAGCTAGTCATGCCACATTACATCTTGGGGGCGAGGTGCACTGTAAACCACTCTTGTTCAAACCACCTCATGATTACGCTGCGATACACTGATGAGTGTATTGCCGCACATGGATAACAAGTGCGTGTCTGGTACTGCCTTAGCTAACTTTATACTACATTACGCTTGTTTACACTACATAGCATAGCAGAGCGTAATGTGATGAATTCCACATGTGTTACACTTATTTATGCTACAGAGCATAATAGAGCATAAAAGTGGTTAACTCAAGCCATTTTTGCACTTAGTTACACCGCAAAGCATAATAGAGCATAAAAAGGTCAACTTTTTAGTGCGTTACGCTTACTTACGCTGCGTAGCGTAATAAAGTGTCAAGCGACCAATCTATCATGCTTCTTTTGACATTGACTTTGATTTCTTCGAGGATCATTATGCTACTTTGCATAATGGAGCGTGAATACAGTCCTGATCAAAAGACTTGGTGGAATATGTGACAAGTTTTAGACCACTGCTTAGGCCTTAAACTTGTCATATTTGCAGAAGTTGCAAATTTCTGCTGACTTCATTGCTACAGTAAGCTACCTTCATTACATCACGTAGAATTATGCTGAGCGACATGATGCTACATTGTGTAATGTAGCGTAAGGAGCAACAAAGTTAGAATTTTTTTTAAGAAATTTGGAGACTTGATGTTGCACACCCTTTTGCATTGTTTTGCCTTTTGGATTTCTGCTATGAGCTTTTACCTAAACTGTGAATCTTCACCTTAGCCCGATCCATAATTTCCATGGTGTTTCAATGGCCCCTCCTTGTTGACGTTTAGAGGGCTTGCCCGAAAGATGTCGACAAAGAATAAAAAACACCGGATAGGTAAGAGTACCAACAACATCCGTCAATGGTTACTTAGGTGTTGCCCTATCAATCTAGAAGTGTAGAAGTGGGAAAACTAAAGATAAAATGGTATGGGGGGAATTTTTACAGAAGCAAAAGAAAGGAGTTTCGGAGAAGGCTCAAGTGGGTGAGTACAACCTTTCACGAATAAGTCATGAGGCATCCTCTTGCGATTGCATTTGCATAGAGTTATACCATCATATTGTAGATAAAGGGGCTTGTAAGGATGAGTTGTGTTATGTCTGCATGGCCTGAATGAGTTGTTTTTCATCCATTTTGCCAACTCCTTTTTTTTTGTGCCCACTCAGCAAGTTGCGTTGCACCAGTTCATGGACTTGATTGTAATGCAGACATGAACAACATATGTTGTGTATTCACATTGTGTACAAGGAAAGCAGATGGAATGGCCAAGGAGGGGAATAGGAACAAGAGGTCGGATTATGAGAAAGACAGGGTTGCACTACTAAGTAGACAGGCTAACCTAAGCGGCCCTCTCAAAATGTTGTTTGTACTTCACTACTCTAGTGAACGTACTTTTGAACGACGTCCTCATAGCAAGTAACCTACAATCAAAAAAGAAAATACAGGATACCATTGCTCAATTGAATCATCGGAGAAGTTGTTGAAACAAGTACTGTCCAAGGTGAAAAGGAGTGAGCGGGCCATGGGGAAGGGACCGTAGCAAGAGGCTAGGGTCCCAATGTTGATGCTCGGCCTAGCAAGTTGCCATCAACCATCAGACTCATCGCACTAAACTGGTTATGCAAAGAACTAGCCAGATGAATCTATGAAGCTGGAGTTTGATAATGATGATGATCGGAGATACCCAAGATCATGGTCGATGAGAACTCCCTTGGGGCTTCAAACCGCAAAACTGACCTCTCCGAAGTACCATCACTAAAATGGTCACAGTAACGGTATCTCTGAGGGATCAATAGTATGCCTTTCAGCATATCCGAGGAATCAGTAGAATGCTCGCGAGGTAGCGATGCTAGGGCTATCCCAACATCCCATACTGTTAGTTTTGCAGCAGCGTAGAGATGTTTATGCTCACTTGATTCATATGTTGGTAGTCTGTAGGTCACATTTTTAAGTCCTGCTAGACTGTTGTTGCAGGTTTTAAGTCCCAGCAGACCATGGTCCCGGTTTAAAGTCTAGGCGGACTGAAAAATGCTAGTTTTACATCGTAGCGGATGGTAGTAGAGCTGATTTATGTCTCAGCAGACTATGTTGTGGATGTCAGTTTCATGTCGTGACCTAGGGACATGCCTCTATTGGTTTTACATCTTAGTAGAAAAATGCTTACCTTTGTCAGTTTTATGTCATGGTAGACAGCAGGTGCCAATTTAGCATCATGGCGGACATATGCAGGAAATGCCAGTTTTATGTCTTGGAAAACCTGTACAACACTGCCAGTTTTACGTCATAGCGGATGATTGCAATTTGCTAGTTTTACATTGTGGCGGATGATCATTGCCAGTTTAACATGATGGCAGATGCGTGTAGAAAGTGCTAGTTTTACGTCATAGTGGATGATCATTGCCAGTTTAGCGTCATGACGGACGCGTGCGGAGAATGCCAGTTTTACATCATAGCAGATGATTGTTATGCTTGATGTTAACACTGGATATGCAGCTAGATGTAGTACTGCTTCAAGTATATATGGTTCATGGGATTTGATAACTCGTTGCCATTGATGTCTGCTAGCTTGAATGCACCATTTCCATACACGTTGGCTACTAAGAAAGGACCCTTCCAGTTTGTAGAGAATTTGCCTACTCGTTTGCGAATGGCCTTGAGAACCAAATCTCCTTTCTCGATCGAATGTTGTTGAAGATTATGATAGTGCTTATGCCTCTACTTATCTTGATACTTTTCGATGGTATCAAGCGTCTATATTCGCTTCTCCTCTATAGAGTCCAAATCCATGATCTGAGACTCTGTGTGTTGAGCATCATTTATAATCATGGAGAGGACCATCCGTAGAGAAGGAACTTGTAATTCGAGGGGTAGCACCACCTCAGATCCATAGACTAGGCTATAGGGTGTACTGTCTGTAGCTGTTCTACATGTGGTACGATACGCTCGTAGCACATAGAGGATCTTTTCATGCCATCATCTTTTATTATTGCTGAGCATTTTTTTGAGAAAATTGATAATGAACTTATTCATTACTTCAGATTGACCATATTCTTGTAGGTAATAAGACGAGGAAAAAGATTGTTTGATACGAAGGCTATCACAAAAAGATTTGGTTTCCACACTGCTAAATTATGGCCCATTGTCAGTCACGATAGTCATCAGGAGGCCAAATCTAGTTACGATGTTGTCCAAAATGAAATGGCCAAAGGGATGGCTTCAACCCACTTCATGAAATATTCGGTAGCAGTGATTATGAAGTTGTTCCCTCCAGAAGATTTTGGTGTGATAGGCCCTATAATGTCTAATCCCCATCATTGGAAGGACCATGTAATCTGTGTCATGTGTAGTTCCGTAGGCGACACATGTATAAGGTTCACATAACACTGACACGTGTCGCACATCTTAACCTTTGTAAGATAATCTTTTTCCATATACGGCCAATAATACCCTAAGCCATGGATTTTAACGGCCATGGCCTGTGGGGCTATGTGTCCTCCACACAGTCCCTCGTAAACTTCACCGACTATATGTTGTGCTTGGTCTTTGTTAATGCAAGTAAGCAATACTCTATCGAAAGAGTGTCTACAAAGGGTACTGTCACCTATGATGACGTATTGCCTAGCTCGCTTGCGGATTGCATCTTTTTGTGCACGCGTTAGCTCGTTTGGTGTTTTGTCATGCAGAAGGTAAGTTTTAATGTTATCGTACCATTCTAGCATTCCATCCGCGAGCAGTGAAGATATTTGCACCGTATGAATGACAGGATCTGCACACTCTGTCATTAAGGTGGGAAAAGTGTCAAATAGGTGTGGCGGCACATTCAATGCTAATGTAGCTAGTGCATCAGCTAGCGTGTTGTCATTTCGAGGCACATGTTGGACATCGGTTGCTGTGAACTACTTCAAAAGATCTTTAGCCATATCACAATAGGGCTATAAATATATAACCTTGCAGGCATAGACTCCTATGATTTGATTTATCAAGAGCATCAAATCGTCTCTAATTGCCAAGTGTTGAACGTTAAGCTCTCTGGCTATTATTAATCCCCTGAGGATCCCCTCGTACTCTACCATGTTGTTCGTACAAGGGAAGGTCAAGCGGTATGCGTACAAACGTACATCCTCAGGTGACAGTGTAATGACCGTGGCAGCACTGTCGCCTCTAGCGATTAAAGCTCCATCAAAATGTAACATTTCTTCAAGGCCTATTAGAATAGGGCTTAAACTATGTACATATTCGTCGAAAAATTTAGGCTCTATCGTTGTCTGACTGTCAATAGGTGATGTCATTAGTTGGTTGGCTATCACTTGGCCTTTCGTAGAAGATTGGCCAATGTAATGCAGATCGAATTCTGCCATGATAGCTTTCCAATAAGCTATCCTACTACTTTCATATAGGTTGTGTGTAGTAGCTCTTAGGATGTTATTTTTGCAGATTATATTGACTTTACTATGGAAGAGATAGTTTCTGCAATTTTTGAGTGCAAACACTAACGCTAAACAATTACGCTCTACTTCATTATACCTCGTTTCATATGCACATAGAGCATGAAAAAAGTAGTAGATGGGTACTTCTAACCCATCACCTCTCTTTTGATAGAGTAATGTAGCTAGGGATACATCTAAGGTTGGGAGGTAAATGTAGAATGGCTGATCCCTTTGTGGTGGGAATACTATTGGCAAGTGTTGAAGTTCTTGTTTCAAGCTATCAAACGCATGCTGACAATTGTCTTTCCACTCGAAATTAACCCCCTTCTTAAGTAGATGCTACATAGGATGTAATTTATCTGTTAATTTTGAGATGAATCACCTGATAAACTGTAACCGCCCTTGTAACTCGCGTAACTGCTTGAGACTTGTAGGGGGTGTCAACTCAACAATGGCCTTGAGCTTGTTAGGGTCTACTTGTATGCCAGTTTCTGACACCACAAACCCCAACATGCATCTAGTTTTGACTTCGAATATGTACTTCTTTGGGTTGAGATGGAGGTCATATTTAGAGCATCTTTTAAGGACTAACTCTAGGTCCTATGAATGATCTTATGACCTTACAGACTTAACAACTATGTTGTCAACATAATCATTCAGTCTTCCTAGGAGATAATCACTAAAGATGTACATCATAGCTCATTGACATGTAGCTCTAGCATTTTTTAAACTAAAAGGCATCATACTGTAACAAAAGGTCCCCCAGGGTGTCACGAATGTTGTGGTCAGTCGGTGTTCTGGGTTGATGCAAATATGATTATAGCTTGAAAGGCTATCCATGAAGGATGCCTAACAGTTGTATCTATGAGTTGGTAAATACTCGGTAGTGGGAAGTTGTCCTTGATTGTGGCTTTGTTCAAGTCCCGGAAGTCTATGCAGATGCGTATCCCTCTGGTCTTCTTAGGGACAACTACAATGTTAGATACCCAGTTTGAGTAATCGACTACGTAGATGAAACTAGCCTGGTACAGTTTAGTGATCTCATCACGTACTGCTAGTGTGATTTTTGGCTTAATTTTCCATGTTTTTTGTCTAATCGCTTTAATATGCAGGTCTAGAATTATGTTATGTTGTATTAGCCTTGGATCTAGTCCTGACATATCTTCATATGACCATGCGAATACTGTGACATTATTCTGGAGTACCTATTTTATATTGTCATGTGCCTTTTGGTCTAGTAAAGAACTAATCTTAAGAGTTTTGTTCTCACCTTTATGCGTAACCATAGGTACCTCGTTGAGGGGGTCTTCAGTTACATCTCTAGCCTCCAGGTCTAGCGTGCGCCTCGATTTTTCTAGCCAGTCTAGAGATGTTTTCGACGTGGCTATGGTTGCGTCATTGAGGAAAAGGTCAGTTCCTACTAGTGTGAGATCAAATTGTCTAGCGATTCCCCCATGTGGGCCTATTAAGGCTAGGGGTGCAGATAAAGCTGCGTCCATTTGCCAACTGTCCTACAAAATTGCCAAATATGAAATTGATTCGGAAGATGCTAAGTTAAATGCTGCAAGTATTAGTGTATGATTCTTGGTGTAGTTTGAAAAGGTATGGTGTGACATTGTCGAGCATGAAGAGCTAACTGAATTTTGAATACCGTGAACAACCTATAATTAATGTGACCCAATTACGAAGTGATAAGGTGTAGTAGTTTAAGGTCGTTTCGGACCATAATGCATGTGATATCTGCTGCATTAATGCCCTGATCTTCGGGTTCCATCTCATGCTGATACCAGTGTTTAGGCAAGTCCCACTTTAATCAGGCGTCAAGTCGGTTAGCTTTGCATATTATAAGTAAGTAGTTCATATCAAAAACAGGTTGTTGCCTATTACGAATTCAAATTCAGCTATCGTAGAGAGAGAGAGAGAGCAAAAGATAGCAGTGTGTTATTTGTGAAGGTTTACAAAACTATTACTATGGCACCGAAGGTGAGAGGAAAGAATGCTAAATTGGCAAAAATTGATGAAGTGCAAGGGAGTCTGCAACATGCTTTGTAGACCTTGGTTGAAGTATGAGATGTTACTCCCCTGAATCGGTAGGCCATCTATCACTTATTCGCATTACTTTCGGTGATATATATATATTTCTTTTTATTCTTTTGAGTTATCTATGTAAACTAGAGTTTTGGGATATAGACCTTGTATTAAAACAAGGGTTTATATAGTGATATTGCATCTATCGCCATTATCTAAGACAAAGCTTGCACTGTTGCAAGGGTTTAATCGATTTTGGCTACATGGCTAAATTGTAATTTGTAGTTTTCCTAAGCATGCAATGAAATCTAGATTTAGAATTTTGTCTGATGGTAACGTGTTTATGTTTTGTACAACATAATTGTGAAACTTGTCCTAATTGTTTTGGACATAGTTGGGGTTTTGTGTTGTATAAATCCTCCCATAGCCAATGTTCCTCCCCCTCAAACTCGCCTACAGGGGAAAGCAATATGATCCGGAAGGGTGCGCAAGAGTTCTTGCAGTTTTTCTTGCGTAACTACAACATCATCGTTTAGTCGCATTTGCCGGGTGATGTGGCTGCAACCATTTTGGAAAATTTGTTAGTCAGTTCTACACAAGGCATTTTGGCTTTCTTGATAGACAAAGCTATTAACACTGGTCGACCTCAAGACCGCAAACTTAGCACCAAAGGATTGAGACATTTAAGTTGGATCTGGGAGATGCCCAGATTTAGCTGTTATCATGCCCATAACACTTTGTTCGTAGCCCGTCATGTCTCAACCTACTTTCATAATCCACGGGGCACACTGCATTACACAGGCGGGTAAGTCATTTTACTTGCAGTGATGCTAATATGTTTTCTAATGTTTGAACTTGTAGAGTGTGGGATAGTAATGTGCTATATGATACAAGTTCTTTATCAATGAAAATGGGTTATTGGACAATAATGATACATTGTCCCTGACCGAAAGGGCGATAAATGAGTTTACGTCCACTAGCAACATATGCGCCAGTGTCATGGAGCAAATGGCCTTTGAGATTCCTGAGTATCCTACCCATTACTCCGATTCTTTCAACAATTGTTAGAGCCTCGGATGGTTACATGAGGAATGGACTTTGAACCCACCCCTCACCCTCGCAAACGTGCAAAGGAAGCTTCCTCCATTTCCTTTGCCATTCGGACCTGGTAAGGTTTTTTCGTTACAATTTGTTATAGGATATTATTGTTTGAAATGTTGTATAACATTGTATTTGCTATCTTGACTTGCGTTATTAGTTAGGGAATCTCGGGAAGTTACCATCATGATTTCCAGCCGCGAGGTGAACACCCTCCTCTTTCGTTATGGTGACATAAAGGAAGCACAACGCTAGCTCGGCCACATAGCGGCCCCAGTTGTGTTGGTTACTAAGCTACGAGAGGTGAGGCTAATGCCTTTATTCCTGGCTATAACCCCTGATGTCCCCCCAAGTGAAATGCTAACCCTGGTTAACTCCTTTAGAGAGGGGGCTGAACGTTTTTGCATGCACGTGCGTAACATGTGTGTACATTTTGACATTGATGCTCAGCTATTTACTCACCTTTTCGGTGTCCCTTCCAATGGTCTTCCCATACAAGAAAAGTTGAGGAGAAGCCTCAAATGTCAGGAAGAGTTGGAGGAGTGGTTGTGGACTAAGAAGGACATGAAGGGGATTCCTTGTGAAAAGATTGTGTTGGAGGTTGCTAAGACCATTTATCCCCTCTTCTGAGACTGGGCCTTCCCCAGAATGCTCTCACAGGGGAAGTTCTTCACCATAGAATAGTCCTATATCATGCGAGAGGTGATAGAGGAAGGGACACAATTCGACTAGGTGAGCTACTTCGTCGAAGGGTTACGCACTGAAATGATTAGGCTCCGCCAAAAGCTCAAGTCCTATTTGAGTGTGCACTTCACCTTTTTCATAGCTTCCCTCCAGTGTTTTGCTGAATTTCTAGTGGTCCATAGGAATGGGGTTTGGGTGCAATAGGACCAAGACCAGTTATCCAAACCCTGGATCTCCCACCTCTTCAACACTACCTGGTCATAGGATCCTCTGGAGGGAATTGGAGAGTTGTTTTCTATAACAGCTAGAAATGTGGTGGCACCTCAAACATGAGGCTCTGACAGCGTAAGTGGCTTGCTTCCCTCTTACACTAGTGATGCGTCATGGAGGAAGCGCCTAGTGGAAAAAATAGTGGATGCTTCAGTTCAACGTAAAAGGCCTTGTCTAACCGAGGTGCCTATGGAGCCGGCAGGTGGCGTAGGCAGAACTATACAAGTCAGGTTTCAACGGAGTAAACTTTCACCTGGTAAGCGAGAGGATATAGTAAAATTTATAGTAGCTGTTGTATTATGCAACTTATTCAAGGTGTTTTGAATTATTTAAGTGTATTATATTGTAGGAATAGGGAGACCTACAGAGCAGTTGACCCCTGAGGTAGGGGCTATGGTGTTACGGCATGGGGAAGGGGCCCCAGTTCTGGAAGAGGAGACCCCAATTATTAGAGTGAGTGATGCACAGACCCTTGTGCGCGAAGAGAGAGTGGAGGTGGAGAACATTCATGCACTTTCCACTGGGATAGGAAGACGTAATCAGTCTATTAAAATTTTTAAGAGATTCTGTTATTAGCCAAAATTTTTGACTTAATTATACCACAGATGAACGAGGTGATTCCCCATCCACTCTTGTAAGAAGAGTGTGGGGTGAATTCCCCAATAAATTCGCCTTTCTGGAAGGTGTCGTCGGTGATATGATCGAGTGCTTAGAACATGTCGATCCCAGGGTTGGTATGTTGCAGCTATCGTATGCTTATTTTGTATAAGGTTACAGTGCTTAATTACGTTTGATCTAATATTTGTCATTAGGAGCTCACCTTTGATGGGACTCTATAGAGCCCATTGACCTGGACACCATCGAACCCTCATCAGAAGCAATGGTTGTGGCATGCAACATTAACGAAGAAATGTGTAAATGTGCGTTACATTCGACCCACTCCATGTGGGAAAGTCAGAATGCCAATGAAGACCTCTGGAAGAAGCTGCAGAGATCAGAGAAGGAAAGGATGTCTCTGACCAGAGAGGTCAGAGACTTAAGGTCATGATGTGAATTCCTGTAAGCTCGAGGAATGGGTGAAGAGGACTAGTGGACAGCTGTCATTGACTATGCTCTCTACTAGACCGTAGTCAGTAATAGTGTACAAACCAATCGTGAATTAGTTGAGAAAAGGATGCAAATGGAGCTCCTGGCCTAGAAGAATCAAGACTAGAAGGACTTTGTGCAAGTGTCCAAGAGTGGGGACAGACACAGAAAGATCATAAGCATCTGTATAAGCAAGAAAGTATCACTTATCGTCAACATTATCGAGATTCTGCCGTTGAAGCTCAATCCTTGCAGTTGTTCCTCGATGTCATTGGTGCGTCTGAGGCCTTCGAGAAGTTCTAGGAGCAGGTGACGGTGAGCGTGTCCTCGAAAAGAGAAATTACTCTTTCTGGGGGAGAGACCATAGTCCCTACCTTCTTCCCCGAACCACCCCGATGGACTAGTGTGGAGAAGGTAAAGGTTAAGGCTAGAACTAATTTGGGGAATGGGGTTTGGTTTGAGTTGACTGAAGACAAGATTATGCAATGTCTATGGGTCAGCTTAGATCAACTCCCCTTTACTGCTGATGCAGGGCCATCGCGAGTAAGTTTTAGTGTTGTTGAATTTGAATTTTTTGAATTGTCCTATCATGGATTTTGCTGATATACTTGTTGTATGTAGTTACAGGAAATGAATGAAGAAGGTGAACAAGATGAGGCGTACGTTCCAGAAGGAGAGCATAATGACACAGATCATCACCTTGGGGAGCAAGTTTTAGTGGAAGAACCCTATGAAGATGATGTTCTTCATGAGGGAATACTTCCTAAAAGGGACGACCCATATGAAGATGATTTGCTAAGCTTGGAAGTAGAGTTAGGGGATACGGAAGATAGTGGTGCTAGAGGGGATGCGTAATTATGATTACGCATAATTTTATTTATGAGATGGAACAAAGACCATATGAATTTTGACATGATTAATCATGAAATTTTCTCTATGATTTTTAATTTTATGTTTTTATTTATACAAAGCGTAACTAGAATTATTGAGGGTTTTGGGTATGTGGTGTTATTGTGATCATTGAATGGAGTTGCTAGTTTACAGCCATTGCGGGCTGTTACATAGTGTTTGCATAAAATATAGATTAATTCGCTAGTTTGAGGCCATCCCGGGCCATTAAGTGATTTTTGTGTAAAGATAGAAATTGGATATTTTAGTTTAGGGCCATTTCGGGCCTTTGCTAGTTTTAGGTCGTTGCAGGCCTGTACTAGTTTTAGGTCGTTGCGGGCCATTTGCGTATGTCAGAGAGTGTAATTGATAAAAGTGTAAATATTTGCATAATTGTGTTAATGTAACTAATAGGAGTTAAGAAGCATAAATGGTGTAAACTAGGAAATGTAAATGGCGTAATTGATAAAAGACAAAAATATATGTATACTAAACAAAATTGATAGTCAAAAATGATAAGTGTAAATGCCAAAACTAGTAAAAGTGTAAAGATGTGCATAAATATCACGCGGGTCAATTGCTAGCCTATAATTATTTTTTGATAGCTTTTATGTTGAGTGGTGCGTAAGGGCAAGGAGATTTATGACCTGACTCCTTCACATCATCATCCTCTCCCTGAAATGGTAGGTTGGCCTAGGCTAGGCTGTCATTAGTCATTTCAACTTGTTTGGGAATTTGGACATAGGTTTAATCTTCGGGCACTTCGATTTCCAAACCCTGTTCTTCCTTGATGTTATTGATGATTCTAGGAGTTATTTTATCACCATGTCACTACCTCTCCCATTGCATAAGGTAGGTGTATCTCTTGGTGTATCGATGATGAAACTACCCTCTGTTGGGATAGCCAAGACCTCCCTAGAATCATGTTGAAGCCGAGTATCTCCTCGACGACAATAAATGTGGCATCTGTTGGGAACTGGTCTCTTGGTACAAAATCAATATGTATGATCCCTTTGACTTGAACTCTCATCCTGTTGAACGACTTTAGGCATGATGTCGTCATAGGACTGATCTGGTCGACCAAGCCCAACTTATCCACTATAGGATAAGGGATGACATTCATAGTCGCACCATCGTCAACATGCACCCTCCAGATCTAATGTTGACCAACCTGGATGGTGATGAACATGGATTCTGTTGTCACTCAACCTTTCTCAGGATCATCTTTGATGGATTCATCATGAAAGGTTAATGGGGTAGGTTTAGATCGCTCAGAAGTGAGGGAAAACATGATAGCATGTATCGCTTCCTCTTCCGCTGGTAAGCTTTCATCCACAGGTATGGATGTCAGCATACGAACCATAGCCTCACGGTGCTTTTGAGATATCATAAGCAAGTCATAGAGGCTCAATGTTGTGTTATTTTATTTTAGAGCCTACTTGACTTGCATAAATGCATCGAGGAGGTCTCGCTCTCGGCTGGGTTACTTGTCCCCTCTTTTTTCTTCCATTCATCCTAAGAGATGAATTTCCAGAGGCAGAATAGCATCAGTCGAAGGGTTGTATTTCTTTCTGCCAAGGGAAGGTAGCTGTGTTTCTGTACCTTTATCTTTTCTAGGAGGTGCAGGTGAAGGTATAGAAGCTAGGGGCTTAGAAAGCCCTAGAGTAGAGCGGTCTTTGGTTACATTAATTGGTGCATCTCCTTCCCTTTTTTTGTTGGATGGAGGTTGATGGTTTTGGTTAGAGACTCGCCCCTACATGAAAGGGGTAGCTAGTGGTTTTTGTACCCTAAGGATAAAAGGCACCTTAGGAGTAGGCATGGGCATGGCCGCGGCTTTATTGTTAATGTGAGACTGAGTTATAGTTTGAGAGGGCGTTCAAATAACAAAGGGTGGCCTCAAGGTGCTACCAAATGTCAGTGAAGAACTTGCCCCCTGGGGTGAACTAATAGGTACACGTAACACAAAGGGTTGCTTAGGCAGTACCTTTCCCTCACTCTCTGTACTTACCATGTTGATGGTGTATGTTGCATTATTTGCATTTAACGGGTCTTTGTACACATGCATCGCCTAGTTTTTGGGACGTGTTAGACTACTGCTATCTAATGTTAAAGAATCATCGTCAATCATGCATTGAATATCATCCTTCAATGCCTAGTAGTAATTGGTGTCGTGACCACACAACTGGTGGTAGTCACAAAAACGGTCCAGCCTGAAAGACTTAGGGACTGATAGTTCATTGGGTAGAGCTAAAGAAGGATTCTTCAGCAATTCACAATGATGCCTATGATGCTCTATAGCTTCTTTGGATATTTTTCTATTGTTTCAGCAGTTCCGAATGATTTATAGGGAGGGCTGTATATTTTGAACGATCTTTACGCTCGAAGTTTGGTTTTGACTGTGAGGGCTATTTAGGGGTAAGTGCTTCTTGGCCAGTGCTTCTTGCACTAGCCATGGTCTCGAAAGGCGTTGTGGATTCCTTCTTGTTATTATTCTTTTTGGCACCGTCGGCTAGCACACCTACTGTCTTTGTTGTTGGTTTACCTTTGTCTTTACCCTTATTGTTGGCGTTCTTATAGGCCACATAAGCTAGGTCTTTGCTCACCACCGTAGCATCTTGGATGCTCTTAGTTTGCATGAAGGCTTGACTCAGGAAGCGAGGGGCAAGGTAGTATAGTTTAGACTTGATGAAGTCATTAACTGCTCCTTTGAAAATAGCCAATAGATGAGCTTCCGTGATAGGCTCATAGATTTCATTCAGAGTAGTGCTCCATTGCCGTATAAACTTCTCGATTGGCTTAAGCGGGTCTTGTTTCACTCCCATAAGTTGATCTAACATGACTTCTAGCTTTAAATTGTATTTAAAGTAAGTCACAAATTTTGTTAGAAGCTCTTCCAAGGTTGAGATGGAAGAGTGAGGGAGTGCTCGATACCAGTTCAAGGCCTTACCTACCAAAGGCATTGCAAAGACACAGATAATCATATGGGGCCATTGCCGTAGTAGCAAGGATTCAGACCTAAAGGTAATGAGATGAGCATTAGGATCACCTTCTCCATTGTATTTAGTAAAATGGGGCAAAGACATCCCTAGAGGCATGGGGACTACTAGGCTAATGGGGTCATCATGGTAGATATCCATGACCTATATTGTATCAGTGCCATCAACTTTAAGGTGCTTACCTTCCTTGGTGAGGGTCTGAATAAGCAAGAAAGCTTGATCCAGACCTGTTGATGACGAAGTTGGTGTTGGAGGAGTAGGGGGCTGGGCTGGAAGAGTAGTACCGGGCAATGGAAAGGGAGCGATAGCTTGGCTGACAGACGGTGAGACGGGGACTATCCCTACGGATGGAGCTGCCTATGAAACCCACCACCCAACAGGCTATGCAAAAAAATTGGCTGTCGCCAGATGTGTAGGATGGAAGGTGTAAGGATGTTGTGCTGTTACCTGTGGGACATGTGTGGTAGATGCAGCCAAGGGTTGCACACCAGAGAACATAGTTTGATTGTGTTGTGCAACAGGCGTGATCCACTAACCAGCCGTAGGTTGTTGAATAGATCACTACGATTCAATGATGGTTGCGATCTGTTGCCTTACAATGGGCTGCGATGATAAGGCTTGCATCAAGCAGGTTATAGGTGTGGTATGGACTTGCACTTGGGGAATGAAATGGGGCATAGTAGACACAGGTATCATCGATGGAATCCTAATTACATGTGATGAGGGGGTTACTCCATGTTATTTTGAGATGGCATTTGTACCTACAAGATTGAGGATTGCATGGTAGCCTGTGGAACGATGGGAATATGTGTTTGGGTGGTCATGATTGGGTTGAGATGGGTAGCTTCTCTGGTGAGAGGATGAAACAGGGGATTCACATATGTATGGGGGTTGAGGGTATGGTATGAATCCGTGTGTTCAGACTGAGCTGCAAATTCATCTTCCTCCTCCTCCTCATTTTGAGGCTCTAGATTAGACTACCTAACCTAATTCTTAGCCATAACCAGTTGGGACAGGAGTTCATGATAATGATTGGTAAGGGGGATGAAGTCATATGCAGTAGGGGTGAAGTCCTGACCCCCTTTGTAGATCAGCTTGTAATTTCATTTTGCCTCCATCTCGGCTTAGCTAAGAGCAAGCTTTGCTTGGATCTTGATGCAAATGAAATTATACTCTTCAGGAGTCAAGATAGTGAATGAAGGATCCTTGCCCTATAATCTCCATGAACGACGTGATGGTCCCTGAGATCCTATCATGCCAAAAGCTAATTCGGGAATGGTGATGGGATTTATGGTTGTGGCACCCAAGTCAGTGGCGATCATAGCAGTAGTAGTTGTATGTGCAAAATCCATCTCTCAGTTATATCGATAACAACAAATGAAAATATTTAAAAGGTGATGGAAAAACAGAACGATGATTGGGCTTTCTACCCTGTAGGATTCCAAAGGAATCGTTACTCTCACCAATCTACACCACACAATTTCGTAAACTTCCCTAGAGGTATTACGTTTATGTTATGTGAACGTGGGTGCGGATTGCTTATAGGGTTACCTGTAAAATACAGATCGGAGGTTCAGGCCCTCCTTCTAGCATCAAAACACTGTAACGACAGAAAACGTTGGTCGCTGGAAATACCAAGCGAAGATCCGTGTACATAGTCTTAACCATGGATTCATTCGAGGGCCGTGTTGGAAAAAATGAATCTAAGGTGCCCTAAATGGTCTTGTCGACCAAACAAGGACTTACTTAATCAATAAATTATTGAATATCGTGGTACTATATTATATATATATATATATTTCATGAAATGAATTAATTCAGTGAATTGTAGAGGGAGCAAAAAATAATGCAAAGAACTTGAAATAACGATTACGTCAACGCGACAAGGAAGATTAGATTTAGGGAAAATGCGTAATTCCAAGATCTATGATTTGACTCAAAAGCTAAATATATTGCATACAACGTTCTAAAGGCAAACTTTGCTTATCTTTGTGCAAAGCATATACGAAACAACAAGAAAATTGTTTACAAGGGAGAATAGAATGAAGGTTGATATACCTTGTAAGCCAAAAGTGGAATGCAAGGAAGGTCAAGCCTGGATGTCTATCAATCAACTGTTTTTGATCAATAAACCTTGCCAATCGTACCAGATCATCTCTTGATCTCTGATCTACTTCTTTTGCCTTCGGTAATCTTTTCTTAAAGCTGCTAATGATCGTCAATGAAGAGGATAATGTTTTCGCTAAGAAGACTGATTGCTCTCGTTGCCAATGCTCAAACAATGCCTTATGTGCTTCAAAAGAAGAAAATACCTCTCCCCCTTCTCTTCTTCGTCAACTGGGGTATTTATAAGTTTAGCATCATATGGAAAGGCATGGTCTTGATGACACATTTCTCAAACTTTCAAAACACTGTTGAATTGACAATTTTTATGTTAAAGCTGGTCATGCCACATTACGTCTTAGGGGCGAGGTGTGCTATAAACCACACTTGCTGAAACTGCCTCATGATTACGCTGCAATACGCTGATGAGCGTATTGCCGTGCATGGATAACAAGTGTGTGTCTGGTACTGCCTTAGCTGACTTTATACTGCATTACGCTCGTTTACGCTGCGTAGCGTAGTAGAGCGTAATGTGATGAATTCCACATTTGTTACACTTATTTATGCTGCAGAGCATAATAGAGTGTAAAAGTGGTTAACTCAAGCCATTATTGTGCTTATTTATGTCGCAAATTGTAATAGAGAGTAAAAAAGGTCAACTTTTCAGCGCATTACACTTACTTACGCTGCATAGCATAATAAAGCGTAAAGCGACCAATCTACCATGCTTCTTTTGACGTTGACTTTGATTTCTTCAAGGCTCATTATGCTGCTTTGCGTAATGGAGCATAAATACAATTCTGATCAAAAGACTTGGTGGAATATGGGACAAGTCGTAGACCGCTGCTTAGGTCTTAAACTTGTCATATTTGCAGAAGTTCCAAATTTCTACTGACTTCATTACTACAGTAAGCTACCTTCGTTACATCGCATAGAATTACGCTGAGCGACATGACGCCACATTGCGTAATGTAGCGTAAGGAGCAACAAAGTTAAAATTTTTTAAAGAAATTTGGAGACTTGGTGTTACACACCCTTTTGCATTGTTCTACCTTCTGGATTTCTGCTACGAGCTTTTACCTGAATTGTGATTCTTTGCCTTAGGCCGATCCGCAATTTCCACGATGTTTCATGGGTGAGAATGTTATCATATGATTTTGGATCATTAGGCATTTGTTTAGTTATTGATCCATTAAAGAGGAGTTCATTAGGAAAGATATCAGATAATGGATTGTCATCCTCTTTATCATCCCATTGCAACTAAGTGGTCAGTGACCATACTCTTAGTGCTATTTCAATCTACCATTGTAAGATCAAATTCCTACAAGATCACTAGACACTATATGATATGAGGATTTACCATTAGGTTTCTCATTAGGAAGTGAATGGCATTATGGTCTATGTGCACAAAATCCTTGTATCTAAGCACATAATGCCTAAACTTTTCTAGAGTAAACACCACTACCATCAATTCTTTCTCTATGGTGGTGTAGTTCAATTATGCACCAAAAATGCTTTGGATAGTGCAATGGATGTAGTATGGACGTTTCTTGTCATCTAACAACATCAACATAGCTCCCAAGGAATAATTTGATGCATCTATCATGATATGAAATGAACTAGACCAATCAGGTGCTTGTCGAATTGGAGTTTTCACAAGCCTTTCCTTCATTTGCTGGAATGCTTTCTCACATTCTACAATCTAGAAAAAAGAAGCATATTTCTTTATTAGCTCAACCAACAATTTTGTGATCTTAGAAAAATTCTCTATGAATTTTTTGTAGTAGCTAGTGTGTTCAAGGAATAACTAAAGATCTTTAACAATTTTTGGCTAGTGGGTTATTTCTTGAATGACCCTTATTTTCTCAAGGTCCATCTCAATTCCTACTTACAAAATTTTGTGCCCCAGTACAATGCCCTCATCGATCATGAGATGATTTTTTTTTACCAATTGAGCTACAAGTTAGTTTTGACACATCATTTAGCACTTAGTTAAGGTGGTCCAAGGCATGCTCAAATGTAACTTCATAGGTGGAGAAGTCATCCATGAAGACTTCTACACCACTACTAATCTATTGTTGAAAGATGCTTAGGACTAGGCATTGAAATGTTCTAGGAGAATTACATAGACCAAATGGCATCTTATGATATGAAAAATTCCCTCAAGGACCTATGAACGTTGTCTTTTCTTGGTCCTCTCGTGTAATTTGAATTTTCTTATAGCCACTACAATCATCTAGGAAGTTGTAGTAGCAATGCCTTGATATTGTATCTAGAACCTAGTCAACAAATGGCAATGGAAAATGATCCTTGAATGTTGTCATATTTAGTAGCTTGAAATCAATGTAGACCTACCACTTACCATCTTTCTTTGGCACAATTATGCGCGGGCTAACCCACTCACTATCTACAATGGGATAAATGAACCCCACCTTGAGGAGTTGCTCCATTTCCTCTTTGACAATTTGCATCAATTTGGAATTCAACCGCCTCTATGGTTGTCATTTTAGCATTATGGTTGGGTTAGTGTAAATGTGATGCTAGCATATCCTAGGATCAATGCTTATGAGTTTAGGATGTGACCAAGAAAAATCTACTAAACATCTTTCAAGTACTTTCAATAGCATCTCTTTTTGTTCTGGAGCAAGTCTTACATTGATTATAACTGGCTTCTATTTTTTAAAAATACATATTTTATTTTAGTTGATAATTTTTTTAGTTCAAGGGACTATTTCTTAAATTTATTAGGAATTTCCAACTCTCCCTAGTGGGTATCATCATTTGTATCTTCAGAGAGTTGGTAATGAACTTGCTTGAGTTCATCCATGCTTGTGACATACTCACATGTTAGGCTCTCAGTTAGTTCTATGCAAAGTGTGCTACTTTCTAAATTAGTGGTTAGCCTCTGGGTGCCCTCCTATTTTGTGGCTACTACATATACACATCTTTGGATTTCTACTTTTTGTACATACTACTTGCATACAGAGATAGTATAACGACCAAAAACGTTGGTGGCTGGAAGAACGTCGGGGTCAGTGGATGCAACAATTCCAACACCATGCCCACGAGAGGGCGATGCTGGGTGTGTGCGAACACGGGGTGCCCTGAATGGTCTGGTCGATCAGACAGGGACTTACATCGGTGTCAATATAGCCTTTTGCAATATATATTATAAAAATAGTGGGATAGTGCTTACGGGTATATGCAGCAAGAGGAAAAGAAACAGGAATTGTAAAACTACAACAATAATGTGAAATAATGAATAAAATAGAGATGCAATGGTAATGCGAAGTGATGTCAAACGTAAATGTAGTAGTAATATGAGGTGGTGCTTGAAAGTAAATAAGACAAAAAATAATGTGAGAAAGCTAAATAGTAAATGATAGGTAAAATGGGATACGGTTAGAAACATGCACCGCTTCAGGGCTACAAGTTCATTCGATCAAGGCAAATACAATTTGCTGCACAGCTTGATGGAGTGTAGAAATTCAGAGGGTAACCGAAGCATGTCGAGGAATAGACAAATCTATGCACTTGGGCATGGACTTCACGTGCAAACAATGTGGAGTCCTACCAAGGTGGTAGAACGAAGATCAGGATTTTAAGCTAGCTGGGAGAGGTTCTTTTATAGATTGCTAGCTTTTTCTTTTCTTTTTAGCCAAATCATAAGTACCTTTTTCTTCTTTTTCTTATTTAGCTAGGAAATTTTTTTTTGGACCTTTGGTATGCTGTTTGCCAGGATATTTATAGGGCTGAAGGTAAGTAAAAGGGACTGTTTGAGGGCTACATGCTACAGACTTGTGTTACCTTACTGGCATTACTCAAGCCTCCTGTGACCATTGGGCATATAGGACCATTGCGATGCAAGCCTTCCATGCAATAACTATGATCCTACTACATCGCAACTACACTGTAAACTCCTAGAGATGTGTGCTAAGGGTCCAATTAGGTGGAGTGCATTGATGTCGCACAACCACCTTCATGTCATGTTGTGCTTTGTGATGTGACTTGCTTGGCGTGGCGTAGCATCTTGCCATGCGTCCTGCCATATGTTAGGTACTTGTTACACGATGCTACGCTATGTAGCATAGCGACTGTCATTAATTACGATAGTTTCGATGATTTGCAACCCATTCTCCTATGATGCAAGTTTTGCAATCTTTGCTGATTTCTCCTTTCAAACTGCCTTTTGTCCCTTTCTGTAGGATTTATACACCTTGCTATGCCATGTAGCTTAGCATAGCATAGCAGCAAACATGGTCTACTACTTCCTTACGAAAACAGAGATCATTGTAGAACTCGAAGTTGGGCGAGGGGAGCAGACAGTGAAGTTGTTGCTATGCTACGCTATATGACATTGAGTAGTGTAGTGTTTCATTTTGAAGCTTGCTATGCTACGTATCATAGCGTAGCGTAGCAAGCTTCATGACTTTAGAAAACTTGCCAAACTATTTTTTGTGCACCCAAGATACTGCTACCGATTCTGCACATTTTTTCTGAGTAGGCTATTGGCTGTTCAGGCTACTTTAGTGGGTGGGTAGGTTAGTATGGAATCTGTCCATGCCTAAAGTAGAAAATTTGTTGAACTGGCCATCCTGGACTCAGAACGTTCTTCTCTTGATGAACTGCCATGGTGTTGTGCAGACTGCAAGAACCTCACGAGGCCAGGGTGAGCCCGCATTTTTTTTGGTTGTTTCATTGGCCCCTCTTTATCGATGTCTAGAGAACAAGCTCGATGGATGTTGGCAAAGAAAACGAAACACCGTAGCAGGAAAAATGCTAAGGTTATCTCTTGGTGAGTACTGGGATGTCGTTTGGCCATGCTTGAGGGTGTTGCATTGGTTTTGTGGAGGTTAAGGTAGAGAGTAGAGGTGAAGTTTAGCTAGGTCCCTCGTCAGAATGCTCTGAGGGGCTTGTTTGCATTTTCATCTCTGGCTGGCACTATTCTTCAACCTCCTGTAGGCAGGTGTCCCCTCCGCAGGATGAGCTATATTACATCCATTGGGGGTTCTAACCTACCTATTGAAGCCTTTCACATAGCGAGCTATGTTACATAGGTACCAAAATTTGCACTCTCAAACAACCATGTTTAGTGCTCAATTTAGCTATGAGATCAGCTACCACATAGTCGAACATTGTGCAAGCTAAAACCATGGTGGGGAACTAAAGTGCAATAATATTGTGGCTAGGCCACAATACTGTCAGCACCTCAGAAGCAGGAATGGGCCTAGGAACTACCATCAGAGTTATGGGTCATGGCGACGGTAGTTTTGAAGGGTCCGTGTGATGTCATATGACGTCTATGAAGGGTTAGTATGACACTGAAGGTGGTGGCGCATATGCCCTGGACTGTGTTCTCCTTGCATCGAGAACCCCATCCTGGAGTGGCAATGTCCCACCAATGTGCCAGCATCATGCCTCTTCATTTGATGTGTATCTGGTGATGGTGCATATTGAGGGTGCGACACTAACCCAGTTTCAGGTCTTGGTAGACCGTGTGCTAGTTTAGGGTCCCAACAGACCACACGTGCTGGTTTGAGGTCTCAGCAAATCGTACATGCTAGTTTTACGTCATGGTGGATGCACGATGCCATTTTATATTCATAGTGGACTAACAGTGCCATTTTTATGTTGTGACAGAAGTTTACTACCAGCTTATCATTGTAGTGGGATACTATTCGGTGCTGCTAGTTTATCGTCATTGCGGCCACTACCTGGTGTGACTGCTAGTTTATCGTCGTAGCTGATGATGCTTAGTGCTGTCATTACACCTCAGGTGTACTATGGCTTGAGGTACATGTGGTTTACTGGGTTGGCAAGCTCGTTGTTATCCATGTATTCCAGTTTGAAGGCTCCATTCTCGAAGGCTTTAGCGACAACGTAAGGACCTTCCCAGTTGGCTGAGAACTTACTTACGTGCTCATGGACGACCTTAAGGATGAGGTCTCCCTATCGTATGGGTCGTCGATGTGGGTCTGCAAGGTTCTGTTGCTATTATTTGTTCTAATAGTGCTTAATCCATCTCAGCATCTACACTTATTTCTCCTCCACTAAGTCAAGGTCGATGGTTCATGATTCGTTGTTCTGGGCTTTGCTCACGGTGTTGGATAGGATCATCCAAAGTGAGGGTACCTGCAACTCAAGAGGCAACATAGCTTCAGATTCATAAACGAGATTGTAAGGGGTCTTACTTGTCATGGTTCTACAAGTTGCCTGATAGGCTAAGAGGACATAGAGTATTTGCTCGTGCCATCGCCTCTTGCTATTGTTAAGCATCCTCCTTAGTAAGTTGATGATGGACTTATTTGTAGCCTCCGCCTACTTGTTTTCCTGCAGATAGTAAGGGGAAGAAAATGATTGTTTAATGCTTAGGTTGCTACAAAAGGTCTGGGTTTCTTTATTGCTGAACTACAGTCCATTGTCAGTCACAATAGTCATCAGAAGCCCAAACCTAGTCACGATATTATCGAGGATGAAGTGGCAGAATTGTTGGGATGTCGTTTTCCTTAGGGGAGGACTTAGTAAAATACTCTATGGTGGTGATAATGAAGCTATGCCTTGTGGAGGACTTAGGAGTGATGGGACCTATGAGGTCTAATCCCCATCATTGGAAAGGCCACGTAATTTGTGTTGAGTGTAGGTTTGCAGGCACGATGTGTATGAGATTTGCATATCTATGGCATATGTCACAGCTGTTGACTTTCAACAGGCAGTCGCACTCCATGTAGGACCAATAATACCCTAAGCATCTGATTTTTGCTGACATAGCCCTGGGTGCTATGTGTCCACCGCATAGCCCTTCATGAACCTCATTAAGTACCTTTTGTGCCTGCTCACCACCCACGCATGCCAGCAATATCCCATCGTAGGATCACTGGCAGAGGGCGTCATTTCCCATGAGCACATATTGTTGAGTGTACTTGTGGATCGCATCTCTCTAAGCTGCTATCAATCTGCCCGAGGGTTCACCATGTTGTAAATATGCCTTAATGTTATCGTACCACTCTGGGGTGTCCACAGCGTCAACAGACGCCACGTGTTCCACTCGATTGATAGGCTCTACGCATTCTATAATCGTAGTTTGCATATTTGCCAAGGAGTGTGATGGAATATTTAATGCGAGGGTAGCTAAGTCATCTGCTATGGTGTTCTCATTGCGTGGCACGTATTGCACATCAGTGGTCACGAATTGTTTCAGTAAAAATTTTGCTAGGTCGCAGTAGGGTTGCAAGTGCGTAGCCTTGTAGGTGTAGACTTCAGTGATTTGATTCACGGCTAGTTGTGAATCTCCCTAGATCGCCAGGTGTTGTACATGCAGTGCATGGGTAGCTAAGAGGCCTATGAGTAGCCCTTCATATTCTACCATGTTGTTGGTGCACGGGAATGTGAAGCGCTAAGCGGAGGGGCACATTTCCCCATAAAGAAAGGTGATTATGGCAGTGATGCTACCTCCTTGCATGCTTGAGGCACCGTCGAAGTGTAAAGTTACCTCAAAATGCAGCGGGACAATAGCGACATTGCTAATGTATTCATCTGGGAATTTGGGATTGATGGTTTCCTGGTCGTTGACTGGCGAGGCTGTAAGTTGGGTCACTATGGCTTGGCCCTTTGTCAACGATTGGCTTATGTAATGTAAGTCAAATTCGGCAGTTATGGCTTTCCATTGGGCTATCCTACTGCTTTCGTATAGGTTGTCGGTGATAGCCCAGAGTACATTGCTTTTGCAAATGATGTTGGTTGTTCTACGGAATAGGTAGTGCTACCACTTTTTTAGCGTAAATACTAAGGCTAGGGAGTTCCTCTCCACCTCATTGTAATTTTCCTTGTATGATATTAACACGTGGCTCAGGTAATACACTGGTATCTTGGAACCATCATCCTAGTTTTGACATAGCAGTGCCACTATGGATGCTTCGGAGGTGGTGAGGTATATGAAGAAAGGTTTGTCCCTCTACAGTGGGTACATTGTTGGGAGGTGCGAGAGCTCTTTCTTTAGGTTGTCGAAGGCTGGTTGGGATTGGGCTATCCACTTGAAGTTAACCCCATTTCTCAAAAGATGTTGCATGAGGTGTAACTTATCGGTAAACCTTGCTATAAACCTTCGAATGAATTGCACTCTACCTTGTAAACCACGTAATTCCTTAAGGTTTGTGGGTGGTGCTAGGTTGATGATGGCTTTGACTTTGTTTGGGTCTACTCGTATTCCAGCCTTTGACACTACAAACCCTAGCATGCGTCCGGTCTTTACTCTGAAGATGCACTTCTTAGGATTAAGATGCAAATCGTGCCTTTGACAGCACTTGAGGACTGACTCTAGATCGCACGCGTGATGGAATGCCTCTTTGGACTTAACCACTATATCATCCACGTAATCATTTAACATTTCTAGGATGTGGTGACTAAAAATGTAGGTCATGGCTCACTGGTATGTCGCTCCAGCATTCTTGAGTCTGAAGGGCATCATGGCATAGCAGAAGGTCCCCCATGGAGTCATGAAGGTTGTTGACAGCTAATGTTCTGGGTTGATACGGATTTGGTTATATCTAGAGAAGCCATCCATAAAGGATAGCAAAGCATGTCTAGCTATGGTGTTGATGAGTTGATCGATGATCGGTAGTGGAAAGTTTTCCTTGATCGTCACCTTGTTCAAATCTCAAAAATCTATACATATTCATATCCCTCCTATTTTCTTTAACACCACAATGATGTTGGACACCCACTCTAAATAGTTGACTATGTGGATGAAACCTGCTCAGTATAACTTAGAGATTTCATCTTTTATGGCTAGCATGATTTCTAGCTTGATTTTAAGCATCTTTTACTTGACTGCCTTTACGTGGGGGTCTAGGACAATGTTATGCGGGATCAACCGTGGATCCAGACCTGGTATATTGTTGTATGACCATGCAAAGACATCTATGTGTTCTTGCACGGTCTTAACTATGCCCCCTATATTTTTGCATCTAGGAGGGAGCTAAGTCTTAATGTTTTTACCTCTCCTCTTATCGTGGTTATAGGTATCTCAACAAGAGAATCCTCGATTACATCCCTGGCTTCTAAATCGAGGGCCTAGACTAGATGTCTAGGCCAATTTGGGTGTGCTTCTATGGTTGCTATAGTATTAATCATAATTGACCCCCAATTGATCACGTCTGAGTTTAACTATCTTGCGAGCCTACCTTGTGGCCCTATTAATATCAGAGGCATGGACGAGGAATGGTGGGTTTCCATTTCTTGCTTGACCTGCCATCATAAGATGAGAGCCTGGGTAAGGGTCATGGGAAATTGTGTGAAACGTAAATATGAAAAGCACCACTGAGATACGACTTGCTAAATAAGGTGATGTAAAAATTGAGAGTTTGCTTAGTTGAAGGTCGTGGCATACCGCCCAGACACAAGAATCTAGAATTATTGAGAGTATAGTTATTGTAGAGTGCAAGATTGTATGTGAATGTCGAACCACTCGTTTGATGTCATTTTGGATTGCCATATTGTGACATCCAATGTCTTGATATGCTAAATGACAAAAAAAAATGAAATTTTGAGTACAAGATGTATCGGGTGGCCAATGCGGGAATGAAGGCATGAAACTGTTAGGAAATATGCTACTGCCTATGTCGAGGCGTGCTAGTTGACTATTGACGTAAGAGGCATAACTAGTTTAACATTGTTGCAGACCACGGTTGTTACAAGTCAAAATTACTGTGCTTGAGTCCTGAGAAGTGTAGCCATGCCGGATTTGTTAGTTCAAGGTATTTAAGGACCTTAATTTGAAAAAAAAATATTATCATATCACTTTTGTTTTCAAGGAGGTGATTAACTAACTTGAAGCATGCTGAAGTTTAAATGCTATAATGTCGTGATGTCGTGGCGGGCATGCTATGCTGCAAGCTGTGCCCTGCCTTAATCGGGGAGAGAGAATGGAAATTTCCTCATTTTGCTATTACTACTATAAATAGGGATTGAATCCTGGTAATTTCACCATTTTTGCCCTAAAAGCACATAATCCCTGTCAGAGTACTTCGGTGATCTCAGGACATGGAGTCACTATGCTATTCCATTATCAAGATGAATTTCTAAGACGAAGGTTGTAAATCTGTGAGCAAGGCTATGGCTCCTAAGACTCAGTTGGTGCTTGCGAAGGTCGGGGAGGTGAAGAAGACTTTGAGGAGTTGGCCACAGGCACATGTTCCGGTGTGGGAGGACCTACTGTAAACTCCTCAGTTTCTTATATCTCCTCCATTCTTTTCTCCTTACACCTTCTACCATTTTCTGCTCTAGCTTTGTATCTTATTTGTTTCACTACTTGCATTTTTTAAGGTCATGTCATTTTGTCTTTTGTGCTGTTGTGGCCTCTCTTTCTTTCAATCATCACGGTTATGCAAGGGTCTCATTTTGGTTGCATGCAAGGCCATCGTTGCTGCGGTGGTCGCCACAGCTACAAGACTAGGGTCTTTTAATTTGCTAGACCTTGACATGTCGTGACATGTTGTGACGTAAAACCTCCGAGAGGGTTTGGCTCTGTATGATGTAGACGCGTATTTTTGTTTGGGTGTGCTATTAGTTATTTTTTTGCTACGCTAAGTTACTTGCATGTTCTTGCTATACTAGGCTTTTGCATCTTTGCTATGCTATGATGAATAGGAATTATGTTATGCCACATTTCTGATTGGCTAAGAGGTGTTATGTAGCGCATCTATTGTGTTCACATTTGATGTTAGCATTTGCTGTTTTCATCGTGCAGGGTAGGGCCAAGCTCTAGATTGATCATTTTGGATCTTGAAGGAGTCTTATGTCATGTAGGTAGACCCATGGCCAATGTTCCCCCTCCCTTGATACATTTGGGAGAGCAAGCAGTTTGCTTCAAGGAAGGGAAACAAGACTTCCTACAATTCCTTCTTAGCCAGTTTAGTCTCATGGTTTGGTCTTCCTCGGATGAGGTGTGGGCGTCCAACATAATAGAGGCTTTGCTACTAGGGAAAAATCGAGGCATCCTGAGATATCTCTCTAATGATACAACCATAGCAGGTTGGGAGGAGGGTCTATCTAACATTCCACAAGGTTGAGGTGCTGGGCCTAGATTTGGGATATGCTGGAATACCAGTGTTACCATCCCTACAACACATTGTACCTCGCGCGTCATGTGGCAACGTACTTTCAGAACCCGCAGGGGACCATCTACTGTATTGGTGGGTGAGTTTCATGTCTTTACTTTGCTTGGTTGCACAACGTTGACCATGCTTGGTTGGGTGTTAATAGTGTGCACTTGTCATCAGGTTCTACCTTGATGACAGTGGGATTCATGATCAACCAGGTGAGTTGGCCACAGTGCAGCTAACCCTACAAGAATTTTCCTCTACTAAGAGCCTGTGGGTAGGCATGATTGCTCATTGCGGGGAAGGATACCAGTCCCACCTACGCACACTCACCTCTCTCTATAGTAATTTCAGGGTGAAGGGTTGGCAAGATAAGGAGTAAAGAGAACCTTTTAAGCAGGTCACGCTTGAAGTGGTCTTGATGGCTAAGCTCCCGCTATTCCCCTCATCATATAGACCTGGTGGGTTAATGAGCGGGCACGGCGGGCTCAAGTTTTTTGTGTAGTCAGCATGCCATGTGATCATTACTGCAGGAGTGAAGAAGCCTCGTGAAGTGACGGTGGTGACTGCCAAAAGGCAAGGGGGAAACATCTACTTCAAATATGGTGAAGTATCGATGAGCCAAACCTAGCTAGAATGAGGGGCTTCGGGCCTTTTTCTTAGAAGAATTCGGATGGCTAGGCTCATGGATTTGTTTATGACACCGAATCTGGGTGCCCCTACTGCTGAGATGCTTTCCTTGGTCAATTCCTTTTCTGGGCAGGCGAGCTGCTTTCACACGTATGTGTGCGGTGTGTGGGTGGTCATTGACATCAATGACCAGTTATTTGTAGATTTGTTTGGTGTTCCTATTGATGGTGCCAATGTGATGTTGAGGGGCAAACAGTAGTTGACCCTCGAGAAGTGACATATCGAAGAGTGGTTGAGGCTTACCAAGGAGCGGAAAGGGTTCCCTATGGAAAAGCTTAAGGATAGTCTTGCCATGGGGATATACCCAGTCTTTTGTGCCCGTGCATTCCCTCAACTACTTACCCAAGGGAAGGTCTTGGTTCTTGAGCAGGCTTGCGGGAAGTCATGGAAGAAGGGGCCTATTATAACTAGGCTAAGTTCCTATGTAGTGGTTTTCAAGGTGAGATTTTGGGGCTCCGTGAGCAAACAGAGTCCCGCTCTTACATACACCATGCTTTCTACATAGGCTATTTAAAGCACTTCACGAAGTTCTTGGTGGTCCAGGAGAATAGAGTCTGGTCTGAGCTAGATTGTGACCAAATTCTGAAGCTATGGATTTGATAGGTCTTTCGGACTATGCAAGCCTAGGCTCCCTCAAAGATGGTGAGGGATTCTTTTTTTGTAATGACCAAAGGTCTGGTAGTTCGTAGCGCTTGCGACTAGGACAGCGTAGGGGAGACCCCCCTGCCATACATGGCAATGCGACACAGGGTGAACGTCTTATGGCTGAGATCATGCCTATGGAGTTATAGAGAAAGAGACCCTCCCTAGCTAGGAAAAGCCCTTATGAAGAGGAATAAAGACTGCAGTTCAAGTTGCGGCGGACGCAGCCCCCCATTGGTAAGCATTTAGGAGCCTGTTATTCTGTGCTTAGTTAGGTGGTTCTTTGTAGCATGGTTTTGAGTTAACCTATCTTGATATGTTGTGTGTATACCCTTTTTTATTGGCAGAAGAAGAATAAGACAAAGAAGAAGGCAACAAGGAAGTCTCGGCCCTCAAAACAGGGGTGACAAATAAAGAAGTGGAGGCCCCGACTTTGGAAGAAAGGGCCTCGGCTAGGAATGATGGAGGTCTTGTCTCCAGGGCAAGGGTTCTTGCTATTAGGAAGCCTCTTCCTACCAATGAAGAGGTGCATCCCCAAAATAAAAAGGACATTGCTCTCCTGAAAGGAAAAGCACCAACGCATGAAGAGGGAATTTCCATGGACTTGGCCAAGCCTTCTACTAAACCTACCGCGATTGTCTTGCACTAGCAAGAAACAAGACAGCAGTCAAATACTGGTGAGTTTAGGCTTTGGATGTGCCTTACCATAGTCCATTCCAACCATTGCTGACATTCTTAATCATGTAATAGGTGCTACTGCTGATGTCTCAGGATCCCCTCTACCCCAAACGGAGTCATGGGCTGAAGTGTCTGACAAGTTTATGTTTGTCCAGGGGCTTGTTGATGACATGATCAAATGCCTTCAATAGGTGGATCCTTGCATGGGTAAGTAGGAATTTCAATAGCCCCTATGCTACTACACTAAAACTTTTGAACATATTGATTTATGTCATGTTAACCTGATTGTTGCACTTTCTATGTTGAACAGCCTCTCAGCTCAAGTGGAACCCAGTTCGACCTATGGAGATTGGCGCAGTTCCCACACTCTTGTATAAAGTTACCAAAGTGTGTCGTCGCATATTTGATGAGGCTTACAAATGTGTTTTGCATTTGGCATGCTCCCTATGGGAATGTAGGCATACCAATGAGGAACTGTGGAAGCGGGTCCACAGGGGCGAGCAGAGAGAGGCAGAACTAGTTGCTAAGCTAGAGAACCTCAGGTCGAGGGTCAACTTCCTCCTAAACCATAATCATAACCCTATGGATTTGCAGAGGGCTATAGATGACTACTCCAGGTTTTGGACTTTCATCCCCCAGAATGTGGAATCCACTCGCGAAATAATCGAACAACAGATGTAGATGGATTTACTAGCCCAGAAGTGCCAAGATATGAAGGACATTAGTGCCAAGATCTTTTAATGGGGGAAGACCCAGAGGGATCACAAATATACATACAAGATAGAAAATGAAACCCATCAAAGATTTTATAGAGATGCTGCTATAGGGGCATTCTCGTACGAGACGTTGATGAAGGCCATCGGTGCTTCTGAGGCCTATGCCAAATTTAAAGAGCAGGTGCAGGGCATAGAATCTCCAGACTTGGGGGTGACCCTTCCTATAGAAGAGACCACAACCGTCTCTCTTTCCCAGGAACCTCTAGAGTGCACGATCTTGGAAAGGGAGAAGGTTGCTGTTGTGAATGCTGAACCTAGTGACAGGCACTGGATGGATATTTTGATGGAGGAGATCGAGCGTCGTCTCAAGCTTGGCCTAGACCAGATACCTCTTGTGACTGACGTAGGGTCCCCTCAGGTTAGTTATTTAATGCTTTGCTGCAGATGTCATTTATGGCATTTTTTGTCCCTACTAACTACTTTATATATATATATATATATATTGGAATATAGGCTCTCAACGAAGGTGTGAGGCCTATGGAGGGAAGGAGTGATGTGGTGACGGGAGGTAATATAGGAGCAGGTGGTGCGTAAGTTAATGAAGTATGGACAAATTTAAAAGGTAATGCAAATAGAGATAAACCATGAGAGCATGGGGCTTGACTCCCCTTCTTATTGTATTTTTTTTCTTAACAAAATTTACAGACACTGCCAATAGGCAAAAATTTTTGAATGGAATGCAAGACTTCAAAAGAAGGGGGCCGATTTTGTATTATCATGTGTGTTATGTAAATTTTTCATGCTCTTGTATGCTAGTTTTTGGCCATTTCGAGCCGTTTGTTAGTTTTAAGCCATTTCGGCCCACTTGTTAGTTTTAGGCCATTTTGGGCCATTGCATAACGAGTAAAATGAAAGGTGATAATGCTAGTTTTAGGCCATTTCAGGCTGTCGGTGCATGTCGCATGCCAAAAGGATGACACATTGATGATCTATGTAGAAAGTGAATATGTGAGGATGGCAACTAGGTGGGAGGTTGCAAGGCTGCTATGCTGTGCGTAACTACCTCTTGATCTTTCGCAAGTTGATTGGGACGTAAGGTCAAGGCATTTCGCTGGGGCCTTCACTCGTGTCACTATCCTTCACTTAAAAGGGCAACTCTACCCATGCATTTTCAATTTGAGGGTCACCTCTTTGGGCCAATCCTTTCGTTGCATGATTGATGCACACGTGAACAGGCGCTTCACCTTTAGAGGTTGTAACCTCTGAACCTTGCTCCATGTTTATGTTGCTAACTACTTGCGTTGCCACCCCATCGCTGTGGATTATCACCTCCCTACCTACATATGGTAAGTGGATTTCTTGGTGTATAGGAGAGGAGATGGCCCCAAGTTGTGCTAACTAGGATCTTCCCAAGATTAGGTTAAACCCGGGCATTTCTTTGACCACGACGAACATTGCATCTATAGGGAGCTTGTCCCCTGCTACAAAGTTTACATGAACTATGCCCTTCACAACGACACATGCCCCATTGAAGGACCGCAGACACGATGTCGCTGTTGGTTTGATCTAGTCGACCAACCCTAGCTTATCTATAATAGGAAAGGAGATGACATTTGTGGTTGCCCCATCATCGACATGTACCCTTTAGATTTGGTATTGGCTGATCCAAATTGTGATGAAGAGAGGCGCTATAGTTACATGACCTCCTTTGGGATCTTTCTTAATGGCATTGCTGCTGAAAGTCAGTTGAGGTATTGCGGGCTCCATGGGTACAGAGGGGAGTATGACCAAGTGGATCACTTCTTTATTTGTTAGCATGTTTTCATCAACTAGAATTACTATTAGCATGTGGACTAGAGCCTCACGGTGAGGGGCAGACATCATGACCAGGTCGTATAGGCTTAATGTGATGTTTTTTTTCCTTAGGGCTTGCTCGACCTGGGTGAGGCCATCCAAGAAGTCTTGGCCACCCATCTGTTTGACATGTTCTTCCTTGATTTGCCCTAGAAGACGAATCTCTCAAGGGGAGACAACCTTAGACCTAGGTTCAGATTTTTGGCAGCAAGATGCCACAGGCTGTGTAATTGCATCGACCTTCATGTTTGATGACAAATGTGTAGACTTAAAGGGCGAAGGCATAGTTTTGGGGATACTTTTGATGGTATCCCCCTTCAATGCCTCGCACATCAAGTAGGCTTCTCGCGTTGTGGCACGAGAAGGTTGTTTAATGTTGTTGCATGGGATGGGGGCTGTTGAAGACGTTAGCTCCCTGATTATGAATGGGGCTAGAGGCATTAGTTGATGGGGTCATGTGGCCCTACCAACAGGAGGTGCATAGGTACATGCCCATGGTGGGACTTTCAGGATGAAGGGCAACTGCGAGCTTGGACCAGCCATTGGTGGCATTGGTGCACTACGCTGAGGCACAAAAATCACAAATGACTGAAAGGATGGCATCGGATCATTGTCAATACCGATGGCATTAATTATGTAATTGGCATTATCGGCATTCAGGCAGTTTGTGTAGACATACATGGATTGGTGTTCAAGATGTACTGGGCTACTTTCATCTAGCACCAACTATCCCAGGTTAATTAATCTTTGAATGTCATCCTGCAACGATAGACAATACTCCGTGGTGTGACCACATAGTTGATGGTAATCGCAAAACCTATCTAGTCTAAAATCCCTAGGAACTGGAGGCTCATTGGGTAAGGCTAAAGAGGGATTTCTAAGGAGTTCACAATAGCGTCGATGCCTCATGTTTGCTTCTTCTGACATCTACTTGTTTTGGATGTATGCTGCTACCAACAGTTGCTTTAGGAGTTCTAAATGTTTGAGAGGTAGAAGGGTGTATTTTGAACGATCTTTACGTTCAAAGTTAGGTTTACTATATGCAGATGTCTCAGGCAAAGCAAGCTATGATGCTTGGCCCGATTTGGGCACAGGGTCGGCCATAGGTATGGATAGTTTCTTGTTATTCTTGTTTCCGCTATTGTTATGTTTGGGTTTAGCCTCAGTTGCCATAGTAGCCACCATGGTTGTTGGGGCCTTACCCTTGTCCTTTTTTGCAAAACTGTACTTGTAAGTGACATAAGCTGGGTCTTTGCTTGCCTTGGCCATGTGTTGTATGCTTTTTGTTTGGGCGAAAGCTTGGCTAAGTGAGCATGGAGTGAGGTAATATAGTTTTGACTTGATGAAGTCATTCACCACACCCTTAAAAATAGCTAACAAGTGAGCCTCTGCGATAGGTTCACAGATTTCATTGAGGGTTGCGCTCCAACGTTGAATGAATTTTTGGACTAGTTATAGCATGTCTTGCTTTATGCTCATCAGTTGATCCAGCATGGTTTCTAGCTTCAAGTTATATTTGAAGCGTGTCACGAACTGGGTCAAAAGCTCTTCCAAAGTCAAAATGAATGAACATGGTAATGCGTGATACCAATCTAGGGCTTTTCTAGCTAGGGACATGGTGAAGACGCAGATGATCGTATGCTGCCATTGTTGCAACAACAAAGACTCTGACCGGAAAGTGACAAGATGTGTATTGGGATCTCCTTCTCCATCGTACTTTGTGAAGTGCGAGAGGGACATCCTGGGTGGTAATATCAAAGCAGGCATTACAAGGTTGATGGGTCCAAAAGAACAAGGTTGGCTGGGCCTCCCTCGTCAGATTGGCCATCGAGCTCTTCTTGCCTATCTTGAAAGGTGTCATCCTGGTTGGACACTATGTCTTGTTTCTCCCTAAGCCTTTTCAAATGGATTAGTCAATCTAGTAGCCCTTGGTAAGCTTGTGTCAAAGGTAGAGGAATGCCTTGGTTAGGAACGAATTCCTCCTTGTTGCAGTAAGCGAACTTGAAGCTACGTTTTTCTTCAAGTTCATGTAAATCCAAGGGTAGGTTAGCCTACACCTTAGCATAAAGGAAACTGTAATGCTCATGTTTTTGGGCTAGCCCCTCAGGTCCTCAATTTTGGATTCTAAGAAACCGACGTGCTTCTAGTATTGGATTCAACTGTTGTTCGGTACTAGTGGTGCCTTGGACTGCGGAGGGCATCTCTGTGTTGGAGGTACCAACGGTAGTGGTAGTGAGAACCATCATTAGGCAAGTGAGTATGTGAAAAAATGCTAGAAAATGTAGAAGAACTAAAGGATTTAAAAAATGACAATAGGTGGCTTTACGTCTTATAGGATCCTGGAGGGACCGTCGAGGTGACCAACTTGCACCACACAAGGCGCAAACAACGTCAAAGGGTGTCACGTTTTCGCCTATGCTAGCTAGGGCATAGGATGCATGCAAGACTATTGTAATTAGCAGGGGAAAGTTAAATTGTTGTTGCAAGGCTTATTGTCTCATAGGGTTTTGGAGGAACCATCGAGGCAACTGATCTACACCGCATGAAGCGTAAACAACCACAAAGGGTGTAGAGTCTATGCTAATGCAAGTCGGGGTGTCGAAGACATATGAGACTACCGTAAGAGGAGAAAATTAACTAGCAACTAGGTAAGTTTTGTGTCTCATGGGATTCTAGAGGGACCGTCGAGGCGACTAGTCCGTACCACATGGAATGGGGTATAGAAGGTAGGCAAGACAACTGTAGGATGGGCAAGCTACCTAGCAATCCTGTAGGCTTTATGTCTCACAAGGTTCCAGAGGGACCGTCTAGGTGACCGGTCTACACCACACCAGATAGGGTGCAGCACACATGCAAGAAGACCATAGAATGAGCTATTTAACCAATGGTCGGAGGCCTTGTGTTCTATAGGGATCCAAGGGAACTGTCGGGGTGACCAATCTACACCGCAGAAAGTGCAAACAACCACAAGAGGGTGTCGCATCTAGGCTCATGTGTATCATGGTGTAGAAGGCTCACAAAACTACCACGACACATGGAAAAGGCACCAAAAGGCCCTCCTTCTAGCACCAGAAAATTGTAATGACTGAAAACATCAGCGGCTGAAAGAACACCAGGGTCAGTGGATGCAACAGTTCCAACCCCGTGCCCGCGGGAGGGCGGTGCTGTGTGTGTGCAAACACGAGGTGCCCTGAATGGTTCGGTCGATCAGACAGGGACTTACATCGACGTCAATATAACCTTTTGCAATATCAATTGTACGAATAGTAGGATAGTGCTTACGGGTAGATGCAGTAAGAGGAAAAGAAACAAGAACTGTAAAAGTACAACAATAATGCAAAATAATGAATAAAATAGAGATGCAATGGTACTGCCAAGTGATGCTAAATGTAAATGCGGTAGAAATACGAGGTGATGCTTGAAAGTAAATAAGACAGAAAATAATGTAAAAAAGATAAACTATAAATGATAGGTAAAATGGGATACGGTTAGAAACATGCACTGCTTCAGGGCTACAAGTCCGTCCGATCAAGGCAGATACAATCTACTGCACAGCTAGATACAGTGCAGAAATTTTGAGGGTAACCAAAGCATGCCGGGGAATAGACAAAGCTATGCACTTGGGCATGGACTTCACGTGCAAATAATCCAGAGTCCTACCATGGTGGTAGAACGAAGATCGGGATTTTACGCCAGCCGGGAGAGGTTCTTTTATAGACTGCTGGATTTTTCTTTTATTTTTAGTCAAATCACATGTACCTTTCTCTTTTCTTTTTTGTTTAGCCAAGAAAAAAAAATTTGGACCTTTGGTATGCTGTTTGTCAGGATATTTATAGGGTTGAAGGTAAGTAAAAGGGACCATTTGAGGGCTACGTGCTACAAACTTGTGTTACCTTTCTAGCATTACACAAGTTGCCTATGATCATTGGGCTTATAGGACCATTGCTATGTGAGCCTGCCATGTAATAACTGCAATCCTACTATGTTGCAACTGCACCGTCAGCTCCTAGAGACGTGTGCTAATGGTCCGATTGGGTGGAGTGCATTGATGTTGCACAACCACCTTCATGCTGCGCTGTGCTTTATGACATGACTTGCTTGGCATGGCATGGCATCTTTCCGCACGTCTTTCCATATGTCATGTACTTGTCACATGATGCTACACTACGTAGCGTAGCGCAGCTTAGCGACTATTGTTGATCGTGACAGTTTTGCTGATTTGCAACCCATTCTCCTACGATCTAAGTTTTGCAAACTTTGCTGATTTTGCCTTTCAAACTACCTTTTGTCCCTTTCCGTAGGATTGCTACACCTTGTTGCACCATGTAGCTCAGCGTAGCGTAGTAGCAGACATGGTCCATCGCTTCCTTACGAAAAGAGAGATCACTGTAGAACTTGAAGTTGGGCGAGGGGAGAGGACAATGAAGTTGTTGCTATGCTATGCTATGTGACATTGCTTAGCGTAGCGTTGTGTTTCATTATGAAGCTTGCTACGCTACATATCGTAGCATAGTGTAGCAAGCTTTGTGAATTTAGAAGACTTGTTGAACTATTTTTTGTGCACCCAGGATACTGCTACCGATTCTGCACATCGTTTCTGAGTAGGCTGCTAGCTGTTCAGGCTACTTTGATGGGTGGGTAGGTTAGTATGGAATCCATCCATGCCTAAAGTAGAAAATTTTCTGAATGGCCGTCTCGGACTCAGAACATTCTTCTCCTGATGAACTGCCATGGTGTTGTGTGCATTGCAAGAACCTAATGAGGCCAGGGTGACCCTTCATTTTTTTGGATGTTTCAGATAGATGCTTACTTTATGGTCCAAAGTTTTTGCACACAATTGCCCTTGCTATCACTATATGTGATGTGTGAAACACTCTTCTTCTCAATCTTTTCAAATGCATTTTCTTTAGAGATTTCTAGGGAATGATCTTTGATGCTCATTCTTCCATTGACGGTGCTCAGCTATTCCCTTTTCATTATGATTGAGAAGTTTCCTTTGCAGTTCTCCACTTTGATTACAAGGAAGTTAGCAGGATAGGACCACACATAGACAATGATCACAATGTCTTCTACTAGTTCCAATGGAATAGTGATGGATTAGTCTACCAATTCTAATGTGATGTTTCTCTTCTTAAGGGAAGGTAGGTTCTAGGAAATGTACATCTTATGAGAAATCAAATTAACACTAGAACCTAAATTAAGAAGAGCCTTGCATGGTTCGTTCCTAGCAATTTGCAAATAAATTAGAGAACTTCTAGGATTAGCTAATTTCTTAGGAAGGTTTCCTACATAGAGCCAATTAGACATAGTGTGAGTAAGAATTATAGCATGAATCCTTGGTAGAGTTTGATTTAAAGGAGGCTTGAATCAATTGGATGTGAAGGAAGAGGTAAAACCAAGATTTTCAACCACTAGTGTAGGTGAAGGCTTAGGTGGACTATGGGGTTAAAAGAAAGGTCTTTTCTTTCATTATGAATTTGACCCCTTTTATTGATGATTAGGTTGCAAATTAACAACCCTCATAGCATTGTGTTATTATAGTTCAGTGGGAAATTCACCCTACATAGGAGGAGCAAGTGGTAGTTGTGCAATTGAAGTAAGAGTGTATGTAGGCATAGGAGGAGGATAAGGATAGGAGGTAGCATCCCTTCTTTCATGTGAAGAAGAAGTTCAATAATAATCAGAAGGGTGGTAATAAGGATAAATATTAAAAATGTGACTAGAAGAGTCACATGGAGATATGGGTTACTAAAAATGATAACCATATGGATTAGACTGCTGGTAAGGGTATTGTTTCCTTGGCAAGGTAAATGCACATAATTGTGGTTGCTACCATTGTTGGTACTATTCGTACAGCTACAATGAAGCTCCACTTGGATAATACAATTTTTGTTGGTAGAACTACTTGAGATTACCTTGAGAATAAGACAACATTTTTGATGTTTTCCTTTGTGTAAGTTGTGGATGTAAGGCATACATCCCAGACTCCTGAAGATGTGACACAATTAGGCAACATCCCTTAGGATGTTCATATTAAGAGACATCACATCCATGATCATCACCTAATTTTTTATTTAAAACCTATTTTATTACAAGAGTTTTATCCTTTCCTTTTTAATAGGCACATTTAGCTTCCTTGTGCCTCTTGTGCTCAGGGTCACTACCTTGTTCTCTAGATTCTTCAGTGATTTTAAGGACAGCTTGAAATCTACTATCCCTAGATTTCCTTAACTAATCAACCTTAGTCATAAGTTTAGATTTGAATTGTTGAAGTGGCAAGGCTTTCTTATGCATTCTCCTCATCAAATATAAATTCATCCTCACTGTTGAAAAATTGAACCTCCCTCTTACAGATGGAAGGATCACGATTATACTCCTCTACACTTTCTCTTTTTCTTAGTTTTCCCTTCTCTTTGGTAACCTACTCTATTAACCTTTGTACCTGACTGGTAGTTGGTTCTAACAATCACGCTTGGGCATAGACACCAAGGGTTTTTCTCATTTCATTATGAAGCCCATCTACATTGTGGAGAGGTTGAGCCAACTAAGAATAATCATGAACAAGGCATTTTTGCATCAAGGCATAGTATTGGCCAATGGTGGCATCCAAGAGTTCATGTGTTCCTTGTTTCCATCATTGAATTTTCTTCCTTAAGTTGAACACCCTAGAGTATGTTTGATACTTATCATTGAACATCTCAAGCATGGTACTTCATCATATGATAGATTCTATTTCTAAGGACCGTTACCAACTTTGTGCTTCCTTAATGAGTGTCTTGGGGAATAACTTCAATTTTTTCCAATCATTTTCTATGTTCGACAAGGCACATGCATCTTGAAAATTTTGAATATGATTCTACAAATCAGAGTTATATCCTTCTTTAAATCAAGGAATATTGTTCATGTGTAATCATTTGATCTGACTATCCTTCACATGTCTTGTTGGAATTCTAACTACCTCTTTGATGTTAAGGATACTTTAGGTAGCAAATAGAGGCTCATTGAGGCATTAATCATGGTGCCTATGATGCCGTCTACTACCCCTTCATTCATGGTGATGTGCCTCTCTTGAACATCTACATCCTAAATCTTGCCTGTCTCAATGGTCCCCTTAATTATTATTGTCTCATCAATCATTATACTCATTTCGATCACCTCCATCATAGTCTTGCCTTTAGTAGTTACAATCAGGGCTAGAAGAAGAAGATGATGAAAAATGGAAAGAGGAAGGAGAATCAGAATTTTCAAGATGCCTACTACCACCTCTTCAAAGATTACAACCACGATCATGATCATGCCTTTTGTTGGCATCCCTATCTTGACTTGCCCCTCTAGATTCATATTTTTCATTAGATCCCTTATTACCAAAATTAGGATTGTGAATTGTGGATTGTAGATTCTGGTTTTAACCTCCATTAGAAAAGTCAAAGGGAGGAGCATCATTTTATGGAAAATCTCTAGAGAAGGATTCTCCACTAGCTTGTTGGTACAACAAAAATGGAGGATCATTAAGCCCTTTTCCCTTTGAAAACTCATAGCATTGTTCCAACTGCCAATCTTGCAAGCATTATGCTTCAATGGGATGATAAGCCTTAGTGTCAACATCTTCCACATTATACTCTTCATGGTAGTCTTGAAGACCACATTGTGCAAGCATTTGATAGATCATTGCAGGAGCAGCATGATTAGGTGGCAACACAATGTTGCCCTCCATTTCACATCACTGTAGCTATTCATCCTAGTGTAAGATGAAGGTGAAGTTTCGCACATACTCCCTAGGATGGATATATATAATTTATTACTATTGAGGCTTATCAGCCATGGTCAAAGAAGCGCTCTTGTGAGAAAAAGATATTTTTAGTTAGCAAAATAAAAATCATAGTGTGCTATGAGATATAATGGGTGACCTTCTTGATCTTCTAGTTTTCACTCCACTACTTGTTCCCAATTCAAAATCTTTCTTTTCTTCTTCTTCTGATGAAGAATCAGTTTTAGAATCAACAATATCTTTTGAAACTTTTAAACTTTCCAAACTATCAATCTTCTTGGTCATGAACTAAAAATAGTATTTCTTAAGCTTTTATAGTAACAAAGAATTGTTGCTGTACTAAAATTATAAGGCTAATGAACCTAGAGGCTGAATTTTTAGCCCTCCTTCTAGTGCCAAAAGAACTATTGGCGACCATTCGGGACACGACCGCCAACGAGTGTCCTCAAATAGGATTTAGGTACCTTCTAGTCTTTGGCAACACCAAGGCCCAGATACCTCAAAATAAACTCAGTAGTTAATGTGAGTATGTGTGTGTGTTGTTGTGGCGTGCGGTTATGTGAAATGTAATGATTTCATTGTGTGTAAACTACAAATGACTTACTTTAAAGAGATTCAGCCAACTTTGCCAAGTACTGTGAGTTGTTGAGAGTTTCATATTTTGTTCAACTACCTAGTCTATACAGTCCTTATAATACCTACTTGTAACAAATAAAATTTTGTTAAAACATTTCAGCACAACTCTACAAATCTACTCCTAATTTTCCCTAGAGAAAGAGATAGTTCCACAAGAAAACTAGAAATAGAGCAAGATTCGATGGAAATAGACAGAAAAGAAAAGAAAGAAGATTTGTGTAGACCTCAAATATTTCAACAAGGTAAAATGACACGAGTAAACACTTCAAAATAAAGCTATCCCAAATTCAATATCTACGAATTTTTCAAACTTCCAAGGCTCAAACAAGCAATTTCTTCAAGACAATCCTACTATGCTACCAAAAATTGCTGCGTAAACTACCATGTACGAGACTCCATTTTGGCTAGATAATAGATGTCAACGATTGCATTCAATAGAACCTTCGAAAGACTTAACAATTTCTGATTGAAATACCATAGAAATTCACTTTAAGGATAAAAAGAAGCTATTCTGGTCCCATCAAAATACCAAAGATTTTCTGAACCCTCTCGACTACTGAATTGTTCAACGGCGTGACTACAAACAGAGGCTCTCTTACAACAATCCCAATAGCAGTTCCCACACGTTGCACAATAACGAAATTTACTACTAAAATGCTCTTAAGGCTTTTAAACACAAGCGCTTCTATGGCAAAATTTTAATAAAAATTTCTATCGGGCAACAAGAACAATAAGAGCAATCTAAAAATCCCAAAATTACTTGCCAAGGATGATACTATCTAAACCACTAGCTAAACAATTTAAACAAAACAAAAATAAAACATAACTCACAGGACTATGACAAAGAGGCTGAAATCTTTCCTTTAGCAAGCCATCTTACAAGCAATCGTCTTTACAAATCTTCTTTACAAATGCTCTTCTCAAGACCCCAAAGTGTGTCTTCAAGTGAGAGCCTAAGTGCTAGCTAATAGCTTTTCAAAGTATGATCTCCAAAAATGTGATGTATGAGACCTTCCCCCAAAAAGTCCCTCCAAAAAGTCCCTTCTTTTTCCTTAACCCCTGAAGCCTTTTTATAGGGTTCCAAGGTAGGTAGGGAAGTTACATATTCAAAAATATCTTACCTAACTTCTCTCCCAAGTAACTTGCCCAACAAGTTAGGGAGTATTAACTTAGGAAGTTAGGAAGTTAGAAGATAAATATTGCTTTTGAAAAATAAATCCAATAATTTCCTATAATTGTTTACAATTATAGGTTTACTTGCCTTTCATTTTTTACTTGTTTTAAAATTTTGAAGAATGCTTATTGAAGTTCTTAGTGATTTTATAAACAAGGTGATAACATAATATGTACCTTGGCATAAATGTTGTTGGTACCTTAATCCTAAATAATTCATGTGTACTTTCACCTATATGAAAATGGCAAGAAAATTTAAATTTGAAATATCAAGCCTGAATGTGAAGGCGCCAGGCCTAGAATTGCCAGCAACTAATTCAAATTATCTTGCCCTACCGAAAATTGTTACCAATAACTACCATCACAGGAGAAGGCTCAGCCACTGCATTAGGAAATGTCGCCCTGTGTCCCGTAAGATTCTGCAACCATTCTAACCTTTTCCTCTTACAAGTGCTCTTCTAGTTTTGATGATTATAAAGAAATTTTGCAAGGTGTTTTATCCTTGAGTAGAGCAAATTCGTATCCACCACTGCCGCCGTTGAAGCTGGCATTGTTGCGCTTTAAGAAGAAGCTTCTGCTGGATCTGTGAAACCTGGAACTGCCACCACCCTTGGTGTACGTGAACGAGGCATCTTTGGGTTGATCAAACTATCAGTCACACCTGGAAACCCTATCAATCCCAGATGAGGTGAAGACTTGCTCCTTTGCCCACTGGTTGTGCCTCCTTCTGCTAGATCTGCACCTTCTTCAGCTAGATCTGGTCAAAGCCAAGGTCGTAGTTGCCACACATGTGACTGAGGCTTTCTCTTCCATCTGCCACTAACTTCTCATCCATCGCTATGCATCCTCCTACCACTGGCCATCTATCCTTCGCTCACACGTAGTCCTCCCTCGTAGGTTCTAGAAGTATTCATTCAGAATCTGGAGCCATTTCTGATGATGTTGATGCCCAAGGTGATGCCCAAGCCCAAGCCGATGCTGACGTCTCTGATATTTTTGTTGTTTTATTCTATTTTTCGTTAACAGAAACCTTCTCATCCTTTGTTAATTAAATTTACCAAATGAAATTCAGAACCTGTTGGTAATCCATTCATGAGATCTTCCACACGCTTCCAACTCTTAAGTGGACCTTAATAATCCTTCATCCAACATTAGCGTGGAGTATGCTTTTTACCGTAAATAATTTCATCCTTTGTTTGCTATTCTAGTCTTCAATAAAGGCATTTTAATCTTACTTTCCAAGAAGGCCTCAACATCAAAATTATTTACCAGTGGATGTTTTTTCAAAAATACCCATCAACTGACAATACTAAACTGCAAATTTACAACCAAGGATTGTGCTAATTTTAAATAAAATATTCCAATTGTTCCATGGAATGGCCAAATGTGCCAACATTTCTGCCTCCTCATTTCAAAACTAAACATACTAAAAATTTCACTAAATATTTACACCTGAATAGAAATCTTTTTTGAGGAAAATTCCCATTTCACATAAGGTGTGATGGGACAAAAACCTCATTCCTAAGCAAAATCAAACTGTACACAACAAACTATACATTATCAAGTCCTTCATGGACTATTCTTTGAATGGAAACTGAATTGAGGGTTACCCTAGTGGGAATCCTCATCTCTCTAACTGTTTCATAGGAAATCTCTGATGTGATTAAGGTGGTCCTATTGTTCTCGGGCTTGGTAGAGCTCTCACCTTGATCTACATGAGCTTTCTCTTCGGCATATTTCTCATTTTCCTTTTCAGATGAGCTCTTCTGTTCTTCTCCATTAATTCCTTTATTTTCCTCTTGGGAGACAAAATCTTCTCCCCATCCGCATGATGACTCTTCATAGGTTGGTGGATCTTCTCATTTTTCTTCTTCTTTGGAACAATCTTGATATCGCCCCCAAACATTGGACTCTATATCCAAATCTCTAGTGAGAAAAGAAAATTCATCGGACAACCAAGCCATAAAAGGACACTCCTTTGGAGCTCCACAAGATCTAGCCTTTAGATAAGCCTTCAATACATGCTCAAGGGAACATCCCATCACATATAAAATAAAAGGCTTTCTCATTGCTCTCTCAAACTCCATTAGCCTTTCTAACCTTCACTACTAAACTTGAATTGAAAGATGATGAAATCTTAAGCAATCTAACCCTCTTTTTATAGGTGATAAAAATTTGAACTCCCACCCAAGTGTCTTCAACCAAGCTTCCTTCTTTTTAGGCATTCAAACCATTTGTCATAATCCTCACTAAGTGGTGGATGAGTCATCTTTCCCACTTGTGAAACTTATAGAATTCCACTTGTTTCACTTGTAGGCTTCCACTTGCCTCACTTGAGGAAAGACAATGTTCCAAATATAAATAAAGCATAATTAAATATAATAATGGACACTATACTCCTAGTAATATTTACATAATACTATATACATATATTATTTTGTGTAATGACATCTTCAAGCTATATGCAATTGTCCCAAATAATGTTTTATATGCAAAACATTATATGGAAATTGCAATTCCATG